>JAQISU010000323.1:1857500-2012500 GCA_029339505.1 Unio delphinus
CATATTTTTTTTTAATGTATTCTTACTTTTTATTTTGTTAGAGCATCTGCCTCAGATGTCATGGGTTCGATCCCTAGCAGAGTCATAGAAAAGACTTACAAAAATGGTACTAACAGCTGCCTCGTTTTGGCGCTCAGCATTAAGAGGTTAATGTTAGGACTGGTTGGCCTGGTGTCAGGATTATGTGACTGGGTGGGACATCACGCTGCATGTCTAAGGCATGATGCCCCAGTGATAGGTATCACAATAAGCATTGCAGACATTGTAGCAATATGACTGAAAAATTGTTAAAGCTACTTTTAAAAAGAAAACCACACACACTTTTCATTTTATCCGTATGTCCTACAATTACCTTAGTTCCTTATTTTTTTAAAAAAATCTGATCATTACTTCCATTAAAATTATCATGAAGTTCACTTATTTCTTGTGCCAATAATTCTTTAGTTTCGAAGAAATTAGTTCAGTGAGTTTAAAGAGTAAGAAAAAGAAGGACAGTCATAAGAAAGGTAGGAAAGATGAACAAAACTATAGTCCTGCTGTAATGACCGAACAGCAGTACTGTATCAATTTCAAACAAATTAAGCAGGCAACATTATACTTCTATGGCCAAGAACAAGTGTAATTTCCGTATCATTTGCACGAGTTATAGCCCCTGAGTACATACACAAACTTTGGTTTCTGCAATGCAACTTGACCAGAAATGTTGGATTTTAGCCAGACTAATCAAGCACCTTTACAATGACAAGACCTTGAATGAGTTGTATTTCAAGTATTTAATGTCCAAATCTAAAGGAGTGACCTCCCCTGACTGCCCTGTCGCCACCATTGGTTTTCCAAGTTTCCTGTCTTTAAATCCCTGAAGAGCAAATTGTAGTGAGTTGGTCATTTTGTACTGCACTCAATGTTAATGGTTTTTTCCTTGCTCTAGCTCATTTTTGGTACTTGGTATGACACAGGTATTATGAGAAGTCCCGTGTTTATCATCACTTCTTTTCTAAGCAAATGGATGAATAAATAAAATTTGTAGGATTTATTAGTGGTTGTGAAGATCCCAAATGCTTTTTCTTGCTATACTGAATTTCTGAAGAATAAATATCTCAGAAAACCAGGGCCTGAAAATTAATGTGGTCCAAGGTAAATCCTTTTTTTGACCTGTGCCATGTCATCTATTGTCAGCACTAGCCCATAAGAGCTTTAATATTTCTTATTAACAGAAGATGTGGAACCTAATCCCTAAGTCATAAAAGCATACTGATGCAATCATATGTCAATCATTTGATAGACTGGTGTTGTAAAGCAATAGTATGTGTCTGTGTGCATGTCAATTAGATTGTAGATTTTAAAAAATTTCAGTCATACAACTATGATGTCTGACATGTGGTAATATATAGTGATGTCTAGCAATGGTGCATCATTCCACAGCATGATGTCCCACTCAGTCACATTATCCAATCACCAGGCCAACCAGTAGTAATACTAACCTTTTAATGCTGAGTGCATAGCGAGGCAACTTCTAGTACTATTTTTATAACTCTTTGTTATGACTTAGCTGGGGTCTGAACTGACGACATCCCACATACTCTAACCACTAGGCTTAAGATTATGTAAGCAATTGACATCTGTCCAATTTGAGACAACTGCCTTGTCAGAACTGCAGGAATATGAATGTCAGCAACTATATCTAGGTGTTGCTATAAATGCTCTTATTTCGTTATTGTTGTTGATAATTTGGACTTTTCTCACATAGTATCTGGATATGTATGTGCTAAATGGGATATACCACAAAGATACATGTGTGACATTGACTGTACATACTAGCTTTTAAGTTGAGTCCAACTGCAAACTGCACACACAGATCTGTCAGTGTATTATGCAGTTTGTTAGTAATCAGCAGAACAAAAACAGAGACCCTGATTGGCAGATTTTGCAATGACAGATCAGAGTCTATGTTGCTTACAGTTCGACTCGACCGCTAAGTGAGTACATACTGTAATATTAACATCATGAGATACTTTAGAAAACATTTTACAACTGTAAAGTGTTAAACAAGATACATAAACTCTGACGGTGTCATCATTTATGTGCAGCAAGCAGAAATAGTTATGGTTTGCACCCGTTTATATTTCAGTGAGGAAATGCAGAAAAAAATCCCAAACCTGAATGCTTCTGTACATGATATTTACAAAACTAATTAACAATATTGCTATCCTTTATTTTCGTACACTTTGCGTGCAATTTCTGACTACTCCAAGCATTTATTTTATGGTACCTTTAGCATTCTTGGGACTTCTGTCAGCTTTTTTCCTTTTGTAATCTTCACTATCTGAATGCTCTTGTGACCTTGACCTTGACCTCTTTCTCCTCTCTCCAAGTGATCTTTGATCCTGTAATGAAATGTACAGCGAGTCTGATATGGGAGTTCTTATAAATAATAGCTAGAAACTGAAACATGGATGAAAGGACCCACATTAATTCAGCAAATAATAAGTAAAAGCCAAAAACGGGGGAAGTTGGGAAAATCAAAGAAAAGTCTAAGCAAATACGAGTTCAACAATAAGAAGGGGTGATAATGACATGGCAGTGAAATATCTAAATATAGCTAATCCACGAAGATTACAAAAAACACTTAACATAAAGCAGAAATTTGTTAGACCACAACTATGTCCATTCTGTCTAAAAGAATTAAATGAAAAGAACTGCCCTAAAAATGTTCATCTGTATCTATTACAGAGTTTATATACCCAATGTCATTAAAATAGGCTTCAAGGTTGCAAGAAATCACAAAAACCATAATGAATTTTTTTAAGGGTTATAGACAATTGAGGGAAAAGAAAGACAAATAGACGTCAACAATAAAGGTAAATTTATGTCTAAAAAATAATCTTTACACTAAATGCATTTCAATATTTCAAATGGAACGTGAGCTACACTGACTAAGAGAAAATGACAATGTGATAATCAAATATTTATAAAAAAATAAAGCAACATCTGTAAATAATGAAAGAAAATTAATGAAGTCTTCATGCATTGGACGAATGTAAGTATTCATTATTGGCAAGGCAAGTTTATCAGCACATGCAGTTTTAAGATATAGCCTTCATTACAACTTACCATTTTATACCATATAAATTTCACATAAAAATTAACGTTATTCTCTCTTTATATAGGTGACACATACACTTTTTTTATCTTTCATCTCTTCCTGCTGCTTGTCTATTACTTCTCTCGCTCTTTTTTCTTTAATAACTTTCTGCTCCACTTTACCCCTTACATTACGTCTTGGCTTTTCACTCTTCACGTTGTCCACTTTGCCTGTTTCCTCATGCCTGGATAGTTCACTCTTGGCATCACTCAGCCTGTCACTGAGACGCTCCCTATCCTCGACACTGCACGATTGGGAGCTGCCTTGATGACTCTGTTTTTCACTAACATGACTTTTAACAGATGATCCTGGAGAATTTTCCCGAGCCCTCTTTCTGCTGGGAGACAGAGATCCCTCACTGGGAGGTCTCTTCCTAAAAGAAAAAGAAAAGAAATACGAAACCGATTCCCTTACTGCCTGTTAACTCTGACCAAGACCTCTGGCCCAAAATATTTTACCCGCATATGAACTTTTTGATGTTGTTGTTATAGGGTTTAACACCATTCTCCAGCAAAATATAGACTATACATGGCAGCCATTATAAATAGTGGAGGAAGAACACAAAGAACCCCGACCCATGAGAAGCTACCAGCAAGCTTTCTCACGCACCCAATTTGGCAGAGCCCAAGACTTTAACCCATGTTAACAGAGGTGAGATGACATCTGTAACGGTACTTCTTGGAGCCCAAGAACTTTGACGAAAATGCATCTCTCTCTTTCTCTACATTCAGTTTTTGCAAACAAACTTAATAGAACTGAAAGCATCAATTTAAGAAAAACAAAGTACTGTGAATTAAATCACAACATAACCAAATTCAAACAAGTTATTGAACTGGCCATCATTCAAGATATTTCTTTCATAAATCCAGAAACATGGTTTATTTGTGTCGGCTAATTCTTTCAATAATTTGGTGGGACTAGTGATGGGAATTGGTCAGAAATTCATAATCGATAATCGGTTCCCCTTAACCAGCTGATCATCGATTATAATTGGTTACTAAGAGCAAATTTAATTTTTGTTACACAGTTATATCTTTGATCAAGAGTTCAACATCTTTATAAATGTACAGGAGTAATCTCTTTTAATGACATGTATACTTTAACCTGACAATATTATTAAATTTTGTGTTACTTTTTGTTCTATAACTTTGTTAAATGAATGCAACTTTTTATGGCTGATCAGTCATATTAACTGAAATTCTGCTACCATCCCGCAAAATTCTTTCGTTCATATGTGATGTGTCTATAATTTAAAGGATAGAAGGACATGATTTTCTTGATTGTCATTGTTTCTAAATACTACAAAAGATGTTGCAATTTAACTGAAACAAATCAACAAAATGTGTTTAAATTTATTAACTCAACAATTTAACAACTTGACCATGTTATAATGACAATATGTTCCAAATTATGAATCGTAAGGTTTTTTATTTGTAGATGTGAAGGAATTAGTAAAGTTCACGTCAACTTTAGTGGCTGGTAGTTTTACAAACCTTTGTACTTTGCATACACCTAAAAAGTAGTCTCCCTTTATACACAATCGACTATGGAGTTCACAATCGATTATCTTATTTGTTTGCTCAACCAACTGATGATCGATTATAATCGATAATCGGAACAACACTAGGTGGGACAACCTTTAGATTAATTTGGATAAATAATGACACCAGCTATGCACCATATTCATTTGAAGGACTTTTGTGTATTAAAGGCAATGAAGAGGCAGGTGAAGCAGTCCTGCTCTGCAATTACCCATTTCCAGGAATTCAATATAATACCATATTTTCCTTTTAATTCTTTGTGTTGAAACTATTTCTGACAGTCTTCAGCAATAACAAGATTTACAAATTGGAAACTGTAGTGAACATATTGAATTTTAGATTGGCACTATTTTCATTTTAGACCAACAAGACATCACCAGAAAACTTCTGGTGGAAAACCCATGTTGCTTTTACTGTCCATGTCAGGGAATGACAAGATTTTCAAGATAACTTCCTCGGTGGACATATTAGACATAAGACAGGTACCATTTTCATACAGGATCAACTAGACATCATAATAAGTTTTTAGGTGAAAACATAATGTTGATATGACCAACAGTCTACGATAACTACCTGTAACATGATTGTTCAACATGACTACTGTGGCAGCCATACTGGATGTCAGATCTGAAACACATTCATTTGTGATCCACCTGACAGCATAAGAAATCTTTCAGTGAAAATCCCAGGCTGGGTAAGCAGCACTACCTTTTTTAAAATACCAACTAAACATTAACAGAAGTATTTTGAAAAGATGAAATTGTTGATGAGGTATCAAGGCAGTTTAAATATTTTAGTGTGGCTGCAAGTTCTGTTGTAAAAATGGAGACTTTATTTGGTAACCAGTGGCAATGGTAACTCCAACCTCATCTCCATCTTTCAAATAATCTTTATATGGGACTGACTTAACCGAATTAACTTTGATAAAATGATTTGCTGAGAGCTTTTTGAATTGGGTGAGAGTTTGGTAAGCATGATGATGATTCTGAAGCATACATTGTGCAACATTTCCAAAACTGATTTTTTTTTTTTTGCAGTTTCCAGTGACGATGAATTTGTTTGCCAAAAAGGTCAAATTTAGCTTCTGAGCATACAAGGTTTGGTATTTGGTCCTACTATACTGTTGGCAAGATTAGATGGATGAGAAAAGGTTGTAGTACATACCGAGGAACCAATTTCATTCATCTGAGACAAAGTTATACATTAACTTTAACAAAAGAATTTCTGAAAAAGTTCTATAAGCTCAATGTCCATAGCCCTAAATCTGTCATCTATGTGTAAGACTTACAAGCTGATCTGTAGACAGTTCAAACACTGTCAAGACCTGTATAAGCCTTAGCAGGACCTCTTGATCAGCTTCATAACTGGTGTTTGCCACAAGTAGGGCTGTCAACGGGTACCCGGGTATAGCTAAAAACCCGGGCATTGAAAATTAATGATGAGTACCTGTTAACAAAAATAAGTTGTCAATAACGCTATCAAAATATCATATATCAGCAGAAACACACTGAGTAGTCCGAGTTTCCTCTGACCCTTGCCACCCCATTTTTGATATTTGGACATTCATGTTGGGGTGTAGGGTCAGTCCTATCAAAAAGTTGGAATTCGCCGACACCATTTGATGTCGGCATGGGTAGCAGCTTACATGCCGGCCCAGCAAACTTGAACGATCTTTCATCGAGATATACCAGCATGAAATCGATAGGAATATGATTTATTTTCTCAAAAATCGTGAGCATAGCATTTGTTATGCTTTTAATCTGCTGACAGATGAGACGAAAGTACACCATTGCTGAAATTTGTCCCGGATCTGGCTATTTGCATTCCTAGTCACGTGACTACACAAATCTCGCAACCTAGGTTATACAGTCATGTGATATTGACAATAAGCAAATTTCCAAAAGTTTGTGTACATATAATTTGGACATATTATATGGTAACCACATAAATAAAAATAGTCTGTTCTCTCCTCACTAAGCCATACAGATGCTATAAATAGAATTTGAGGGAAAGTAGAACAAGGTTTGCTATAAATAGAACATGTTACTGTAGGAAACTACAAGTACAAGTCCACGGACAAACGTACTCGTATATTGTAGTTACGTAAAGCGGTCTTTTCTAAAATACGGTCTGTGGGATTAATGGAATGTTAATATAAACGAGATTTTTGGAAGGTGGATATACCAAAAAAGCGTAATCCATATACGTTTACGCGTAATTTAGTGGAAAAAAAATTTGTTGCTCAAGAGTTGTACATGTCTTTCATGTTCTAACGTGTACCCGGGTTTAAGACAGCCCTAGCCACAAGCTATAGTCTGCCATGTAGTATTCAGTTTAATATGTCGGTAAAGAGTCTTATTAATGACCATGGATACTCTTCCTTATCAGTATTTCTTGAATAGTTGTTGTAGATAATGACACTCTTAGCTCTCCTGGTCACAGACCTAAACAACTTATGGGATAGTATGTTGTCTGTAAATAAATTTGATACTGACTCGGTAGTTTTATTTTAGAAAAGGTCTCCTAAAAAAAGAGACAGATATTGGGTCAAATTGTCAAAAGCAGAAAACTTATTTTATCAATATCTGCCATGAAACTTCAGTAATTTAATTGTATTGTGGTGTCATACATATCTCTGGAAGTAGTGAAAGTACAAAATTTCTTTTGAGCAATCTCATCCAATCTGTGAAGTGTTCATACTCGCTAGACATTCAAAGCTATTAAAAAGCTTGTTCGGATCATCAGATCTTTACAGTGTTCAATCTCTTGACTTTCAAAGCTATTGATGAATTCAACAGGATCATCAAATCTCTAGTGTTCATACTCTCCAGACATTCAAAGCTATAGGGGGTTTCACGGTTGCAACAGAGTTAATGATCGTAGTGCCTAAAATTACCTCCCTTAGCTCCAATGCGCATGACCACAATTTCCAGTTCCGGATAGTTTACTGTTCTACACTTGATTAGTGAAACATATAGTCAACAAAGGACTACCAATGAATCAATTATATGTCAAACTTATTTTTTTCATACTAAGAGAATAATTATAGACACTAAATCAGATAATTAGATTCGGTGTCCATACTTACATTATATCAGATAGTTAAATATTTAATTTCCATACTTTAAGAATGTCAATTAATTAAATTAAATACACTGTCCATATTTATATTACCTGATAGTTAAAGATTCATTCTCCATAATTTCAAATTTGTAGGAACATTTCACCTTGCTCTCTGATTTTAAACATTTATTGCACATTTTTGGCTGCATAAATTTAAAGAAAACAATCTCAACAATTTGCATTTTTCAAATGTTGATATATCCTTCTTTTTCAGTTAATTTTGCGAGGCAAATAGTTTGTTTACAAGACGAGTTAAGAAAGTAATAACACAAGTTCGATAAGAAAATTATAACACTAATTCAATACAGCAGCTGATCTGAAATGCTAAATATTTTAAATCAGAGGGTTTTTTTTAATGTTAAAAATGGAACAGGATATTAATGTATTCAGATGAACTTGACAAAGCGATAATTACATTAGCTATCATAACGATTAAGGAGTGTAATTAATGCTGATGGAATATATATTCATATATGGATGTAAAAATTTTACAATTTTCAGATTACTAACGTTTTAACTTGTTCCATTTTCATTTCGAATTCTGAAACATCAAGTATCGGAAGGTACATGCAATAACTTTCAAATCGGCTTGGGTCTTTAGACAAAGTTTGTGATTCACACCTTCAAATTCATTTAGAAAAGCCTTCTTAAAATTAGATTAATTCTGTTTAACTTTCCTTTCATTAAAATTGCAAGTTTTAAAAATACAATTATGTCATAGATTTAGTCTTATTATTTTGGTTCATCTTTTAAATCAATATTAATCCACGTGACCAGATGTAAAATAGCGAACACATTCATTCGAGGATATACATACCCATGCACCAGATTAAACGAGACAGACAAACAGACTGAGACAGATAGGTAAGAACCACAAATATACATGTACAGTGGGTCTAACATAGATATTTCTCCAAATTGTATACTCTTAAATTTCCATCCGTTCAAGGAAATAAAATTAAAATAATTATCAAGGAGACCTGTATGTGCACCTGTCTGTTCAAGCACGGATGACATTTGTGCATTTTGAAAGAAACTCAAGTTATTTCTTTAAAAATATAATTAACATTAATAGAAATGCAAGTCTAAATCAATAATAAAAGAATCTTAAGAAGTTAGAATTTTTTTATTGTCGTTCAACCTCAATTTACTGCTATGATTAAAGCTGTACAAAAATAAACAGATTTTAAATATTCTTCAAGGGAGATAAATTGCAAGAACTTTTTACGCAGCGAAATACACTTTTGTACAATCAATTAATACATAATGTAGTTATGGAAAGATAATGAAGATCTGAATTGGGCAGAGGACATTTATTTGAAAGATGGCTGCAGCGCAAGTTAGTGAAATCAATTTAAGATGTAACAACAATTGATCAAATAGTGATAGAATTTCTTTTTAAGATAGTGAAATATCGATCCTGCTTGCAAAATGTGAGTGGCTTGTCACATTTTCTTGATCTATTACTGCCATCTTTAATTATTGAACTATCTGGAAGTGAGATGCACCGATACGCCCTCTGGTGAGCTAGTAACCATGAAAGCCAGCTCGTCAGGATCATTAAATTTGTAGTTTTCAATTTCTTGATTTTCAAAGATTTTATTGAGCTCAATAGGATCTTAAAATCTTTCTAGTGGTCATACTCTTCAGACTTTAAAAGTTATTGAAATGTTGTCAGGATCATCACATTTCTCAAGTGTTCATACTCTCCAGACTATCAAGCCGATTGAAGAGTTGTCAGGATAACCAAATCTTTCTAGTGTTCATACTCTCCAGACAAAGCTATTGAAGAGTTGTCAGGATCGTCAAATTTTTCTAGTGTTCATACTCTCCAGACTTTCAAAGCTATTGAAGAGTTGTAAGGATCATCAAATCTTTCTAGTGTTCATACTCTCCAGACTTTCAAAGCTATTGAAGAGTTGTCAGGATCATCAAATCTTTCTAGTGTTCATACTCTCCAGACTTTCAAAGCTATTGAAGAGTTGTCAGGATCACCAAGTCTTTCTAGTGTTCATACTCTCCAGACTTTCAAAGCTATTGAAGAGTTGTAAGGATCACCAAGTCTTTCTAGTGTTCATACTCTCCAGACTTTCAAAGCTATTGAAGAGTTGTCAGGATCACAAAATCTTTCTAGTGTTCATACTCTCCAGACTTTCAAAGCTATTGAAGAGTTGTAAGGATCACCAAGTCTTTCTAGTGTTCATACTCTCCAGACATTCAAAGCTATTGAAGAGTTGTAAGGATCACCAAGTCTTTCTAGTGTTCATACTCTTCAGACTTTCAAAGCTATTGAAGAGTTGTAAGGATCATCAAATCATTCTAGTGTTCATACTCTCCAGACTTTCAAAGCTTTTGAAGAGTTGTCAGGATCATCAAGTTTTTCTAGTGTTCATACTCTCCAGACTTTCAAAGCTATTGAAGAGTTGTAAGGATCACCAAGTCTTTCTAGTGTTCATACTCTTCAGACTTTCAAAGCTATTGAAGAGTTGTAAGAATCACCAAGTCTTTCTAGTGTTCATACTCTTCAGACTTTCAAAGCTACTGGGACAGAGCTTGTTGCTATTTATCTGTGCTGGATTTATGATGCAATATATTGTTAGACTGTAGCATTATTTTCTTAATTGTCATATTTTCAGAGGGTACAACTGCCTTTTCAGCTGCACTCTTGGTTTGGGTGGATGCTTGAAGAGGATTTTGAAGGTGTCTGGGCTATAAACATACCATCATCCTGTGTCCAGGAATGTCCATCTGGAGAAGGGTTGAATTTGTCAATGGTTTCTACTCTAGCTTAGCTGCAATGGTGTTGCAATTGCAGTGTTAAGCAGAGTTTAGAAAAGTCTGGGGTAAGGAAAGAAGATATCCTGGCAATAAAGACACATATTTCTCTATCATGACCAACTTTACTCACGTAAGGGACACACTGCACACTGTAAATTTCATGCAGACATCTTATCTTTGTGGTTAAATTTCAAAAGATTGGGATAGAATGGACAATATATATATATATATATATATATATATATATATCAGAGCTGTACCGATGTCACTTTTTGCCGATTATGCCAATGCCGCGTATAGCCAATGATTAAAATTGCCGATACCGATTATTTCATTATCACAGTATATATACTCGCATATATGCTGAATAATATAGGAAAAAATAAAGGCCTGGAATGGGGAGGGGGGGAAGTTGGCTTATCCGCGGACCAATGTCTTAACTTTACCGTTTTTATGTCTTTTTGTTAATTACTTTAACGGATGTAAATCTTGTGACATGAAACAATAATTTTTTCCGTGTCCTAAGATATAGGCAAGTTTAAAAAGAATAACTTTTGGTGACCTGACATTTATTAAACTGTTATAAAGTACTATCATTGAGTTAAAAGAGAAAAGTTAATATTTGTCTGCAAAGAGTGACCTGTCGTCAGATAGTAGCATTTACACTTTGAGAAAAAAATGGAAATTTTAAGTACATGAAGAGAGAATCAGTGTGAAATACACTTGTATATTGACAAATTACATTCTGGTTACCTTTGTGTAATAAAATCCACAATAAAATATTGCACCGATCACATCCTGATACGAAAAACAGTACGATATTTAATGTCGGCATCAGCACATGGTTGGAGAGCTGTTATTTATGTGCTTCATGTACATGTACTTAAATTGGTCTTGATTTTGGTCAGTCTCTTCCAATCTTTTTGAGGCTAATGGGGATGGTGCTATTTACATGGAAATGAAAAGCGGTCAACAGTACATGTATTCTTCACAAATACTTTTGTAACGGATGATATGACAAAAATTAAAGCGACTACACCAACCAATTGTTGCAACGAAGCTCTCCACACAAAGTTTTTTGCAAATGTTTCATTGAACCATTTTGTAGATTCCTCCACGTCTTCAAATGGAGCAGTCTTTTGCTTCTTCCTTTGGGGAGCACAGTTACCTTCAATGTAATCTTTCTTCATAGACTCAACAGCTTTCATCCTTCCTGAACAGGTGCTATTTTTAACAAAAAAATTTCACAGACCTCTTTGCGAGATGTTCAGCCCTCAATTTCCTTAATAGCCAGATATTTAGTTTCCAGAGACTGTAAATTTAATTTGCGTTTTTACACTGCTGTTGGTAGCCATCATAAATGTATATAAAGTTAAAAATGAAACTTTCACAGCAAAATAAACTTGTTTTAATCACCGATCACTTTCAAAGGTCTCGGAAAAGCGTAATCACGCGTATTTGGACGCTTTTTTATATCTGGGATTCAGACAATAACGTATACAGGAGTTCTCAGTATGCATCAATTTGCTGGACGGCAAATTTAAGGGCTTGCTAGTCCTGCTTCGACCACCTGTTGAGTGGGAAAATGTTTTGATCAATTGATTATTTTAGCTGTTTATAATTAGAAAATTCAGTGGCTAAAAGACCCACAGATGTTCATGTTGTCTTTATAAGAGTACATCAGAACATGACCCACAAGATAGGCGGCAAGATCAAAGACTTGACTAGCTGCAGAGTGGTGAGAAAATGTGCAATATGACTGATTTCAGAGGTAGAATGACCCATTGATGTACTTGTGTATAAGAAGAGTACATCAAATGAATAACTTTCGCCTTCATTGTTGTTTTCATTTCCATGTGTAGCAATCTAAGTAGTGCTTGTGACCTCAAAATCAAGACATGTTGTGAGTTAGACAAAATGCTGTTTGCAAATTTTAACACGAAGGGTTAAACGGCTAAATGGCGAATATTGTAATGAAATTCAACAGTGTTAGAAGTTGCTAGTACTGACATTTCACATGGAACACTATGTATGATGCCTAACTTAGTGCTTGAAATAAGACCTTATCTTGACACGACAATTCACTCTCACACTCTGGACAAACAAGGGCTACATGTCAGTGCTGTAAAGAAGTTTGAAAATTAAACTTGATGGCAACCGCTGTTTCTACTCGTATGGAAATATAGCCATTGCAGGTAGGCCCAATTTGCTTCTGGTAGGGGACTGCAACGTTTACTGGTGGCACACTTGAACTCCAAGTTTTAAAATCCTAGCTATACCTCTGTGCATGCTTTGGAAAATGCTAGAATTGATAAGATTTCACTTCGTTAAAGTTGCCGCAAGAGGCTAGCTTTATAGGCCCAAACAAAAGTCAATGGTAGTTGTTTTTTTTTTTTTTTTATCTGACCGCAACATTAAAGCCTGGCGGCAAGATCAACTAATTGCTGAACAAAGTATGGGTTGGAACTGGCAGCTTGTTGGCATAAATGATTAGAAAACAAAGGATTTGTTCAAGCTGGGACCAAGGGCTTCTGTCGACATGCACGTTTATCTTTTATCTCGAAGTTGACATAAGAATGACAATTTGGTAGTAATAGTAGACCAAGGGACTGGGACTTTGTTTTTTGTCGACATAGGCGGCTTGTTGATATATGTTATGTCAATATAAATGGGTAGGACTGTATTTAATTCTGATTTAAAATTCAAAGCTATGTCAAGATGAATGTTATGTATGAATTTATATTTTGGAAATTTGTTAATTTTTTTAATTTTTTTACATCGGCACCGATTATTTCTGCTGATACAGATTATACCGATTGTTCTAATAATCAGCCCGATTAAGAGTATGGGCGATGAATCGGTACAGCTCTTATATATATATATATAGTTTTGATTAACGTAGGCAAAGTGGCATACAAAATTGTTAGCAAATGTTGATTTTTTAACTTTGGAGACATTCTGAGATATGAACCCCTGTCTGCCTTCCTATCTACCTACCTACCTGTCTACCAATTTCACCTTTAAACCAGGCTGGCAAACTTATTTTCTTTTCTCAAGTATATTAAAGTACACTTCTTGGCCAAGAAGAAACTATTATTATTCGTTCAACTCTGACACGAGTGGCAATTTCCCTTATTTTTTAAATTAGCACCCAGCAGATGTCAACAACTGAATCAAACTTACCTAGATCTAGACCTCTTTATTTTCTTGTCTCCTCTACTGACCGCCTCATCATCAGAGCCATACTTCCTGTCCTGCTCTTCCTCACTTCCACCATCACCCTCACAGGAAATCTGACTGTGAGAATCTGAGCCTTTCTTTTTCTTTGTGAATCTAGCTTTCTGATCCCTGTCATCAACTTTTCCCTGATTTCTCTCCCGATCTCTCTCCCTCTCTACTTGATCTTTTCGATCTCTCTGGTCACGTCTTGTCTCATCTTGATATTTTCTGTCATCAATGCCACGGGAGTCTCGACTCCTATTTTCACTGTCATCCCTGCGTCCCCTTACTTCCTCTGCATCATATCGTCTTCGACTCTGGGAATCATCACGACCTCTAACATCTACTTTTCTATCTTCTCTTTCATCCCTATCACATAATGTAGAAAATTTAATAATCGCAACCTCATTCTACAACTTCTTTCTGATGAAGTAATTTATTTTTCCATAGCCTAACAATGTTAAGTTGGCATAAAGTTTACCACTCGGATAAAGATCAAAGACAAATTAGTTTAAAAAGTCTTGATTACTTCACTTACTTTATTGCAACTTTATTAGGGAAAAAATTCAAAACAATTGAAAGTACCACAATATGAAATAAAAACCTATTTAGCAACAATGGAGCTATTGTTAACACATTAACCCCTAGCGCCGAGTTTACGACGCATGAGGTAGTAGCCTTCTTCAGAGGTCTGTAGCGTCAAGGTCATGCACGATACACTAAAGTGGGTGGTATTATAGAAAGGTAGACAGATTCAACTCTACAAAGTTACTAAATAATCTGGACATTTTAGTTGCAATAAAAAATAAGGAGGGAAAAACCAAATTTTTTAGACCCATTTTTTTCCACCCAAAATTCGCCCATAGTTGAAATCTGATTTTGTATCCATATTTCAGACTTTATAGCCTCAGATCTAAGGCAGAACAGTTTAAAGTGCACAGACAGCTGAACCTGTGCAAAAAGTAGGATAAGGTGGATATTGTGAATAAAGTCTTCTCTATGCAAAAATTATAGGCCAATTAAGCAAAAAAAAAAAGAAAGGAAAGAAAAGAACTAACTTTTTACCTTCTGCTTATGCGCCAGCAAACCAATGGAAAGCATTTTTTTTAGCACAACTAGGCATTGGTCTAATGGAAAATTTCTTGGAAGTCGATGTAATAGGATGTATTCAGAAATAGTACCTCAAATTCATTTCATGCGAAAACAGCAAAAACCTTTAGGGGCTAATGTGTTAACAGATCTCTGAAGGCTATCAAACAAAAAAAAATTATGATGTAATCCTTTTAAACACTAGAATGAGAAATATATTGCATGAATCATCTTTGTGACAACCTCTAGTGTAAATGGTCTCAATGATAGCCAAACTGGTTATCACTGCATAAATGGTCTCAATGACAGTCTACAAGTTATCAATACATAACTGGTCTCAATGACAGCATACAAGTTATCACTGTATAAATGGTCTCAATGACAGCCTAGAGGTTATCACTGCATAAATGGTCTCAATGACAGTCTACAAGTTATCAATACATAACTGGTCTCAATGACAGCATACAAGTTATCACTGTATAAATGGTCTCAATGACAGCCTAGAGGTTATCACTGCATTACAGGTATGCATGAAAGCTACTAGTTATTACTACATTAATGGTCTCTAAAAATCTTACATGGTATCAGTGCATTATAATTTCCATGGCAGCCTACTGAGTACCACTGTATTAACAGTTTCCATATCAATCTAATCATTTACTCTGTTGCAACTCTTTTAACAAGAGACTCTCCAAGGGGCTTTTGCTCTACTGGTGAAAAGAATTTCTAAGAATTCAAGATAATACCATTTCTCCCTTTTACATGTTGAATGCTAAAACCATCTCTGAAGCAATAAAAAGATTTTCAAATTAGCTGCTGTTCTGGAAATAACAGCTGTCAGCTGGGCACCATTTCACCTGAGGGAATAGTGAACATCATTAGAAGTCTTTTGGTAGAAACCTCATGTCATAATGATCATTCATTTACAAATGATAAATCAAAGTGTAACTGTCCTTCCAAATCAATTGAACATCCAACACAGAGAGCATCATTTTTCAACAATGAATCTCCAATATAAGTTCTTGTGCAATGTCAACAGTTGGCTCAGATTAGGTTAGCAGTATACATCTATTCTGATGAGATGTTTACAAAGTTTCCAACTAAAGTGTATCATTCCACAACTAAGCATTCCAGTTCTTGAATATTAATGTGAAGGGATGAATACACAATGCAGATATTCCAGATCATGTATTTGAGACCAGATATTTGCATTATTTGATTTGGAACAGTAGCCTTAGAATTTTTTATTTAGGTTCAGCATTGCATCGAACAAAAACACTGGCTTGTTGGAGCTATGTAAAAAAATGGTGTGTTTAGATAACATTGTCAGTTGGGAGACCAGTATATGCCCATATCTTCTCTAAACATAAGACAGGTATCTTTTACTCCTGTAAGTTAACATTTAAACCACTCATGCCAAATATGGGGTCCTTGTTACAGGTCCTCCACCTGTCTCCACTGACCGATAGATAATTTTATTTGAAATGGGCTCCTGCTAGGTAACTTGACATTATTCTGATAGACATAATCATTTTCCCCACTGAGCAATTAAATTTTAAAATGGCTGTAAAAAAAGTAGAAAGTAAAAACAAAAGTTATGCAGATGGTAAGGTAAGGAAATTTCTCATGGCTGTAGCCAGTCAATAATTACAATACATATCGAATGTGCATATGTCACAAAAAATCATTATATATATCATATATGAAATAAGGATCAGTTTTGTGCTAGGTTACCATAGCTGCCAAACTTCCAGGCTTGCAATTAGTGAAAATAGGGACAAAAATCAGTGAATTCTAACATGAATTCTTGAAGCGATCTTTGGGTCTGGGAATATTTGGAATAAATGTTTAGCATGGTCTACAGCTGATAATGGGAGATTATGTTCAACAAGAAAACTCAAAAACAATACTTCTGATTTGGAGGTTTGCAGGTCTTTCATCATTGGCTTAAAATATTCCAGGGCTGAAGTCTGCTGCGAGTTATTAATTTTCCCAACCTCCATGTCATTTTTGCTACCAATATGTTTCCTTAAATTGAAAATTGGGGAATTTGTGATTTCTTTTGCATGCAACATGAATCCATGAATCCCTGAAAAGTTGTGAGGGTTGGCAGCTATGGGTTACCAATTGAAGCTAATTTTTCAAATGACTATTAAATTAAAGAGAGGAAATTGAAAGTGTGATAGAAACATAAAAATACTGACCCTGAACCTAGACGCCCCCATTTAGTTTTGTCAAATTCTATTCAGAGGTTTGAAAAGGTGATTTAAAGTTTATTTCTATTTTTAGTAACAATGGCTAAATCAGCAGATTGGCAATAATTGTAAAAAAAATATGAAACATTTTCCATGCTAGGATGCTTTCTCTCAAGCTTGGTCAAATAGTTGTGAAGCGGTCATTCAAAGGTTTTTCTACTTTTTGTAACAGTTATCAAATTTAAAGTTATCATATTTAATGGTAGATCCGCATTATTTGCAAAACTTGAAAGGACTTCATGCCAGGATGATTTCTATCACGTTTGGTCAAATTCTATTTATTGGTTTTGCAAAATGACATTTACAGGTTTTATATTTTTCATAACAGCTGGTAAATGTGCAACATCAGTACAGATTTTAATAATCTCCCTGCCTTGAATCTTTCTATCAAATATGACTTAAAGAAGTCATTTGAAATGGCTTTTGTTCTTTTTCGGAATGGTTACCATGTTTGATATGTAGGCAAAGTTTGTATAATCTGAAAGCCTCCATGGCAGGATGCTCTTTGTCAAAAAATCTAGTAAAAACTAGACCAGTGATTTTTAAAAGAAAACTGGAAATGACAGATGAAACTGACTCTGGGCCACACCATTAACTCATTTCATTCTGTAGCCATATCAGCAAAAATCAAAAGAAACATCATGTGGATACCTGGCTATCTCCTCCAGTCTGATGTCCCGATGTCTCTCTCTAATGTCTTCACGAGACACATCTCTTCTGTCGTCTCTATGATCTGGCCAATCTCTCCTCTCCATCATAAAAAATTCATCCCGCTGATGATTCTCCCAGTCTCCACGGCGACCAGATCTTTCATCAAATCGCCTACCTAAACAGGAAAGACTAATTATGTATTTATTGTTATATGTTTATTGACACATAATTCAAACAAAAAATACTGACTTTGTAGATGTGCAAAGTTATGTTCTACTAAAGCCACTGTTTTTCCTGTGTCCACTTTTAAAACTATCCTACCTCTTCTGTATTTAATATGCAAAACTTCAGCATAAATAAAAACTTAAAATATTAACATGAGACCAGAATAGTGACCATGGTAATACCATCAAGAAAATACAAGAATACTTGAAGAATACTGTTGCTCCAAAAGAATTTGCAGAAATTAATCATAAAACCATTTCTTTCTTTTAACTGCTAAGTGCTGAAATCATCCCCGATATTAAGTTGTAATATAAATTTTTGAATTTGCCGCTGTGATGGATACATTAGCTGTATTGGTAGCAGGATTTTTATTTAGGAAAATGTAGTAGATATCATTATAAGTCATTTGGTGAAAACCTCATGTCATCATGATCATCTATTCTAGGGGAATAGCAACAAAATTTTTAAGACAGCTGTCAAGGCAACTGTTTTGAAAGTATGAGTGGAACCATTTTCATGGCCATCTATTTATGAGATGTAGAGATAATATTCAAAAGCAGATCAGAAACATTATAATTTATGATAAAGAAGACATCTTAAGAAGACTTCTGGCAAACCATATGTTGATACGGTTTTCTATTTTAAGGAGTAATACTAACACGATTTTCGAGATGGCTACCATGGTGACCATACTGGCTACCAGATTAACACCATTTCCATTTTGGACCAATCAGACACCATAAGAAATCTTTCAATGAAAGCACAATGTTGATAGGACCAACCAAGTAAGAGAAATAATGATTTTCAAGATGGACATTGTGGCAGTCATGTTGGAGAATAGATTGACACCAAATCTGTCAGTGAAAACTCATTCCAAGATGATAATAACATTTTCAAATGGCAGCTGTGGTGGAAATATTGGATGCCTGAGTAGTGCTATTTACATCAGGAACAATTAAATATCGTAACTCTTAATCTAAAAAAAGTAAAAACTGTTGACAACATGACCATCCATTCAGTGACAAGAATTTCAAGCTGTCAGCCATAATGGATGCATGAGCAGAGTCTTTTTCATTTAGAAGTAAACATTACATTGTAAGAAATCTCCTGGTGAAAAATCCATGTTGTGGCAGCCATATACATGTAGGATGTCCTAGCAGCAGCATTTTCATTTAGAAATAACTAGACATCCAAATAAGTGTTAAGAGTGGAAACTCAGTGTTGATATGACCATCAATCTAATATGGCAGCAATTACATGGTTATTAAGCGGGCTACCATGTCAGTCATACTGGATGTGCAATGGGCTTAACTCCACCAAAACATCATAAAAAGTCTTCTAATGAAAACTCAAATCAATATGATTTTCAGTTCAGGTGTAGTGGTGATAACAAGATTTTCAAGATGGCTGTTGTGGCACCTATATCGGATGTTAAATGGTACCATTTTTGTTAATGACCAACTAGCCCATGTTAAGTCTTGTACTGGAAATCATATGCTGATAAAATCACTATGGTGGAGTAGCAATAAAAAGATTATCAAGGTGGCTGCTGTGGTGGCCATACTGGGAATGAGATTGGTGGTCGTTGTAGGTTAATGCCACTTTTTAGCAAATGATAGGCTATATATAGTGTCTTGAATGGAGGAAGAACCTGGCAAAACCCCAGTAAGAACCACCAACTCACATAGCCTGAGCCAAGATTTGAACCCATGCAGACAAAGATGAGATGGCAGGAATAGATGAATGCTATAGACCAATCAGTTTACCAGGGCCCAGAATCGGATTAGCACCATTCTTTTAAGTCCAACCTGACATCAGAAGCCTTCTGTTGAAAACACATCAATATGACTTTCATTTCGCATAAAAGACAACAAGACTGTCAACGGTGGCAGTCATATTGGACATCTGTGTGGCATAATGTTCACCTATGACCAACTAGACCATGGAATGAATGTATGCATAATGCTTCATGCCATTCCAACAAATGGTTTCATAGTGACAAGTTGTGAACAAGTCAAAAGGTACCTATGTCAACATGTACCCAAACAGAAACATACCAATATCAAAACATATCCAAACAGAAACATCCATATGTAAAAATGTAACAGTCAAAACATACTCATCAAAACATATCCAAGTCAAAATGTTCTAAAACTAAAACATGACCCACACTCGCTTTAAATAATGACATAATTTTAGTGTATTGTGGTTCATATGACATTGACCAGCCTGATGAGCATCCGAAATGGCACATGAAGAAATAACATGTTTAAGTTAAGAAGTATCATTTCAATATATTTATGTTGTGTTTTCATGCTGAGAAAATTCTAGAAAATGCTTCAATAGTGTCTTTATTTGCGTTGCATTCCATTGTTTCATTTCATATTTTATTTGATTTATACTGCATTCTATTTTTACATTGCCTGGTTTTGTCATTCCAGAATAAAAATCATCAGAAATACTTTACTTCTTTTTTTTCTAGTTAAATACTAATGAGTATTATAAAATATTTAGCTGTATTAATATCCGTACATTCCTACAAACTTTCAGCGAAATCAGATTAGTTGAAAAGTGCAACATTTCCAATCCAATGTAAAGTTCGGCTACTGAACATTCTGATACCAGTTTGTTTTATCATTGGAACATTGGGTCATACTTGTATTGAAACACAAGTCAAAATGTACCCAAACCGAAACTTACCCAAGTTATAATGTACTAAAATTAAAATTAAAACATGACCCACTTCAACTTTTTATAATGAAAAAAAAAACCTCACAAAAATAATTTCCACTGTATCTTTATTTGTGCTGTATTCCATTTTCCATTTCATATTTTATTTCCATTGTGTTCCATAATTTCCATTGCTCATGATCAAAAGATGACGAAAATACCAAGAACAGAGGCACCATAAATTTAACTGAATTTCGGTGTGATTTTTTCATTAAAGTTAACACACATTTCCAGTTCACTTTTTTGTATGTGATATATATAATTAATGTAATAATTGCATTTGATATGGCGACCATGCATCAGATGCAAGAGCATAAAATATAAGTGTCAGACAGTTAACTTTTTGTATGCTTTGCATTCTATACATGCAGCAAAATTTTGACTTCAAAGAAATGTTGCAGCTGTTCACAAACATGTCAAAAATAATACACATGGTTTAAACATTCTATTCAAGGCAATAATATTTAATAACTTTTGTTCTTGTACATGCATCTACCATCTCTTTGATTTATCTTTAATGGCTTGTTCCATTTCCTTATCCTACCTATGCAAATTAACACAATGAGTTACCCAATGCAGCCTTCAAACACATCCCCATTGTCAGCCAATTCAGTAATATGTGAAATGGGGTGGTTTATACCTGACCTCTTTGTCTTTATTTGTCTCTGTTTAAACTGCCCAAGGGATAGTTTAACATAGGCTCCAATTATGTCTGTTGACCGTTTACACATGCTACATATAACGGGCATATACTGAAAGTGTTGGTGTTATTTGTTGTTGTGGTTTTTATTAGAAGATTACTGAAAATTGTGTTTTCTTGAAATACAACCATTTCAGGGGGTTTGGGAGTACAAAATCGTAATTTTAACATAACTACCATGCTTCAATTGGATTAAAATCAAATCTCAATCTCATGTAGGACATTGGTGATCTAATTTAGATCAGCGCAATCAAAGTTTCCTCAAGCAAATTAAAATTTATTTTTGACAGGCTTGATGGGCACCTCACTTAGAATACAGGATGGGCCCAAACTAAAATTAGTGAGGCATTGTGCAATCAGATTTTTTTGAGCATTGATATTGCTTTCATTAAAACTACATGAAATTATGAAAATGTACAAGAACATTCAAATTTCATGAAAATCAGTTATCTAAAGATACATAAATGTGTCTAATAAACTGTAATTTTTTTTTATAAAGAGAACGGTATTTTATCACTATACCACCATTGCCTGGTTTGACAGCACCAGACCTGGCGTAAAGGTATAGTAACAAGGAATATACATTTCCTACAAACAGTCCATACAAGCCAATTTGAAACCAAACAATTCTATTTAAAATGGAAGAATGTTTAGCTGAGGTTATATTTAAGCAGAAGAAGAAGAAGAAGAAAAAAAAATATCTGGTGTTAGGTAATATAAAAGGTAAATGTTGCAGAGGGCAAAGTGTACACAGATGGTTTAACTGTGGAATGATCGAAAACTAAGGATTACTTGCCTCGTCCTCTAAATCTGTCATGTCCTCTGTGACCTACAAACAAAACATCATTTAGTAAGTAGTCTCATCTACTATATGCAATGTTATACCATAAATCTCCTTTAAGCCAAATTTTTACGACAATCTAAACCATATCTTTTTAAACATTTAGCTCATTTTAATCCAACACTATGACCACTGTTTACAGAACTTTCCTGTGAGACCAGTCACATTATCCTAACACCAGGCCGACCAGTCCTAAGACTAACTTCTTAATGCTGAGTGCCAAGCATGGCCGCTGTTAGTACCATTTTTATAAGTCTTTGGAATGACTCGGCTGGGGATCGAACCCATGACTTCTCGCATTTGAGGCGGATACTCTAACCACTACGCCACCAGAGTTTCTGTGGCCTGTGAATTTCAATGGATGTGATGGCAAGCTCCAACATCCGATCCAAATTAAGTTGTTCAAATCTGAACATTGATCTTACATGATTGAGACGAGGGGAGCACACACAACTTGAATACTCATAAATAAGCAATTTTCAACTAATGGTCTATGTTTGTACACATACCTTCATTCAAACATGTAAGGGATTCTCTCTGGTACATAGTCATATATTCAATGTTAAACTTACAAAGTATCTTTCTGATGTCAATTGCCTCCACCATTTTCATCTGATGTACAATGTACTACTATTATATGCTATTGGTTAGTTGGCATTACTCAGTAAGAGAGGCAACTCATGAAATCCAATAGATGTTGCTAGGACAAAGCACTAATAGATGTTGCTAGGACAAAGCACTAAAATAAATATTTGATCCTACAAGATGAAGATAGAGTTAACATACTGGAACTTTGGCTAGCAAAGATGCTTTGCCCTCTTATAATGTTATTTTTAAGTATGGGGAGTTCTTGGAAGCACAAGTAACGCTTGGTTCACTTTACATACAAAACACGTGAATTCATGGCACTAATGACTATTCTACAAGGTTCTTCACTCCAACTGTACATATTTGTTCATTTCTGCATGTTCATTTAACTTCACCGCTGACTGTCTTACTCCAAATATAATGTCATGTACATAAATTATTGTACCTAGAAGTTAATTAGGCATTTACTTTACATAATGTAAATGGAATGTTGGTTGCTTTTTAACAAAACTTTCTGCACTTTATTTGCCATAATGTGCTGAGGAAATGGTGGCTAAGTAACAGCCTACAACCAGTGCATTATGAGTCCAACACTCTACCAACACCATAGCACAGGAAAGGTGCCCATAAAACCAAACAATTGGGAAGTTTACTGCAGAAATTGAGAAAACAATAATCTTTGTATGATCTAACACACATCTGACTTGTTATCTGTTAATTTAATTAACATATGTTTTGGAAAACTCATATAAATGCTTCTACATTCAGGCTTATTTATATTATAGTTTAAAATGAAATAGCAATAATGTCTGCACAAATTATAGTAATACAATCTTTAACATACAATCACTGACCTCAATATATGGATTCACTGATTCTCTCCATATTATCTAATTTTAATAATTTTGTATAGTGCAATCAGCTTCTGACACCAAGTACATTTTAAAAAAACAACAACGAAATTCCAAGCACTGAAGATGGAATGTGTGCTTATAAACTTTAATACTAGTAATATGAAATATTAAATATGAATACAGGAATTATCTCGTTACAGGAAATATCTAGATGTAACATATTTTAGTCCAATATGCACATTTACTGCAAATCAAGCTTCAACAGGTATTATCTTAAAGGACACATTTGCAAATCAAAGAATCATTGCCAACCTTTTAAAGTAAGGGTATAGGTAAAGAGGCATTCATGAATTCAAAATTTCTTCAGAATTTCTTAGTATTTTACCTTCAAGAGGACTGCCTCTCCCCCTTCCACGTCCCCGGCCTCTATCCCAGCTTAGATCACGAAAATTGTCAAAAGGTGGTGGAGGACCTCTCTGATGACCTAAAATACATGAATACAAATCTTTCATAAGATAAAATTTATCAAATATCTACAATTTGAATCACTTCTGAGACTAGTCTAAACACATGGTACTGCATATTCTATGAACATTACAGAATACACAAGCCAAGGGAATCTTAACTTCACTTCACATCAGACCATGATTTCACAGTTTAAATCTTGATTATTACTATAAGAACACGCCCTTTAAAATCTCATTCTGAAGAAAATATTGAGCAAATAATAAAATTAATTAGAACACACAGATTGTCTAAAAGTACTAACTGCATTATCTCTGTTGACTTCGGCATGTATATCATTAATCATTAGTCTTGAATAAAATCAACCAGTCACTAATGTAGATGTGTACTGACTGCATGAAAATTTGAAGTAAAACTTTTGCCAGGGTCACTAGTTTTAAATGCAATTATTTGTTAACACAGCAAGATAAATTTACAATAACAATTAATATGGGGTTTCCAGGTATGAAAATGCATTCAAACATTCACACTCACAAAAATAGTGATAAAATACCTTTTCTCTTATAAATAAGCAAGAAATTTTGAAAAAAAATGGAAAGTAAAACGGAGAGGTCATTATTTCCAGTTTTTATTTTACCACTATGTCAGTGGCATTGCAATAAGACAGCAAAACTTTAATACTGAAATGTTTCTAAAGAGTTTGGTTTTCAGTCATTAGAATTGTTGTTGTTGTAGGGCTTAACACCATTTTTCAGCACACGATAGACTATACATGGTGGCCAGTACAAATGGTGGAGGAAGAACTAGAGCTGTACTGATGTCACTTTTTGCCAATTATGCCGATACAGCTTATGGCCGATTACTTATATTGCCGATACCGATTATGAGACCGATTATTTCATTATTACAGTATATATACTTGCGTATAAGCTTAATAATTGCGTAAAAATAAAGGCCTGGAAGAAAAAGGGGGGGAGGAGGAGGTCGGCTTATCTGAGGCACAATGTGTAAACTTTACCATTTTCAGGTCTTTTTGTTGACTACTGTAACGGCTATAAATCTTGGAACATGAAACAATAATTTTTTCGTGTCTTAAGACATAGGCATGTTAAGAAAGTAACTTATGGTGACCCGACAATTATTAAACTGTGATAGAATACTATGACTGATTTTGTCATTATTTTGCATGTGCATATTTTCTGATTTCTCCAACACGAAATTAAATAAAGGTAAATACAGACTTCATAATTCGTGGGCCGGGGAGACCATGTACTATAATGTACAGTACTTATACAGTGCAAAGCGTGCATAGCGTCACTTAAATCCATATTTATTCCCAAACATATCAGATGCAGATTTTGCTTTATTCGTTGCTTCGACCAAATTGCATTCTTCTAGATAACATTTCAGATAGTCCTTAATAGCTGTTTCATTTACAATGAATCACCTCTCATGAGTTACTCATTTTCAATGATAAAAGCGATCCTACAAATTGAGGCAATATGTTTAAAAAGGTATGCACGTTTGATTTTACAAGGCACATAACCATCGTTTATTTACATGCTCACGAAGAGGGGTAATAATAAAAGCTAAAATTTTCATACAGATCGACTAAGATCAAGATCAATCAATTTTAGCTTTGTCTTTTGGCTGAACAAACATCATAACTTTCCACACAATGGAAAGCTTGATGTTTCGGCGTCTCCTATGATGATAGTCGGTGAATTTCTCTATAGTTTTGCGACAGCAGTACAGGCCAGTTAATCATTAAAATGCCTGAAACTGGCTTGTGATGAGGTATTTTGAACGCTAACTATACCAGTACATATACATTGATGCAGAGGCATAGCTAGAGTGTTTGGAGCCTGGGAACAAGATTCGTTTTTACGTTCCCGGGTTTTCCTCCACCAATAATACTGGCCACCATGTATAGCTTATCGTGTGCTGAAAAATAGTGTTAAACTCTACAACAACAGCTACAACAACAACATTTTACGATGGTAATTAACATTGGTATATATGGTCTAAAAATGCCAATGTTAACTCGTGCAAGTTTCTTTCGTGGGAATGGCGCTGTAGCATTGGAGTTAAGCATTCGTAGTGATCATTCTTGTGATTTAAATTAATTGTGGACAATTTTATTGTTATGAATTATGTTTTTGTTCTGGTTTATTTTTTATTTTTGTAATGTTGCATAGGTAAAAAAGATCATTAAATTACGTGAATAATGTTTAAACTTAACATTCTATTTAGTGAAGATGCAAATTCCTTATAGAAAAGTAATTATTTTGTCACAAAAATAATTCACAGGTGATGAAACATCACATGTAGGACTTTTCTTGTTTACAACAAAATGAAAATCGAGGACATAATGTAATAATTGGGAGTTCTCAGCAAAAATCAGCGGTAGTTTATAGCAAGTGTGTTAAAACAGTACTGTAGTTACTTTTAAGAATATATTGTCTTTCAATTAATCCCCAAATCAAATGTTTATTCCTTAGTTTCCACTATTTAATTCTCTTTTAAAAATCAGTACAGCTCTAGGAAGAACCCAGGGAAAAAAACCATAGAAAGAACTACTGACTCCAGAGAAGCTCCTGGCAAGCTTTGCCACATACCCACATTGGTTGAATTTGAAACAAAGATTGCTTTAGACCACTTGGCTACTAGAGTGCCCCTGTAATAAGCCTTGCTTTTAGTGCCCAATCCATAATTATTTTCAAACTTTTGTTTTCGTAGCAATCTTTAATTTTTAAGCACATTGAAAACCCTAAATACAATTTTATATACAGCAATGGAACTAAAACATGTTTGCATGGACTTATATCTATAGCTTCTTTTACTCATTCGCTGATTTAAGGAAAGTTTTATGACACAATAATTTACCAAACCAACCTAATTACTGTAGCAAAAACTAATCCTTTATATAGAGGAACATACAATCACTCAATATGTTATACTTTTTCCAAAAAGATGACAAATCCACAAAATTAAATGCTAAATCTATGAAATAAAACACTCAGCAATATGTAATTTTATGCACACAAAAAATCTGATAACCATAAATATAAAATGATTCACACCATACATACTCAATTATACAATTTAAACCTTATATACACTAATAAAAGTAAAACTGCAAACAACAACGATCATGATCTGCCATCACATAATCTGCCCGCAGATCAGCGTAAATTTTTCTTGTTTAGATCTGGGTCTGTGCAATTTGCAATTGGACTCATAAGTGAATATATATGGTTTTACATTTTGTTTCACTTGCATTGGTTTAACAAGACAGTAAATCGGATTATTACTATTTACTGTATTTTCTATTATTCTGCATGTGAAAATGAGTATGTTAGACATTCTTATAAAATGTCTTCATTTGAAAAATCTTCCCATATTTTGGGTACAACATCTGCATTAACTACGTGTAACTTAAAACCCTGGGCAGTGTCAACTAAAAAATTGAACTGATTTGAAAGTTACACATCATACCTTTTGACAAATAATGGATTTCGGAGTAATTTAAATGTAATTTACATAAATAATGATATTAGTCACAAATGATGATATCAAAACTAAAAATTTCCACTGTGTCATTAGTTATTTATATTAAGTTACGAAATGTGCATGCTTTAATTAGAAGTTGATATTCTAATATATATTCTAATATATTCTAATATATATATATTAGAAGTTATAAGAAGAAATGGTGCAGTAAATCCTTTTAATATAATCATGAATACCATTCTAATCTGTGCTATTTCTTCATTCTCACAATCATGTTTTATTTTCTTGATTTAATGGTATTTTTTCAGCAAAAGCTACACATGACAAGTTTATTTGGTAGAGAAAAAACACAGGAAAAGAAAGTACCCAGAAAAACACACCAAAGAACCAATGACCCACAGCAAGCTACTGGCACGCTTTCACACATACCCATAGTAACTGAGCCGAAACTCAAACCCACATGGACAGTGATGAGATGCCAATGATTATAATGGCAATCACCTCAGACAACTCAGCCACCTGTCTATTATGAACTTTCAGCGGAACAGTTAATAGGCTTGGTCCAACTTATAAAGAGACTGTGACAGCAGAGTGAATATGACGTGTTATTTATGTAACCAAAATAACTTAGACATTTCATGTACACATGGTCCATGTATTGTAATAACATCAAGAGGACCAATGACCTTATGAATATTCCACTGAAGTCAAACCAAAGTCATTCTGTTCAACTTTTATTTTTGTTTTCTGCTAGTATGCAAATAAGTGCAAACAGAAATTAATACTACAGAAAACCAACATCAGAACATAAAAGCAGTTATCTCATTTTTGTCATATTCAAAATTTTCTAAATATTTGGCATGTGTAGACTAAAACATACCAGTAAATAAAAAAAAAATCATTACAAAGACCACATGCATTAAATAAAATGTTCCACCAAAAAGCATGACAAAATATGGTGCTGTAACATAATATTTTATACACTGCTCATGCCCATGGGCAATCCCACATTCAATAATGGGTTCTTGAATATTTAGGGGTACACAATTATTCCTCTAAGACTCCTCACTCACACCACCTTATTTAGTTTAATTATACATTAAAAGATCATCCAACACTGACATCTGAGCTGTTGAAAGGTACTTCATCCAATTTTGAAGAACCATTTTGTTCAATTAATTTAAATTTGATAAATTTATTAAAATAACTAAATGTATTCATTGAATCGGAGAACCTTGTTTGTAAGGACATGTATTTCTTTCACTTGCTACTACTGTACTAATTAGCCTACCTTCATTATAGCGAGGATCACCCAGACCATGTTGGTAGCCTCCCCTGCCATAATGATCTCTGACCATTGCTTCCCGATCGGACCTGCCCCATGGAACCCTCTCTCTGTTGCGATCTTGATCTCTATCATAGCGTGCCTGTTCATCATGCTGGGATTGATCTCGACCCCCTCTGTGACGATCTTCCTCATGCCGCTCCCTCTCTGCACCCCTGAAATCCCTCTGATTGTACCTTTCAATTCCATGTCTATCATTACCAGGGGGGATATTTTGCAGCCTCCTATCATTGTCTCCTCTCTGTTGATTAGACAGTCCCTGGGCACCCCTAGAATCCCTGTCCATTGGGGAGGAACGCTGACCAGACTTTCTGTATTGATCTTCTTCTCTATTTCTAACATAATCCCTATCTCTGTCTTCCCTAATATCTCTTTGATCCCTGTGGTCCTTTCGAGGCTGACTATGAGGAGAAGCTTCACTATCCCTGAACCTTTGTGGCGATCTTTCTTCTGGTCTGTATGAAGTATAAGGGGACTTGCCTCTCCTGTCTGCATACAAATCCCTACTAAGCACTTTTTCAGGGGACCTTCCTCTATCATCTGTATCTTTCCGAAGGCTTCTATCTACAGACCGTACAATTTCCTCTTCCCTCTGTGAGGTCAATGACCTTCCACGTTCTTTATGTCCCTTCTTGCTAGCCTTTACTTCAGTGTCGAAATGATCCTTGCTTCCAAATGATTCCTTCTCTTTGAGATTTTTTTTCTTGTTCTTCTTGTCTTTCTTTTTCTTGACTGGTTCGGGACCAGGTGAAAAATCACGACCCCGACTATACTCTGACATGGGAGTGTCCTCCCTCCCTTTACCTTCTTCTTTTTCAAGTCTCTCATAAACTTCTTCTCTAACTTGCCCAGTTTCCCTCTTTCTCTCAATGTTTGGTTCTTTCTTTTTAGCTGAAATAAGATCTTTCTTTTTCAATTTTTTCAACAGCTTCTTTTCCTTTTTTGTTTGTCGTTCTGGTGGTGAGGCAGACCTGCCTCTAGTACTTTCAGGAGATATACTACCTTTATTTTTATCTCTAGAATGTTTTGGCTCTTTACTCTGCTCTCGAACTTTAGCAGGAGAACCTTTAATTTTCTTTTTTGAAACATGGACTTTTAATTCAGGAGATAGTGACCTCTTACGTTTGTCCTTTCCAGTGGGAGTATGAGATTTCTGTGATCTAGACCTTTCCCCATCACTCCAAGAAGGAGACCTTGACCTTTCCTTTTTAACGACCTTTGGTTCAGGAGCTGGAGATTCCTCTTCCTCAGAATTAAAAGCAGTTATAGTTCTTAACATCTGAGCAACTTGTTTTTTCTTGAACTTCAAAGGACTCAATAGTTTCTGACTTATTTTCTCAACATCCGGAGCTTTCCCTTCATCAGACAGAGAGTCATGACGTTTTTTGCCACTAGATCCTTTGCTTTTCTTCTTGTGTTTTCCTTTGTGATGACCAATGTCTTTCTCCTCACTCTCAAATCTGGAAGAACAAAGAAGATTCCATATGGCAATGTTATATGACTTAAGTGTTCTGTAAATCACATTTCTCACCTGTGAGTGGCATGGCAGCTTACCATAAACAGGTAAGACAGGATTCCTAGCATATCAATGTAAAGATTCAGTTGAATATAGGAACATCAATGATGTAGCAGACATATCTTTCAAACATTTTAATCACTGGATCTTAAAGATGATGATACTAACTCACCAATTATAGGTGTGACAATAATGAGGGATAGAATGAATTATGATACAGTTTAGATGCATTCTTGTCAATAACAATGTGATAGAATGAAGTGTGAAACAGTTTAGAGGGATTTATTGATAATAACAATGTGATAGAATGAAGTATGGCACAATTTAGAGGCATTTATAGACAAGACATTTACTATGTGATAGAATAAAAGGTGGTACAATTTAGAGGTAACATTTTATAAAGCCACATACAATGTAACAGAATGAAGTGTGCAATAGTTTAGAGGGATTTATAGATAAGATAATAACAACGTAATAAAAATATAGTGTAGTTTACAGATATTTAAAGATAATACTAAAACATTCTTTGAAAGTATAACAAGGAACTGTGAATCAACATACTGCAAAACATTCTGTATGATGTGACCATTTGACAAAACACTAACATATAACAGTGGTTTCCTTTATCTTTGAACAGCTACACTAATGCCTGTGATAATATATTATGCTTTCTCATTGGCTGCCTAACATTAGCTCATGGAAGAATCAAACCAATCATAATTATTTTTGGATACTATATGGGTAATAGCTAAAACAAATCTTACATTAAAAACCAACTAAAGGTCATAAGAAGTTTATTTGGTGAAAAATCCCACGCTGATATGCACATCCAATAACAAGATTTTGAAGAGGGTAACTGTGGTGGCCATATTTGTTGTCTGAGTACCATTTTTATTTCTATGACAAACTAGACACTAGAATGAACGATTTTGCAAAGTTTCATGGTAATCAAACAAGTGGTTTAGACGAACTGATACCTAGCTTGCTAATGGATGGATGATGAACAACAGACAATTCCAGAAGTTCTCTTGGTCTATGATCAAACAATCTAAAACAAATACCTCCATGGCCTGACACCTGGGGGTGTTTCAATGCTTTTCAAGCAATGTACACATTAGTCCTACATGTCAGGGTCTTACTGCCTAACGAACATCGCTATGTAGTGTGTTTTGAACTCTTCTGACAGGAGAATAAGAGGTGAAATTTTCATTATTATCACATACTTGGCAATAAATATCAACATTCATCCACATAGTCAAGAGTTATTGATATACTTACTCGTGATCGACTCAAAATCTGACACTAGCAAATGAACGCATTTTTATGTTCCTTTGATACACATTTCAGCTGGATGCAATGTGATGGTGGCTGAGGAATGCCGAAGTAGGTTTCAACAAGGCTGTTTTATTTTAATGAAACGAAAGTATCAAAGTATCAAGTATTTGAACAGCAAGTAACATTTTGTTTGAGAAACATTTTCCGATTGGAACCTACTTGAACATACTTCTGCATACCTCGACTACTATCGCATTTCAACAAATTCAAATGTATGTTAACTGAACAAGAAAATATGTCCGTTTGAAAGTGTCAGATATTGATTCCACCAGGATAAAAACAGCACAGTAAGTATATTAATTAAACATAAATTAGTGGAAGAGTGTCTATATAGGTTGCCAAGTATGTGCGATATTCCTGAAACTTTGTCTACTCGTTCTGATGTCAACAACATCTGTAGATCCCATGCAATCAAATCCAAAGGTTTGAAGTCTCTTTCTTGAAAGGTGAAGGATGAGCTGTGTACTATGTTACTACTCATCACTCACACAGGTACATACACACAAATGCATGTGATAAATCATCTCATAATATTACATCATTCACACAGGTACATACACACAAATGCATGTAATAAAATCATCTCATAATATTACATCTCACACAGGTACATACACACAAATGCATGTAATAAAATCATCTCATAATATTACATCATTCACACAGGTACATACACACAAATGCATGTGATAAATCATCTCATAATATTACATCTCACACAGGTACATACACACAAATGCATGTGATAAATCATCTCATAATATTACATCTCACACAGGTTCATACACACAAATGCATGTGAAATATCATCTCACAATATTACATCACCCACACAGGTACATCCACAAAAATGCATGCACACACTATCTCTTACACAGGTACATACACAAAATACACAAAGTGGTGTGTATCTATATTATGTGTTTAACTTTTGTCCAGGATTGTAGATTCTGACATTTAATATTACATTCATGTAATATTGTTAATATTAACTTTTGTCCATGACTGCAGACTGTACTTAGATAATGATCATTTGTAAACAAAAATAATAATAATTATAATGAGAACTTTGTATAGCGCCGAATCTTTAGAAGCTCTAAGCGCTTTCATTATAATGATATGACTACACTACAGAAAAACAAATAACAAAAACCATGAAATTGGAAAACAAAAACATGCTGAAGATACAATATAGGATACAAAACATTATTTGGTCTCTAAGTTTGTTCCTGCAGTCGAAAAAGGTGAGTTTTAAGTGCACTCTTAAATGGAACCACTGTGTCTTTGTGTCTAATTTCAATGGGCAATTTGTTCCTCATTGCTGGGCCCTGGTATGCAAAAGAACGTTGTCCATATGACTTCGTTTTCATAAGTATCTTGCTGCTGTATACACATGGGTGAGGCCGGATAGGTATGTTGGACTGCAGTCTGTCAGTGAAACATAGCACAGAGATCAAATTTTGTGTTTCATTCTGTATCGAACTGATAGTCAGTGTAGGGTACAGAGCAGTGGTGAGGTGTGCTCTGATCGAGGTACTCTAAAGATGATCCGAGCAGCTGTGTTTTGCACTTTTTGAAGTTTCTGGAGTAGATAATGTGATAAACCAAACAGAATTGAGTTACAATAGTCCAGTCTTGAAAGTACTAATGAACACACAAGTATTTTAGTGGCATCAACTGAAAGATATTTGCGAATGGAACTGATGCGTCTCTGTTCAAGATATGCAGCCTTGCATATGTTCATGACATAACGGTGCAATGTGAGAGTACTGTCTAGAGTAACACCAAGGTTTCGTACTGAATGAGAATTTAATGTTGGTGTTGCTGATATTTATTGTCTGAGGTAAAGGATGTGAATGAGAAAGTCTTTGTGTTGTGATCGGAATGGCCTCAGTTTTATCATCATTCATCTGCAGCTTGTTACATGTCATCCATGATTTCACATCAGAAATGCTTTTCTCTACTCCATGAATAAACAACATGTATACTTGGATTTTAGTTCAGCACCTTGGTCTTTCCCTTAGAAAAAAATGGTCTGCCTGTTTTTGTCAGGCTGTTTGCTAAAATTTAAGTAAACAAACCGCTCCTTGTTTATGAATTTGATGGAGATTTCGAATGGAAACATCCAGGGCATCTTGTTGTGCCATAAGTCAGATAACAGTCTGAAGACCAAGTACACCATTATCCATTCCTATTGTAACACCAGTCTTTGTGCAATCACCTTGGTTGTTTTAAGATATAATCTGAGAGGAAACATTTAAATATTTCATTAGAATTACAAAGTGCTTATTTACATTTGGAACTAAAACATAATTTTGGGATTATTGTGAATTCATTTAAGGCCATTTTGCGTTATATCATTTTGGTATATCAAGACTTGGCACATCAGCTCATTCAATATTAGAATTCATCCAGAATACTCAATACTTTTGCACTTGTGATAGAATTTTTAGGATTTTTTGGGACTTAATTCACAATACTGCAAATTCCTGTTAAATTTTAACCTTATTACTTATAGAATAAAATTATTGACTTTGCTAAACTAGCTGTTTTGCTTCTTTATGTTACTTAGTTTAGCACCACAGTATTAATAATACACACACATGGACCAGCATGACAACCTAATCCTATCTGATACCATTCACAGAAATACATACTCTAGAAGTGCACAGTATAGTATACCAATTTACTGTGCTATTTTAAGTTTGTTTTATATTTACTGGTCCTCTCTTATATATAACTTGCCTGGGTGTTGGCAGCCCACTCAAAACTTTCCCTGCTTAATATATCAATCGTGTAGCTAGGAAATCTAGGTTCAGTAATAACGCTCTCTTAATGTCAGCACAATGTCTATCCCATATATCAGCTATAGTGTAAGCCTAATTGCTACGCAAGAGTTTTTAGATTACAACTTATACAACCAGTAACCAGTCAGTTTTTAGATTACAACTTATACAACCAGTAACCAGTCAGTTTTTAGATTACAACTAATACAACCAGTAACCAGTCACAGCAAATTCATCAAATACAAAGTACTGGGGTGATTATTTTTTTCAAAACCCGAAATATTTCCTTCTCTTTTACTTAAGATAATTAATACTTAATCTGAAAATATGGATATAATATGGTGTAAATTTGCTATAAATAAGAACACGCTATTTTTCAAGCATACTGACTAAGAAATTAATCAAAAAGTGCTGCTCTCTGCCCCAGAATGCTGAACTGATGGATCTTAATATAGCTGCAGTTTACCATGGTACATAACACTTTACATTCAGAAGTATCTTCCAGCCAAAAAATACACACACACACATGGACCTGTGGAACAACATAATCACTTTCAATATCACTAACAAAGATGCATACAAAAACATACACACATATTTGGACCAGCAATATAAGATAATGCCTCACTCACACAGGTACATACACACAAAGCATACATGTACATATAGACCAGTGGGACAATATAATTTCTTTCACTAATTAGCATGGAAATATGATCATCTAATTTTACAAAAAGTAAATTTCCATCTTAAATTATGAATAATTACAAATCTCCTTCATACTTGTCATCTGAAGGCTTTGGACTTGGACTTGGTGTTTTTGGTGTCTTAGATTTAGCAGGAGACTTGCTCGCCTTTGCTTTTTTCTTCTCTAGTTTCTTCTTGCTGAAATTTATTTAATTTAATTTATTTATTTAATTTATAAAGTTTTATTTTATTAAGCATCTTGATAGATATGTACTTGATAATAAGTCACATTGTACCTTCTTATAAATGTTTCGCAAAAAGAAAATGCTAACATTTTCAAGGTCATATTTGCTGCCATAAAGAACTCAATTTCTGAAGAAAACAAACTGCATTAATGCAAAAGTTATAATAAATCATAATATTCATGAAATTTGAACACAAAATTTGAAGGCAAATATATCAAGACTTGCAACAGTCAATACTAGGCATAAAAACAAACTTAACAAATAGAGAGCACTCTAAAACAGAAAATACTACTGAATGGTATCTTATATTCCAATTTTTATTACTTAAGGTATGATTTTACTCTGAACCAATTCTTTGATTGTATTTATAACCATCATATTTAACTGTTTCTTTCTTTCTGTGATACTACATGTATGTTTCTTCTTTGGAAAATAACCCGGTGGAAACCTCGTTGATTCATTAATATAGGTTTGCGTATCACTATTATTGGCATGCTATTTACTGACTCAATTAATATAATTGCTTTACGTCATGTTACTGGCAGTACTACTATTCTACAAAAGCAGATACATGGCAACTTTGATCAATATTCAATATGGCACATTCGACTGGTAACTGATTCAGTTTGGTTTCTTTACTAGATGTACATGTCATAACTCTCATAAATAAAAATGTGATCTGGTTGATGCATATTATGTTAAACTTGTACATTTCTGGTTGCCATGTGATACAATAAGCAAAAAAAATGTCAGCAATGGTTAACATATATATATATATATATATATATATATATATATATATATATATATATATATATATATATATATAACCAAGCAATGTTTTTCCATATTTACAAAATATATTTATATATAATCTCAGAATCCAATATTTCTTTTAACTGACATTTCATTTCAGAATTAATAATATTAATTAGCTTAAATGAAAATCTTGTAACCAAGGAAAGCTGTCTTGTAATGTGAGGCAAAAAGAGATGAAAATGTTGGACCACTAAAGTTGTTTATTTCAATCTTTTTGTTCATGTATGTATAGATACAGTTCATGATGGGATTTTCAACATAATGTACGTAACAATGTTTAGAAGTAATCAAATAAATAAATAACATTTAAAGTTACATGGTCAGTCATGTGCTGTATCTTAGATACAGTTATTAGTCTTACCATTACTGAAATAGGAATTATCAATAGTAACAAAATGTGCCTACTCAAGCCGACTTACAATAATATAAACAACAATAGTGTTTGCATATTTTTTAAGTATAAATGAGCCTGTATATATTTCCAATTCCTTTAATAAGGCACTGATATTTACAGCAATTGATTCAAAACAGTGAATGTTGTATGATTTTGTACAACTTGCACATTTATAACTTGTACAATCTTGTTCTTTTTATGTATGCATATTTGTTGTATCCAATATCTATATTAATAAATGTCAATGTAACAAATTTTGTAAAAATAAAAATACAATTTGAGGACTGTAGCCTGATATAAAAATGGGTATAATCCAACCATTAGCACCAATGATATGTGCTGGTACTACATCACTGGAATAAAAAGACAGTTAATTCAGTTCATCACAGAGTATGTGGATTAAACCAACATGGCATGTCTCTTTTTAAATAAGGCCTGTTCCATTTAAATATACATGGTACCCAGGGATTTTTTTTTTTATTCAAGAGTACTCTGCTTCATATAAAAAAATGACAAAATTCTAAATCGCATCTATGGGTGAAGTATCTTCCCTGGGTACAAATTATATTCTACTGGAACAGCCCTAATTGACTTTCAGCCTAAATCTTGATTATTAGATTTAGCCACAAACACTGAAAATTGGATCAAAAATTTAACGAGGATAAATACAGTGAAAACATGTTTCAAGGCTTGATTTACCTTTAGCCTTTTGGAAAATCCCAATAATGTATTTTCTATAAATAATATTATTGTATTTAAATTTAGTGAATAAGGTAGTAAGACTCTGATTCCTAACTGTGCAAACATGCATTCTGTTTAAATGGATCTGCTACACTTTTAATGTCAGACCAGATTTTAATTAGGGCAAATATCATCTCACAGTGACACTTTGACGGCGCAAATTGGTGCTTGCTAGTTTTCTTTGCCACTGATCATGTTAATTATTTGTTGCATTTATTACAAAGTCAGTATTCTCATGACTAAATAAATGTTAGCTGCCATTTCACTTACAGATGTAAAGTGGGAAAAGACTGACGATAATTATTCGTATTTCATTCAATAACATCTCTTTTCCTTTTACCTACAAATCCTCCAAGTAATTGATGCACAATGTTCATTTTAAACTCCAACTGGGTTCTAGTTCTTTCCTTGTTGTTTTTGGTGATCATATTATGGTTCTGCGATTCTTTCATCAGCAAATATGAATATACTATTGAAACTAAATACTTCTCCATTTCAAGGACTTTCTACCAGTGCTGTAAGTTGCTTGCATTTGATCCACATGGTCTAATCCATTCATGTACAGTTTGACTGGGAGTGGACATTGAATATCTTTGATGGAACCATCTTTCTGCTTCCAGCAAACAGATGTGATCACACCATCACAGTTGGTACACAGTAAAGTCATATTTGTCATGCCAAACTGTAACACTTGTGTCTCCTTTCTGTTTAATTATGCTTTGGCCCTGCTCTTTCAGCTTTAATTTGTGCAATCCAGATGGAAGACCCTTTTGATTTAAAATGTACATAGTACAGAACAAATATCTAATTAGGCTGATAACTGTGCATACTAAGGTACCAGACATTACCCCCAGCACAATGTTTATGACGGATTTATACTTATCTAAAACATAGCCACAACAAAATCTTTTAATTTAATCTCTGCCTCATCTAATGTTGGATTACTGGGGAGAAAATGAAGCTTTATGAATTAACCTCAACCTTGCAGACATCACCATTTACTAGCTTGAATTGTATACCTCAAATCATGAAAAAGCCTAAGGGCAAAATCACTGATTTATTGCTTTTGAATTACCTTGAACTATTTCATAGGCTTTTGAATTACCTTGAACTATTTCATAGGCTTTTGAATTACCTTGAACTATATCATAGGCTTCTGAATTACCTTGCACTAGATTTATTGCTTTTTGTCTTTTGAATTACCTTGCGCTAGATTTATGGCTTTTTGGTTTTTGAATTACTTTGCAAAAGATTTAAGGCTTTTATTGCTTTTGAATTACCTTGGGTTAGATTTATGTCTTTTAGGCTTTTGAATTACCTTGCACTAGATTTATGTCTTCTATTGCTTTTGAATTACCTTGCACTACATTTATGGCTTTTTGGCTTTTGAATTACCTTGCGCTAGATTTATGGCTTTTACGCCTTTTGAATTACCTTGGTCTAGATTTATGGCTTTTGAATTACCTTGGTCTAGATTTATGATTTTTTGGCTTTTGAATTACCTTGCACTAGATTTATGGCTTTTACGCCTTTTGAATTACCTTGCACTAGATTTATGGCTTTTTGGCTTTTGAATTACCTTAGTCTAGATTTATGGCTTTTACGTTTTTTAATTACATTGCACTAGATTTATGGCTTTTGAATTACCTTGGTCTAGATTTATGGGTTTTTGGCTTTTGAAATCCCTTGGCTTACATTTATGGCTTTTACGCCTTTTGAATTACCTTGGTATAGATTTATTGCTTTTTGACTTTTGAATTACCTTGGTCTATATTTATGGCTTTAAGGCTTTTGAATTACCTTGAACAAAATTAATGGCTCTAAAACCTTTTGAATTACCTTGGGCTTCCTTTGGCACTTTTCTTAGTCTTTGATCGTCCCCTTTCTTCATTACTCCCTTCCTCTGAACTTGGCTCCACCTGGACATTAAAAGTTAGAAAAAAAGGAATTATTTGTTATTTCTGAGACAGAAGACAACTCAAGTGATGTACATCCAGAAAGCATTGATATTAATATCCAGCAACTTCTCTTCCTTGATAGGACATAAAATTCCATTTTATCGAAATTATGAACTACCAGCCAATTATAAGCTCATCATTTTTAAATTTGTCTTGGATACACTACTGAAAACATTCTCTCAAATTTTTGAATGATTCGTTAAAACATCTTGGTTTTTAATTTAACAGTTCACAACCAAGAATAGTGGTCGAATTATAACACTGGTTTTGCTCAGAACACCTCATGGACACAATGTACTGACTACTTTTGTACTTATTATTGCCTGAGCTTGTTGTGCTGGCCCTAGCCACTGCATCAATTTACCTACAGAAATCACACAGACTGGTTAAAACCTTTATTGGTTGTTCTACAACCAGTTGTATTAAATGCTTAAAAAAAGTCAAAAAGTATGGAAGAAAGTTCAAAATTGCTCAATTAAGTATAATACTTGCTAAAAAGTCAAATCCAACTGTAAAATGCACAGAACCAGATATGCCATTGCATTACTGCCTCTGCAGATTGAGGTCAGTGCAGTTGGTTTGGATTAATCAGTATAACAAACAACAAATATCCTGATCTAGGGGCGCTTTATGCTATGACAGAACAGGATCTTGGCTGTTTGCAATTCTGCCAAATGCTTAAGCAAGTATATATGGTAAGCCTAAGAGTTTATTTATTAGACTTTCCACACACAACTGGCTACATCATACCAAGGACATCGCAAGCTAATTGTCTTTCCAAAAGACACAATAAAGCAGTTGATTTTCCTAATTGTGACAGAATACACACACTTCAGTCTATTTTTGAAAATGATTAAGTGCATTCAACAAATTTACAAACTTAATCCAGCTGTGTTCTGTTTGTGCCCAGAATTGGCAGATTAGTCTGAAAGCTGTTTGACAGTCCAGCAACATTTGTACTGTGTTTGTGTACTTTGGATTTGTAATGCAGCTTTAACAATTTTAGTCAAAACGCAGTGATGTCTGCCGTGTGTCAGTTTAAATGTCTAGTACTGGGGCATAATGTCACACATATATAGCACCATGACCCTCCCTGACACATTATCAAGACACCAGGTCGACCAGTCCCAAAAAACCTTTTAAAACTGCCAAGTGAGCAGATGCTACCCCTCACATCTGAGGTGGATGCCCTCCCCATCAGGCCACCAAAGCAGTCCATTTGTCTTTATATAAAATAAACTTCACATTTATTGAAGTTCAAACACATGCTGGGAAGATCGACAATCTCAAAACATGATAAATTCTGCTTAAACTAAACAACAACTTTATCTTTGCATTTTAAAGGATGTATCTGGAAATTCTGCAAAGCTTTTGATAATTTATATTACTGTGTGTGAATAAAATAACAAAACCATAGCAATATGTATGCATATATATATATATATATATATATATATATATATATATATGTTGAAAGACATGCACTCCCAAAACATTACACGTGTTTTTGTTCTGAGCTAGTTGAAAGAAAGACCAACGCTATTCTACATCAAACAAGTTATTCCCCTCACCAACTTGCAACAAAACTCTCAGTTTATACTTTAAGCCTTTCAGGTTTTCTATAAATTCATACAACTTGAAACTTTAAGCCTTTTATGTTTTCTATATATTCATAAAACTTGAAACTTTAACCCTTTTATGTTTTCTATATATTCATAAAACTTTAACCCTTTTAAGTTTTCTATATATTCATAAAACTTTAACCCTTTTATGTTTTCTATATATTCATACAACTTGAAACATTAACCCTTTTAAGTTTTCTATATATTCATACAACTTTTAACCCTTTTATGTTTTCTATATATTCATAAAACTTTAACCCTTTTATGTTTTCTATATATTCATACAACTTGAAACTTTAACCCTTTTATGTTTTCTATATATTCATACAACTTGAAACATTAACCCTTTTAAGTTTTCTATATATTCATACAACTTTTAACCCTTTTATGTTTTCTATATATTCATACAACTTTAACCCTTTTAAGTTTTCTATATATTTATAAAACTTTAACCCTTTTATGTTTTCTATATATTCATACACTTGAAACTTTAACCCTTTTAAGTTTTCTATATATTCATACAACTTTAACCCTTTTAAGTTTTCTATATATTTATAAAACTTTAACCCTTTTATGTTTTCTATATATTCATACAACTTTAACCCTTTTATGTTTTCTATATATTCATAAAACTTTAACCCTTTTTTTGTTTTCTATATATTCATAAAGCATTAACCCTTTTAAGTTTTCTATATATTCATAAAACTTTAACCCTTTTATGTTTTCTATATATTCATAAAACTTGAAACATTAACCCTTTTAAGTTTTCTATATATTCATACAACTTTAACCCTTTTATGTTTTCTATATATTCATACAACTTGAAACATTAACCCTTTTAAGTTTTCTATATATTCATACAACTTGAAACATTAACCCTTTTAAGTTTTCTATATATTCATACAACTTGAAACATTAACCCTTTTATGTTTTCTATATATTCATACAACTTGAAACATTAACCCTTTTATGTTTTCTATATATTCATAAAACTCGAAACTTTAACCCTTTTTTGTTTTCTATATATTCATAAAACTTTAACCCTTTTATGTTTTCTATATATTCATACAACTTGAAACATTAACCCTTTTAAGTTTTCTATATATTCATACAACTTTAACCCTTTTATGTTTTCTATATATTCATAAAACTTTAACCCTTTTTTGTTTTCTATATATTCATAAAGCATTAACCCTTTTAAGTTTTCTATATATTCATACAACTTTAACCCTTTTATGATTTCTATATATTCATACAACTTGAAACTTTAACCACTTTATGTTTGCTCTATATTCATACAAAATGATTTAAAACACTCATTGATTAAAGCCAATATAAAAATATCAATGCAAAGATATGTTACATTTTGAGCATGATATGAAAGTATTAAATGAATATTGAAAATGAACACCAGATAAATATATGCCTCTATAAAATGATAAATCAACAATGTAAAATGAAAAAGGTATGTAATAAATCCAACAGAATACTTAACTAATGAACCCAATGGTATGTAATAAATCCAACAGAATACTTAACTAATGAACCCAAGGTATGTAATAAATGCAACAGAATACTTAACTAGTGAACCCAAAGATATGTAATAAATCCAACAGAATACTTAACTAGTGAACACAAAGGTATGTAATAAATCCAACAGAATACTTAACTAATGAACCCAATGGTATGTAATAAATGCAACAGAATACTTAACTAGTGAACCCAAAGGTATGTAATAAATCCAACAGAATACTTAACTAATGAACCCATTGTTGAATAAATGGTGTGGATAGCACCCCACACTGTATTTCAGTTTCCCTGTTGTATGTCAGGTACTTACATATATCAAGTTTGGTAGTTTTCCTGAATGAAATTCAGTGATCATACCAATTTAGAAAACAATATTTTTCCTTGAAAGAAGTAGAGATATACCAGAACTGTGCTAACAGAATGTACCTTGTTGTTCTTAGTAACACCTCAATGACTTGATAACAAATTTCCCTTTAGTATTTTCAAGCACAAAAATCTGCATTGTATCAATAGAAACTGCTTTAATAGCATACCATGCTTTCTAAAAAAAAAAATAGAATGTATGCATTAGTTGTATGGCAAAAAGGCAAGAAAACTAAATGTACCAACAGTTTCTTGCAAATACAACTAAATCATCAAGCAGTTTTGCTCTCTAAAGAGTATTATGACACCCACCCACCCCAGTTGCAACTGCCATCATAGAGAAACTGCATGATTCCTTATTTGATTGTCAAGGAATAACACAGGACAACATCAAGCCAATAGAAATTAAGAATATTTAAATAATGCATGAATAGACACACCAATTGCCATTATGACCAAGCTAGCTCTTGATGTATTGAAGAGTTTCAAATATCAAAGGTCAATAAGGGTAAAACAGTCTTTGGTCAGTAGCATGTTGTATAATTATATTCTGAAATATCTGATTTAGCAGAGACCTGCAAAGATCTGGAGCAAGGAAAGTAGTTTTTGTACCCGTTTCTGAATGACAAAGTTCTCTCTTTCCTCCGACTCTGTTTCTTCAAGTCGACTGAGCTCTCTCTGGATCTGTTGCCTCTTTTTCTCCAACTCCAGCTCCTTCTTAAAATCCAGGTCTGAAATTTTTTTTAAACCAACTAATTAAGCAGATAGTGATACAATTGTAATGTAAACTCTCATTCTTTGAAAATCGGTACAGTTTATGCAGTGTCATTACACATAAGTGGAATATTATTAAAAGTTAGCTCAATATAATACAAATCATAATATAATGGCTATGGTAGAGTATCCAATTGTACTGGTTCTGAAACACATTAAACTTGAATAGCTTCACCAAATGATCAATGTACTCATAGTATATATATAACATATCCCAATAAAATGTGACCTCATTTATAATACAGTTCACATTTATAGCTCAGCTGCACATCAGTGTAGAAATGTATGTATGTATGTATGTATGTATGTATGTATGTATGTATGTATGTATGTGTATATATATATATATATATATATATATATATATATATATATATATATATATATATTAGGGTGCATCATACGCCCCATATTTTTTAACTTCAATGGATCATTTCGTCCCTTGTCTAGTTTTTTTTATAATAAAAAAAAAAGAAAATTTATGGCAAAGTTTGGTTAAGTTTGAAGTACATTTAGGTGGTCCACCATTCAAATGAATTTTTTGTCAAAATATTGAAAACTCACCATTTGGCGCATATTTCCAGTTTTTCCACTAATTTTAAACATGTCATTATGTTATATAATATTGCATGCAGAGTTGTATATAGATATTGCAATGGTACAGTCTCAGTTTTTATCTGATTATATTCAATAGTATGATGCTAAATTTATACAACGGGTGTTAGAAGTATTTATTATATAACAAATTAACCATTCACTACATCTTTTAACATTTTTCAACTCATCGGAGACAATAGTTTCATTGCAATGAATTCAGACAATATATGTTGTTTTCAACATTTTTCTAAATGATTTGTTCAATGTTTATAATGTTAAATATAGTTAAATATATTCTACATTCAGCAATGTTTTAAAGTCAATGGTAGTTATTTGGTAGATTCTTCATTTAGTTGCTATGTCCTTTGCGTTTTTGCAAGTTGGGCTGTTCTTTACGGTCCTTCTCAACAACTTGCAGCACGTTCTGGTAATGTTCTTCACCCTTTGCTGATGCCAAGAAATCTGAGCTGAGCTTAAAACCTCTCAGCACAGTCATTGACAACGTTCAGCGATTGAAGGTTGCCAAGAGAAGCTTTGTATGCAGCAGAATTTGGCCAGTTCGCAACTTCTTCAGTCATGAACTCAGCGTTCAGCTGAAGAAGAGTGAATGTGTACCAGGAATTAATACTAGCAAAATCAGCAAGAGTTGTGGTCAGAGTAACAGTTGCTGGAAACTTTGGCTTGCCAAAGCCTGTTCCAAACCGGTTCTGTGGTGCCAAGAGGGCCGTTTCTGGTTTAACAGCCAGCAGACTGTCAGCAATCATCTCTGCAGTCAGGTACCAGAGATGCAGTTTGAAGGCATGCAGTGCACTCTGAGAGACATCTGGAATCACGACCTTGTACTGCAATAAAGACTTGTACAACTGCAGGTCGTTCCACGGCGCATCTACCGCTGAATTGTATGTCATCCACCAGCTGCTGTAGACCACTGTTGCGAAGTTCACAAACGCCCTAACCTTTGGAACTTGATGCAGTGTAGTAATAGTGTTACGTGGTAGTTGTTGAATTTGCAGCTCAAACAGGCATATCTTAATCGAATAGATGAGTTTAGTCATCCATCTAGCTTTGTGTAAGGCTCCTGGTCGCTTGAAGGTGACAGGATGTTCTTCAGTTTCTCCATCAAGCAACACTGCGCACAGCTCAGCAAATTCTTGATAATCATCTCGGCGTAGCAAAAGCTCTGATTTGGCAAGATGGAGAACACTGGTTCGACATGTATCTACAATCTGAAGTGCCTCATGGTTGAATGATGTCAAGTTCAATCGAGATAGCTGTTCATCAGTGCTTTTAGATGGCACCATCAACATTTGGAAGCTCTTAAGAAATTGTGTAAACAAGGTGACGTCTGGAGACTTGGATGCCTCAATCTTCAGATCATTGAAAACATGAGACAGGATAATCTCACCAACATGGTGACGACAGGCTGACCGAAGGAGAGCTCGTCCAAGCTGCTTTTGGACTATCACACAGGCTGCAGTTACGTGACCTGTATTCGATGCTGTGGTATCGAATGTCATATTCACAACAGACTCGGTACATTGCCATGATGAGAGCAAACCCATTGTCAGATCAGCAATTATTATATCTCCGGACTTTCTGTCTGTTCCAGGTTGGTATGATGGGACTCCAAGAAACTTCAATTCTGTGGCATTTCCTACGACGACAGTGACACGTTCTTCTGTGATATTCTGGTTTGACAGTGATGGCATCAGCTTTGAGTCCCAATGCAGGGATACCAATTTTGGTGGGATCCATTGGTCCTTACAATTCTCTACTATCAATCTTCCTATCTGACGCCTGAACTTGTCTGCGGTTGAGTATGATATGGATATCTTTGAAGTATCACCACCTGCCTCTGCCACTAATGCCTCCGTGTATGCAGCTTGTTGCACTGGAGTCATCTTCAGACTTGTGGCTACTTGAAGAAGTTTGGGTCGTTGAACGTCGTCGTGAGGGATGAAAGCAGGTGTTCCTGTGCGAGCAGTTTGCTTGTGACTTCTCGAAGTTCTTGGTGTGATGGATGGACCAGCAGCCAATGAGCCAACTTCTCCATCACTAACAACACCCTCATCACTGCTGCCACTGTCGCTTTTATGGAGTATTTTAGGTGCAGTCATCGACTTCAGGTGACTCTGCATTCTCTCGCGCCGCCGTGCTTCCATGTTGTCCCTTTGTTCGCGACGCTGGACTTTGGCTGCAAGGACTTTGTCACATGGTCCAAATGTTGCCAGATAGTCGGTCTTCATTGACTGCAGGAAAGCGACATCTTCCGGATTTTTTATGAGTTCTGCATTTGTAGGCCACAATGGGAATGTCTGAGCTAGCATTTCTTCCATCTTTTTTAGCTTGTTCAGGGAGTTGATCGACGGTTGATTGGAATTGCTCTCACTTTAGCGTTGTTGTCAAGCAGTTTAATTAATCGTTCGCATGCCCTGTGTTCTGTAATCATCGGAATATGGGCTTTCTCATAAAACACAGATACCTTTTGACAGGACAATTTTAGCTGCTTCCCATCTGGTACAGTTTTCATGCGCACCATCAGCTAGATGATGCATCAAACACCGCAAGACTTGCAGACATGTAGGCAGACGAGAACCAGTAATTGTTGAGTCTTCTGCTGTTATCTTGCTGCCAAGACCGAATATTGTAGATGACTGTCTTGTTGGAGGAGTTTTCTGGCACAGGGTAGCCGAACGAGGAGTTGATTGCAGACCTAGAACAGTACTCTCTTCACTGCCTTCCATTATTCAACTGGCATCTGGCAACAACATGAATATAACAATATTGATTAACACTTAACAGTTGACATGTGCTAAATCTAACAGCCCTGTAATGACTAATAAAAGTTTGCATATAACATTTGTAAAACAGGCTATATAATTGCGACAACATGAAAGTATAATATAATAAGTTCAATAAAAATAAAAAAGTTTAATACAAAATTAGATAAAATTGAAATATTTTGTAAAAACTCACTTTCAATAATTGCAGACTTCACAAACAACTTGAATAAACAAGCAAAGAATAGTTATTTAATCAAATTCAATACCATTGTAAAATATTAAATAAGTAAAGATGTCAACAGCAAATAACATTCAGCTAAATGAATATCGCAATATAATGCTTCATAATGCAAATCTTGCTAATTGAGGTGGACCCCCTAAACAATCCTGGAATTAGACAAAAATTGGCAGAAATTCTTTTTATGACCAAAGGAATGTTCTAAAACTAGGGACATCATAATTTGTTGACATTGGGTCGTTTGATGCACCCTAATATATATATATATATATATATATATATATATATATATATATATATATATATATATATATATATATATACACACACATACACACACACAATGTAACACAGCAGTGAACTAACTAACATATAACACAGTGACCTCTTACCTTCAGAATGAATAATCTATAGGTTTTGTTTATAGCCTAAAGTGCAAGCCATCCACAATATCTGGCCAAGAAGCCCACTTTAGAACAAAAGGTATTCTGCAAACCAATTTTACTTTGAACCACCATGACAGTGAGTTTGCACCTCTGTAAGTAAAAGTCCTCCAGAGTACATAGTTGACAGTTAATGTACACTGTCAATATGCATTTTGTGCATAAAACATTTTTGTTTTGCAAAGTGGAGTAAATACTGATGGTACAGAACTCATTTTTTTTGCAGGAACTATTTTATTCATTAGTCCCAGTTAACCTGACCTTTTGACCTCCAAAACAAGTTTATCTTTACCTTAAGTAAAAGTCAACCACAGAGTCTGGTAACTGTAGATGGTGAACAATTCAAATTACTGTGTGAAAACAAAATCTATAATAGGCAGATAAACACATCATCAGACATATGGAAAGCATTGCAGCATAGAACACTCCATCTTATGGGAGGTAACTGAGGTGTATGAAAATGAAATCGGTTTGCAAATTCATTAACTTTCCTTAATTGCAGGTTTATATTTTTTATATACAGAATTACAATTAGATCTAACTTTTTTTTTATCATATTGGTCAGTCAAGATATAGGGATACATGATACCCCCAATAAATCTACTGAACACAAAATCAAAGTCTACATGATACTGTACTGCCAGAATCATTGATGTTTTTAAGAACCAAAATAAACTTGTTTTACTACAACTGCACAGAAATGATGTTTTCCTCATCAGTAGCACCAAAACAATCCTTAATTATAAAACATATTTTATTTTTCTTGCAGTATTTGTTGTATTTTTATTACATATATAATTCAAAATCCTACTGGAAATAATGTACAGGAAACTTTGTAATTTTGACAAAAATCTTTTATTTGAGAATTTGAGAACATAATAGTATCAGTGATCTAAATTTCTGGGAATTATATAAAATGTTACTTTTCTTGTTGTCGATCAAATCTGTGTGCATTGTTCCTGAATATTGCCCATAAAATTAATATCTCTCAGGTATAATGATAATTAATATCTCTCAGGTATAATGATGTATCCAGCATGTTCAATACCTGTATGCAAGTAGACGGGAACTAGGTAAAGTTGTAATATACTTGCCTGCAAATAAAGAACAGTTCTGTTTTCTTTATGTATATACACTGCTACTGGAGACAAGCACTCACACAAGCCTAGTTCTATTAGGTACACATTTCAGAGTTGTCTTTCTTGGTATGAGTGACATGTACCTTTTTGAGCACTGCATGCCAAGTCTGAACAACGATGATGATAAAAAGAATCAATAGGTCTAAATTTGTGTTAAATATTTTCTCATTTGTTGATTAAGTGTATTTTATGTTTTACTGGCCTTTCACTGAAAAATATTTTGCACTGGCGTTGGCATCATACTCAATTTCCCTGCATAGTGGGTTCAAGGGCAAGTGAAGGGCAAGGCAAGGCAAGGTTCAAGGGCAAGTGATATTTGGCCAAACCAGAATCTTCCTGGAATAGATCTACCATTATATCAAGAAGACTTTTGATCCAGAATTTGTCCCAGCCAAAAAGGGGCAATGTGAGTCATTTTGCACTTCTGGCCCATTGATTTCTGTATAATCTCAGACACTATGATTAATAGGGAAGAGGTAGGCAAATGGCAACAAACCCTCCCAACTTTGAGAATGAATGTCAATAGACCAATCCTCATATCTGGAACTTGGAAAATGCAGGAGTATAGTCTGTTACTCCACCTGGTTGTAAAAATATTAATCATAGGATGCAACATAGCTAGCAAATGAAAGACCAACAGGTGGTGGGACCACACTATGTGGAGAATAGGTTCCAAACATACTGACATCGACACAGGGAATATCATATAGCAGAGTAGTTTCATAAAGGCACAGGAGAGCGATTGATAACAATTTCCTCACTATGTAAACTGCAGATTTGTAAAAATGGATGGAGGGGAACATGAAAATACGCAGATTAAGACAGATGGAGAGACAGACTAAGGCTTGTTAGAAAATCCAGGGAATGTTGCTCCTGAACTATCTCCATTGACGACTTCTCAATATGCATCTGATACTCTTCTACAAACACATGCCCTTTACCAAGTCCAACTTGACTTCCATCCAGAATAGCAAGGACAAAACACGGTGGATCACCTACTCACTTGGCAGAAAGAGAGTGATCTAAGTTTGGAAAGAAACAAAATAAACAAGAGTTGGACACTTTTTGAATAGTTGTCTGCAGTCAGTCAGTGGCAAGAAAGCAGGGGGCATGAGGGCAGAGAAACCTTGTTTCATAACACCTTGAAATGACTGTTTTTGATGCTGATTAGCAGATTGTCTTCATGCAAAGGATTGGGATTGAAGCTGGCTTTTTGATCAAGCAGCGATTGACTCCCTATTTCCTTGTCTCCAGCTATCACATTATTGAGGGTGAATGGAGATGATAAGGCAATGATTGATTGTAGAGAGATAGAGGCACAGTTCTTGGACTGCCTACCTCCACAATACCTCTATCTTGCAACAAAACAGTCAAGGCAATCCAAAAGGGTGATTCAATGGGTAAGAGCAAGATGTGCATGGAGAACATTGCCTTAAAGTTAGAAAAAATTTTCCAGAGGCACCATGCCCAACAATGAATACAAGGCCACTATACTACAAACGAGCTTCACAGTGGTGTAGAAGATTCACTGAAGTGAATTTCTTGTCCAACACCATTAAATCCGTGAAGGCAGTATCAAAATGTGTATAATATCATTGCAAAGAATGTGGGAAGTTGACTCTCAGAAAAATGGCTTTGGAATTGCCTGGGTTACTGTTCTTGGCAGATAGCAGTAAATAAAAGCATTTTAAGACTATGGGGAAAGACAGAAGAAAAGTCTGATTACTTCATCATCAAAATCAACTGAGGCCTTGTCCTGTATACTGGTGTAGAAGAGTAGGTGGGTAACGATTTTGTGATGGGCAACACCCAAAGAATTCCTTTATTGCCACCAATTTTGACCAATATAATTAACTTTTTAAGTTCAACCGTCTATCACATACAATTCAAAGTGATTTACACAGGCAATCTAATGAAGAGGTAATTCATATTAAAAAAGCCTTGCTGGCCATTATTACCCCATGACAGGTTCACTTAGGGTTTGAAACTGATATTATGAAGAAAAATCCCCCAAAGACAGCAGTTAAAATCTGCCAACAATTTTTTAGTCAGAAAGTGCTTTTGATTATTTTCATAAAACAAAAACTGTTATTTAGATATTGTCATTCAAGTTTCTTCATAGGTTAATGGTCATGCAGCAATGAAAACACATGCAAGAATTTGTTTGTTGATGCAAATGATACCGGGATCAGTGATTTGATGAGAGCAATTAATTTTGCCTTGAACTACGATATAACACTAGAAATACATGTCTAGCATCTCAAAACTCTGAAACTACCAACTCAATGTACATCTAAAAAAATCACAGGGCAAAACCATTTACACTTTCCTAGCAGAAACAAGGTTTACACTTTTAGGCACATTTATTTGCCCACATCACATAGCAGGTTGACCCATGTTTACAGAAACAGCTACTGTGGTTGAGTGGATCAAGTCAATGACTTAGACATACCACACATGCACGTTTGTTTTTTGGGCCATGTGGCTGCAAGTTTGTGAAAAACTTTCATGCAAGGAACATCATTTTGATTTGATATGTACAATGAGACTGCTGATAGAAAGAATTAAGCTTGGCAATCGGAATATTTAAACAGTTAACATAGCATGCACAAAAAAAATTTCTAATCTTCAGTGCAACTGATCGCAATAATTTGAATGTGCAGTTGTGATTTTGGGCACCATATTTTACATGAGAGTATAAATGCAAAAAGAATTGCTCTTTTTTATGAAAAAAAATATGATTTTCAAGTTTACTTGGTGATATAAATATATACAGTTTACATGTGAAATACGTTTATCATGATTCTAGTGGGTTTGAGATTTTTTACGCACGACTTACAATTTGTTGGCAAATTAAAAGGCAGTCATTAATTCTGATGTACAGTAGTTCTACAGAGAGCTGAATGGTGAATTATTGTATGTCACATTGTTAATAACAAAAGGTCAAATTACACCTCATAGCAAGAGCATTGTTCCATGTAAACAAATAATCTAAGGGATGCAAGGAATGAAAGACAACAAAAACAGATAATACACAAATATTTACTCAAGCTGAACTGAATAGTTCACAAGCTTTTCTTTCTATTGCTGATTTTTCTTTTATAAGAATCATACAAGGAACATCCAGTGGTTGTATATTATGATTCACTCATCCCAAAAGACACTGTCATCAACATAATGGAAAAGAAAGCAAACATGCAGAAGAGCTGCTGCTCTAATTTTAGGCTATCAATTCAAACATGGAATTAACATGTCAGTAAGAAAGATACCAAGCTGTGCTGATGGCTCCTGTTGTACTAGCCTGTTAGTTTCCATATTTATCTTCAAAAGTCTACTGGTGCACCTACATCTAGCTATCATGACATTTTGTGACAATTTGTGATAACATAATGCCCCCAAAATGCTTCTTAGAAGATAAATCATACAAAACAGTACCAATTAACTTAAAGATGCAAAATCTTTGTAATGCTTGTTTTACAATGTTGCTTTTTGATGTTCAAGCAACAACAGTCAGAACTATGCTTTCCCAAGCTTCAAATACTGTGATTTAATGTCAGAAGAAACTGTATATTAATTTTAAAATATTTGTGCATAGGGTAAACATGAAAACTTTTAGTCAGCATTAATGTGATTTTCTTATTAATTTGTTCTGTGTTTAAAATTCTTTTCACTGCAGGAACGACAGCATCACTGACCTTTACATGATCATTAAAGAAGTACAATGTACAACTTACAACAGAAACAAGGAAATGAATATGCAGTAGATTCTGATAACTTCATCCCAAAACAGTACATTAGATTCATTGCACAAAATGTAGCATTAATACAGTTTATAAGGCACTAATATTATGTAACTATTTTCTAAACTTTGATTTGGCATTATGAATCATTGTTAAAAGCAAAAAATGTTTAAAATGAACGGAATGATCATGCTTTTTCAGTATAAGAAGTAAACAAACTGCTCACAAAAGAGATAATTTAAATAAATTGGTGTCTTTCTGTCTTGCTCCGAACATCATTGGAGAATGTTTGCAGGGGCCATGAACAGTAAGCCATGCCCATATTATCAAGATTGTATCGACTCCACAGTGATCACCAGATGCAACTTCGCAAGAAAGCATGGTATGCAGACCTACTCCATGGCAACACCATCTGGGTACACAAAGAGATGATGGAGGGTTTTCTTCCTAATGATCTACACCCCGATTGCCATGCATGGGGTTTCGATAAATTGCATAAACTGAACTGTAAACTTACCATCCCCTGACCACGATGAATCCGATTCTGATCCACTCTCGTGCCCACCAGGTTTTTTGACGATAACTGCTGACTTGATACGACCATCACGCTCCTTTCCCTGGCTTTTGGCTGTGTCCTCTGTGTCACTCGAGTGTTTGTCATCAGTTTTATGTTTGTGTCTCTTCACCTTCATGCGGACATTTTCTGCACTTTCATCATCTCTTTTACTACAATAGGGGACCGAAAGTAAATATCAATAGTTTATACAATTTTGGAACCTTAAAACAAACACAAAAACAACTGAAAAAAAACCAGAGCTGAACCAAGCACACCTCTCCTTCAATAACTTTTGCACAAGAGGGTACAAAATCACAGCCGGAAGTATTATAGTGAGGATACAAATTATGAAACAGCCTTTAAACATTTAAAAAGGGGATACCATCCTGACTGGCAGGTCCCAAGTGGTCTAAAGTGCTCTCCGTTATGGATCACTGCCATCTCACCTGTCTGCGTGGGTTCGAGTAAGATTCAGCCAATGTGGGTATGTGAGAAAGCTTGCCAGTAGCTTCTCGTGGGTCGTTGGTTCTTTCCAGGTTCTTCCTCCACTAATAATACCGGCTGCCATGTATAGCCAATTGTGTGCTGAAAACTGGCATTAAACCCCACAACAACAACCATCCTGACTGGATATTGGCAATGAGAAGACTTAGAGGGGAAGGGGCAGGGAGATACTGTTAATTTAATACTTGTTTTATAATCATATTTGGAAATTTTTAGCAATTAAATATGATTTCTAATAATGTTAACGTTTTCATTAAATTATATATATAAAAAGAAATCAACTTTATTTTCAAGATAGCAAATGTTTGAAAGATCGTTAATAAACACTCCAATAGGTTTTGACATATCATGTACAGTTTAAAACAATCTGTAATATTATATCACTGCTGTTTGCATCTCGATGTGGAAATATTCAAGATTGCATTACAGTCCTACCCGTTTATATCGACATTGCTTATCTCGACAAGCCGCATATGTCGACAAAACAGCAAAGTCCCAGTAATGTGGTCTACTATTACTATCAAATTGTCATGCCTATGTTGACATCAAGATAAATGAAAAATGTATGTCGACAGAAGCCCTTGGTCCCAGCTTGAACAAATCCTTTGTTTTCAAAACGTTTGTCGACAAGCTACCAGTTAAGACCAATACTTTGTTTAACAGTTAGTTGATCTTGCCGCCAGACTACAATTTTGCTGCCTAATTGTTCATGTCGACCAGCTGCGAGTTTCAACCCATACTTTGTTTCAACAACAGTTTGATCTTGCCGCCAGACTACAATTTTGCTGCCTAATTGTTCATGTCGACCAGCTGCGAGTTCCGGCCCATACTTTGTTTAACAATTAGTTGATCTTGCCACCAATTTTAATTTTCCAGCCTAACCATTTATATTTGCAAGAGGCCAGTTACAACATGTACTTATTCAACAATTAGTTGATCTTGCCGCCAGGCTTTAATGTCGTGGTGGGTTAGAAGTTATTAAGTTGGCCTCTCACGGCAACTAACATAAAAGTAATGAAATCTGATAGATTATTGCATTTTCCAAAGTGATCAGTGATTAAAACAAGAGTATTGTGCTGTGAAAGTCTTCTTTTTAAGTTTATATTTATGATGGCTACCAACACCAGTGTAAAACGCAAATTAAATTTACATTCTCTGGAAACTAAATATCTGGCTGTTATTGAAGTTGAGGGTGGAACATCTCGCAAAGACGTCTGCGAAAAATTTTCAATTAAACATAACACCCTGTCAGGATGGATGAAAGCTGCTGAGTCTGTAAAAAAAGACTATGCTGAAGGTAACTGCACTCACCAAAGAAAGAAGCAGAAGACTGCTAAATTTGTAGAGGTGGAGGAAGCCACAGCAAAATCGTTCAATGAAACCCGCATTGCACTTTCCACTTTATCCATAGATCGTGATACGATCATCGAAAAAGCCAAAGAATTTGCAAAAAAACTTTGTGTGGAGAACTTCGCTGCAACAAGTGGTTGGTTCAGTTGATTTAAAGATCGTCATAATATTGGATACAAAAGGATTTGTGGAGAAGCAAACTCAGCAGACACATCACAGCTTGAACTGCTATCTCTGAGACGTATTTTAAATGTATACCATTTGTTATAATATTGCATTGTAAGAATAATTTTTTTTTAATACTTTTTTTTGGTCAATTAATACAATATTATACCTTCATTAATCATATCAGCCATGTATCTCTTGTTTTCCTTGATGTACTTTTCACGATGACTTATATATAAATAAATACATGTACTGTTTAAACAAACGTGTTGACAGGTTTCCATTTCCCCGTGAAAAGCCCCATCCCCTTGGTAGCCTCAATAACATGGGAACAGACTGACCGAAATCAAGGCTGATTTAAGTACATGTACTTGAAGCATGCAACTAACAACTAGACACGCATGTGCTAATGCTGACAATATTTTATTGTGGACTTTATTACACAAAGGTAACCAAAATGTTATTTGTCAGTATTTCACTCTAGTTTTGTCCTCACATACTAAAAAATTTACATTGTTCTTTTCAAAGTGTAAATACTACTCACTGATGACCGGTTACCCTTTACTGAAGAATTTAACTTGCATTTTTTTTTTTTGCAGACACCCCCCCCCCCCAAACACTTATCTCGACATCCGCTTATCTCGACAATATTTCCTCAGTCCCGAGAATGTTGAGATAAACGGGTAGGACTGTATTTGATTTACAAATAACCATTAAAGTATGCATTTATTATAGAATATTTTGTTTACAAGTAAACAGTGATGGCATGATGGCATCTGAGTGCCTTTTCGAGAATTCTAGGTTCACATTTTTTTTTTTCAAAGCCTTTTATGCACCAAGTATTCCTTGTGCTTGCTATCAATGATTACAGTTGCGAAGAAGCATTATCAACCACTGATTAATGTTAGATTGTTGTTGTAGTATTTAACGCCATTTTTCTACACACAAATGGACTTACATGGCAGCCAGTATTAATGGTGGAGGAAAAAACCCAGGGAAAAAATTCCGAAAGAACCACCAAACCACGCGAAGCTACTGGCAAGCATTCTCACATACCCACATTGGCCAAATCTGAGACTCGAACCCATCCAGACAGAGATGAGATAGCAGTGATCCGTAATGGAGAACACATTAGACCATGATGCTGAATCCAATTTTTGGGCACTAACCACTAATTTTGACCAAAAACTGAGATCTAAATAAAGGTTTCTCCAACAAATTTTGAGTTTTTTTAAAGCTCAACAACTCTTATGCTATTTTGCAGAAAGAAAAAAAAAAACCTGGCTCCATGTCTGAACCTGCTGAATAAGAGGGATCCCAAGTTATCCAGCTATGAAATATCAGGGAGAGTTGTAATCCAAGTTATCCAGCTATGAAATATCAGGGAGAGTTGCATCAATCATAACAGGACTGCTGACTAAAAAGCTAAACGCTTTCATTAAATGTGATACAACAATAATCTTTCAAATATTCCAGATTCATAAGAGAAAAACTTGAATGTCAGCATCGGATATATAGGCCAGTTCAACAAGTATGGTGCCTACCAATTATCATTATCCATTGGGCAGCAAACATAAAATGTTTAACCACAAATGGACATTTTAATCTGCCAAGCCATAATAATTTTATTGCCTCAGACATCAAGTTCGGACAGGAGTTTGGTGTGGAATGGAAGCAGAGGTTGAAATTAGGTGTCAGTTTAGGTGAAATAAGAATAATTATGAAATTGCATAAGTTTATTTTTCAACTGTATACATGACTGTATACATGACCTTAGATTTGTCTGCCAGGAATGCCAAAGGTAATCATCTGTTCAACCTCAGGCCAGTCATGGAAATCCAATATTCTGAGTTCCTCAAACCAACTTTCTACATTCTGCCTCAAAAATGGGCCGTATATTTCATAGTGTCTTTAAAGCATTTATAAAAAAGAAAACTTGGCATATATCTACCTTATAGTTGTTCAACTAACATGAATAAATTTTGCTGCCAACAAAAACTGTTATGTGCTCATTTTTTCAGATATGTAGTTCACTGTCCTGACTTGTGCTTTACAAACTGTAACCCAAACTAATCACAGACTGTAAACCAAATTAATCAGACTGTAAACCAAACTAATCACAGAATTGTGAACCAGACTAATCATAGACTGTAAACCAAACTAATCACAGACTTGTGAACCAGACTAATCACAGACTGTAAACCAAACTAATCGCAGACTGTAATCCAAGCTAATCACAGATTGTAAACCAAACTAATCAGATTGTAAACCAAATTAATCACAGACTCCAAACCAGACTAATCACAGACTGTAAACCAGATTAATCATGCATATAGATTAAAGATGGGTTAGGATGTCTTAAAACTGAAAAGGGGTTATGCCATGAATTAAATTGCATCTGCCAAATGCTTTCAGCATAAAATGAGGTAGATACATGTTATTATAAAGTATTCATGTCATTTTCTAGTTGTTACATTATGAAACTGATATTAGCCATTGGGCAAACAGTTGAACATTTTCAGTTGCCAAATCTGGATACCTAGTGGCAAATGCTACTATTTAGCAAGTCACAATTTGAACAGTTTGAAGCATAATAAACCCCAGGGTCGTTTGAGGTTTTATAAATGAAGTTTTCTGTTTCATGTCCACTAAGAGTATTAATACATATAGGGCGAGGATCTCATTATTTTATATGGCGTGTACTGGGTCAACAAACAAACATACCAGTTCTGAGATATAACAATGGCATAATTTCAATCACCTGCTGAAAGTCAGATTGGCATGGTTTTCCTTTAGGTCCAAGCAGACATCATTTGACACCTTTTGGTGACATCTCCATGAAAATTCATTCAAGAGTAGTACATGTATCGACAACAATTAGGGCATAACCGATTAGCATTTTTCAACCAATTTCCGATTCCGGATTTTGGGCATCAAATTTTTCCGATTCCAGATACGATTCAATTAATCGGAAATGCTTTAAATCCGTATATTTTTTTTCCAAAAAATTTCATCTTCTGTTTCCGGGTTTCTGGTATCTGGTTTTGCCGTGTCTAGCATGTTACTTAGTACTTTACCATATCTGGCTTCATTTCCGGTTTTCACCCGCCAGTTTAAATAGATTGTCTCACAGTGTGGTTGTGTTGACCATATTGGACTTTTCTGACTTCTTATTTAACTTTATTAACGCACTATCGAATGACACGCAGTGTTAGACATGGTGCTATAGAAATTCAACTTTATTATTTTTATTATCCGAATCAGTCGTTTCTGCCTTGTCTGACTCCGATTAATCGGAAGTTCATACTATCCGGTGGAATCCGATTTCCGGATCAAAAGTCGGTTATGCCCTAACAACAATATTTTCAAGACAGCCAGCATGGTAACAATACTAGATGTAAGATAATTTCATGACAGCCAGTGTGGGTGCAATATTAGATTACAAGATTGGCGCCATTTTCATTCAGGACTAACTGCAAGAAATCTATTGGTGAAAACCCTATGTTGATGTGGCCATTAATTTGGGAGAAGATAACATTATTTCCAAGATGACCACCATGGTGGCGATAATGCGAGTCAGATTTCACAATTTTCATTGAGGACATCATAATAACTATTCTGGCAAAACCCTTATGACTTATCATTTAATAATAACAATATCAAGATTTTCAACATGGCTACAGTCGTTGCCATATTTGACAACAGATCAGAAACATTTATTTAGGAGCTGTGATATAACTTAATGAAGTCGATTGGTGAAAACCCCATCCTGATATAACCCTTAATTCTGAAGTAGTGACAAGAGTTTCAAGGCAGCCATGTTGAATGTCTGGCACCATTTGAGGACAAACCAGTTGTCACTGAAGTCATTCAAACAAAACAAAATGTTAATATGGCCATCTGTTCAGATGGGGAAGCAATAACAAGATGCTGAAGATGTGCAAGCAGTCACTGCTTTTTAAGGATCAACTGGACATAATAAGAACTGTTCCTGTGAAAACCATGTCAATATGACTTTTTATTAAGCAGCGATAATAATTTTTGCAAGATTCCTGCTGTGGCATTGAAACTGAACTTTTTATTGGCATTTAAGACAAACTAGCCATAAAAATGAAATTATTGTGTCAAGGTCTTAAAAATAAGTAACGGAAAAAGTGAGAAACAAGACGTTTTGTATAACTCAACAATAATTTATTCCCAAGAATACAAAGTCAAAATGTAAAAAAAAATGTTATACTACTGATAACGCATTTAATTCAGGTGACAACAGTCATGCATGTGCACTAACAGTGATGCGGGATGCAAAGACCATGAAAGTAGTGCAAAACAGTCACGTAATGATTTATTTTGTAACATTATGCATGTATTGCTTGTTGCAATGAATGTATTCCATCTTTATCAATTTTCATTGCTAATTACATTATTAGACTTGGAAAAAAATTCTCTACTTGTTCTGGTGAAATGTTTTGAAAGTTGGAGACAAAATGTTCAGGTTGGATATTTGTTTAGCAACAACTTTTTAAAAGCCAAGACCATCCTTGTAATAGGCACTGTATTAAAAAACTTATCATTGCTTATGAAATGTCAATTCCTATACAAATATACATCAAAACAATGCTGGCTACCTGCTGTATCCAATTAGACTCTTAAAAAAAAACTATAACCTTGCTGGCATGTGACATCAATTCCATAGACCACATTCCACAGACAACTGACAAAATGTTCAGCATGCAAAATTTCATGCAAGCAGCCCAATGTTAACGTAGCAAATAGCAACAAAACTTCAAATATTTAGTCTATTTTCCCAGCAAGATCCTTGCTGGGCTTGTTAGGCTAAAATGTTAAATGTCACCCTCAGCCCAGTTAGTGTAGAAATTTAAAGCATTTTTCAATCTTACCCTTTTGTCTTGACTGACACAGCATAGGGGCCATGCTGAAATTTGCATGTAGAGCCGTATGGGCAATCACCATTCATCAACCAATTTCTGCACCTCTTAACATATCTGTCTTCTCTCTGAAAATTTGATTGAAACATGTACAGTGTACAACTGATCACAATATCTTCGCTGTATTTATATTAAAGATATACTCCATTAAAATAAATTTGCAGTACTTGAATTTTCAAAACTATGCATGATATTGAGTTGTAACTTGTATCAAATAACTGGCAGAATATTTACCATACATTAGTCACCTGTTAGTCCAGTCCAACTTTGAATGGCGCATACCCAAATCTGTTGAATTGGCGCATAATGAAATCTGTTGGACAATATTAGGAGTAATCAGTGTGTTTGTTTGATTAGGATTTTTAACGTAGCTTAAAGAATTTTTCAGTCATATCACTACAATGTCTGTAGTGGGGCAATTTAAAGTGATGTCTAGCACTAGGGCATCATGCCACAGACATGTAGCATGGTGTCCCAACAAGTTACATTATACTGACACCAGGCCGACCAGTCCTAACAATAACAACTTAATGCCGAGCGTCAAGCAAGGCAGCTGTTAGTGCCATTTTTGTTAGTCTTTGGTATAACTTGGCAGGGGATAAAACCCACGACCAATGACTTCCGTGACAGATGCTCTAACCATTAGGCCGCTGGAGCGGTTGGAGGAATCAGTAAAAGAAGCAACAAAGACAGATCGTCTGGTGCATTATGCACTGGCAGATCAAGGTCTTTGCTTTTTGCAATAGGACTTGACTTATTAACCAGTATATATAGTATGTTATTATCAGCAGAAACTTTTCGGAGATAGGAGAAACTTATTAACAATAATAAGTGTTCAAGTTTTTCTCTCACTGATTATCTCTAGTTTCTAGAATAGTCTATGTCAGTAAAACGCTGTAATCTGCATACAATATTTGCAGTGTCTAGTTTTAATATTTTTAAAACAAATTAAACAAATAGGAACTTTTGTATAAACATGTTGAAAGAGATCTAAATCCAAAATGTACAGAATTATTGTGGTTTTTTTTTATAGATAGTGAAATACTTCAAGTCAGTTGCTTGAAATCATTGACAGGCACATGCAAATATGCCAACCAAGCCACTAAAGAAACTAACTTTTGATTCAAAGTGCCAAGAAGTTGACACTGTTTGGGACCCCTGACTCATCCAGGTTATAACTTATAAATCAATGAACAAAACGGCTATATTTTGTGCATTGTTTAATATATCCGAGCAGCAGAGAGGGTGAACAGACCACGTTTTCAAGCAAAAATAAGGCTTCCAGATCATGTTTTCGAACAAAATATGGCCTATAGATAACGTTTTCGAACAAAATATCAGGTTTCCAACAAATCTCATTTAACCAAAAAAAAGTCTCCATTTTTGCAAAAATGGAGATTTTACGATTTTTTAATCAATTTTGCTCGCAACGATGTGGTCATCCACCCTCTCTGCTGCTACAAGTTAACAAAAAATAATAAATGATTTTAACCGAATATTTGATCCAGTCCGATACGATATCGTGTCCGAGGATCATGCAAATTTATTGTTGCGAATCCGTGTGGTTTTGACTGAGCATGACTAAAGAAGTTTTTAAATTGATTGAAGTCCATATCAGAACACCATGTCTGCCAAATATTTCTAAGAGTATGAGTATCAACTCCGTTGAATACAGAAAGAATATTGCAGTTATCTCTGATGACTTTTGGAACCTGAGTGTAGCGTTGAGTGACATATATCACGTCAGTGTTTTTGTGACGCCCACGGGAAAATATTCTAGCAGGATTTTTTTGTTTATCCAACATTATATCGTCGTATACGACTAAATTGTTAATATCTCCATCAATATCATCAATGCTCGGTGCTTCATCGATATCGGTTATAAAATCAATGGCGTTCTCACCCTTAATTTCTGATGCATTCTCATTAAAATCTTTTAGCACTTCATAACATCGTTGATCATCTACGCTAGGGGCAATTAAATACAACTTATCCCACTTCATCCATCTCATTATTAAATTGAGCAACAATTGCGTTTTACCGGATCCAGATGGCCCGATTATAATCATCCGGATAGAGTTTGGTAGCGCTGCATGATGCTTAACTGGTTCTCTTGTTTTAGTCGCTGAAAAATCAATTATATCCATATTTCTATACATAAATTATGGATCTATATTGTATGAAGTGTAAAACGCGTACTAGCACAAATGATGTGACGACGGTTACAACTAAAAATAACAGATCAGCACTAACTGGTAGATGTGCAACATGTGGTAAAAAAAAATTTAGATTTGTTTCTACAAAATCAAAGATTTTACAATCCGGAGATGTTTTTAAAAAAAACGAGGAGGTGATATCGCAGCCAAATTGGCAAAGCTCCCTGGAACCCCATGGGCAAAGTACCCCGGAGAAAAGCACCTCCCAGGATAAAGCTACTGTGGACCAGGAACCAGACTTGATATCAGACTCAATAATCAAAATCAACCCAACCCCGGTGAAGAACCAATAAACGCCATTGATAAGGCCTGTCACCTTCATGATGTTGCTTATAAAAGCAGCAATCTGCAAAACAGGCATCTCGCGGATGTGAAATTAATTCATGCGTTAAATGCTATTCCTGATAAATCCTTCAAAGAAAAATTATCTTCATTTTTGATAAAATCGGCTATGAAAAGTAAATTGATGTTAGGTGCTGGTAATTAATAATATGGAATCAATTTATTATTCCCCAAGAGGATACTGGAGGGGTAAATCAGCAGTCCATAAACTCGCTAGTGCTGCAAAAGTGAAAAAAAACCACTGCGGCTAATTGGTTATCCAAACAAGCACTATGGCAAATTTATCTACCACCGCCTAAACAAATTCAATTCTCGCATTTTGATGTGACCGCTCCTAATGAAGTTCATCAGGCTGATATATTATTTCTGCCACATGATCGTGGTTACAAATACGCTTTAACCGTAGTTGATATTGCAAGTCGATACAAAGAAGCAGAACCGTTAAAAACAAAATCAGCCACTGAAGTCGCTTCTGCATTTGAAAGGATTTATCGACGAGGTCCTCTGAACTGGCCAAATCTATTGCAGGTTGATCCTGGCAAGGAATTTCAGGGTGCAATGTTATCTACAATGAAACATCATAATGTCACCATACGACGAGGGCATACTGCGCTACATCGCGATCAGGCCATTGTAGAACGATTTAATCGGACGATTGCTGAGCGGTTCTTTGGATATCAATACGCAAAAGAATTCATTCAAGAAAAGCGATCCCGTGAATGGGTTAAAAGATTACCATCTGTGATTACTGCACTGAATAACGAGATTACTAGAACAATCAACATGAAACCTATCAACGCGATTAAAAAGAAGTCAATACCCGTACAGCCACAAAAAGATTTCAAAGAACCAATTCTTGGTAGTAGTGTCATTGTGAGGTACTTATACGAACCAGGAGAGCTTGATGGGGGTAGAAAAAGGGCTACTGATCCTATTTGGAGCGTCACTACGCATAAGATATCTAGTATAACACGATCAACTGGTAGACCTCCAGTCTATAAACTGGATTCAACTGCCCCTCAGCGGGGTTTTACTCGACAACAACTACAAGTGATTCCCGAGGATACTCAATTGCCACCGCATGGTCTTAACTAGCACCGTTGCGTCTATTGCACTCAAGACAAGTCAACATCACATTATTTCTGACATGACCGAGATTGTTATTTTTTCTGTCTACGGTGAATTGGCGAGGATCCTTATCCGAATACTGCCAACGCATTATACAATTGCAACTCGCGCAGTGATTATTCTGTTGTTTCTTCAAAGTGATTATTAATTTAGCATCAATATCAAATTCTCGTTGTTTTTTTTTGTCCTGTTGTTTGTAACCGGAGAGTTTTTTATCAATAATTTTAACATCAATATCATCCATTGTTGTGTCATTATCATCGAAAACAACTCTTCGAAGTTGATTTATTTTTCGTACTCTGGATACTGCGAGATAGACTAAATTCGACCATTCAATGTGATTATCCACCATCCAAACAATTGTATTCGATATAGTCAATCCCTGTGAAGAGTGTATTGTTGCTGCGTATCCTAGCGTCCACGGGGATTTATTAGCACGCAATGCATCTTCAATGACATTGATATCAACCAGCACAATATCATTTAATACGAGAATTTGTTTTTCACTCTGTCCTGGAATATCAACTTCAATATTCTGTTTTCGTGTATCCGATGGCCTATAACAAAGGGGTACTGGAAGCGTTGCAAATTTTTCTTTATGCAATTCAAATAACTTCATCTGAAGTGTATCCCTGACTATTTTTCTACTTGCAATGATCAAATCGTTTGGTCTCCATGTTTCCCAGAAATCATTCATTGGAGTTTCTGAAATCACTTCACGCGCTATTTCGCATTGGATTCTATCCGGTTGTAATCTAATTAGTTTCTTAAATTCTCGTAATCGTTCATCAAGTGACCTATAATCAGTGGTGATTTCTTCATAGTAGTCTACAAAACCCTTTAGCCATTCATGTGGAGATGCACCGACAAATGGTGGTGGTTGGCCGTGATCACCGCACATGACGACTTTTGTGTTTTTGTTTAACAACCACTCAAGAAATGTTTTTAATACATCTAATGACACTGTGCATATTTCATCCCAAATTAAGATTTCAGGAATGAATTTATCACCCATACGCTCAGGAGTCCATTTGTCACCCTTCCATCGAAAGAAACTATGGTAAGTGCAAGCATTTACCCCTCGTTGTATCATCTCTCTGGCGAGTCTGTGAGTCGGTGTTAGCACAATCATGTTAGAAACGCTAGCGTTTCCACGACGAAATAATTCAATTGCACGAGTTGTCTTTCCTGACCCACCACAACCGTTTAAATAAACTGTCTTATATCTACATACTGGATCAGATACCGGTGGTGCATTAGAAAGTTCTGATTGAATTTCAATACGGTTACAACAAAGATATTTATCATCCATGGCAACGTCTGCGGATTCACAATACTCATGTAGCATCTCCTTTTTAAATCGCCAACGCCCCCAATTTTCTTCGGGATCTGTGAATGCCGCTACAGCTGATTTGTACTTATTGTGTATATACATCGAATCAGTGGCCACTCTAACCGCGGTATTAGGAAATCTATTTATCATCGAAAATAGATTAATAGAAGCATAGGCTAGCATTGAACTTCTCAAATGTGTGTACTGGGAATTATATCCATCACAGTAGGTAACAACCGTACCTAATTTCTCACCATTGGATAGAAAAGCATCCTTACGGGATACAAGTTTTCCCTGTTTCATTAAATCCGCTACAATAAAATCGTATTCAGCGACATCTATGATCAACCGCGAAGAGTATTTTGCGTTGTCGTATCGTCCACCCTGGGTAAATTTACCGATTATTCTTCTTCCGAGATCTTTTGCTTGTTCTTTTTTAATTTCAAATAACTTCTTAGACCAATTTATGATTTCTTCTTCACTGAAATCTGGAAACTGTTTTCGTAGTTCGTTGATTATTCTGTCTAGATCGGGTTGTGGTAGCCAAACTTCTTTCTGAGCTCGATAGCATATAATAGCCTCGGAAACAATCAACGATATTAGCATACCACAATCAATCATATATCTCAATAGCACTATTGGCATCCAGTGTTTTTCAGATAGGTGTCTACCGAGCCAAACATAACTACACGGATGTAACCCTGTAGCTAATTCAAATGATATCACACGAGCGAATCCGGTTAAATCAAAATCAGGCAATGGTCCATTAATCGCAACACGAGTCATTTCATGCGTGGGGTGTCCAAATCGTTTGAAGTACTCAGCGCATTCCCCATATCCGAGAAAACTTCCGGGATAACACGCGACTATATCAATTGAAATCATACCATCACGTGAGTATTTCGTATTCCACAGTCCTCCATGACCAAATTCGACGCAACTCAATTTAACATCCTCGAGAAAATCACTTCGTGTTGGACGCCAGGAGTTTTTTTCTCTTGCGAAGTGAGCTACCACTGATGGAATAGTAAAACTATCCGTAAGTAGTTTTTCATGGGAATTCTCCGGTGAAAAATCACTAGCGATTTTTCTCATTCTGTTATCTAATTCTTCAATGCGATATAATTCACCAGTTGGTTTTACAAATTGATCGAATTCTTCATCACTTCTAAGTAACCACACTGACACAGGATCATCCTTACACAACGCATGGATAGCATCAAATAATCTCTCTTCATAGAAAACATCCCCGACGAACTCCTTAGGGATATATTTCACGGTTCGTTCTCGTGGAAATATTGTTACCGCAGGTGTCCACGCGTCTTTGTTATGATCAATAATCTGTATTGGGGCTCCTCGCGATTGATATTTCGGTTCGTATAATACTTCTCCGGTTATTGTTGTTACTGATATTGGGAATTTTAATGATGCTTCTAATTTAGCTATATCAGAAATCTTTGCACCATGCTGTTTCACTGTCAGTTCCCACTCGGTTATTTTCCTACGTCGCAGATCAGTTAGTTTATTTCCTCGGGATGCATTTGTGAAGTGTTCTATTATTCGTTCTGCTACACAATTCAGTGAACTAGAATATTTCATAGGAGCTAGTTTTGCGATATCGGGTTTATCATTTAACGGATATATCCCATAAACCATTGCTGTTACGGGATAAGATCTTTCGTAGTATGGCTTATCGATTCCGGTTAGAATTCCTGGTTTGGAATCTCTACTCACAATGACAGCTTTTTTATTCTTGAGGATTGGTTCAAATTTATCCCTAATAATCCATTTACCATCGACTTCGATAATGAATTTGATTCGGAAAAAATGCCGTTTTTCCCCAACACGTGAAATTATCACTGCTGCTTTTTCATCATTCATGGTAGCGTCAACAACACCATCAATTCGAAATGTTGACCAACAATAAGATGCTCCATCACGCTTGAATTCATTAAAACAGTCTCTGATTTTACTAATCATGGCTTTATCAAGAATTGTATTCTTTGGTGTATTAGAAACTATATCGAGATTGAATTGAGCATCTTTCCAGGGTAATCTCTTGGACGTTTTTTTTGGTTTATCGAGATTAAATTTAGGACTAATTTTGTTACGTTTTTTTGGTTTATCGAGATTAAATTTAGGATTAATTTTCAATAATCTCTTAAACTCTTTCATATTTCCGTCTCTTGGACGTTTGTTACGTTTTTTTGGTTTATCGAGATTAAATTTAGGATTAATTTTCAATAATCTCTTAAACTCTTTCATGTTTCCGTCTCTTGGACGTTTGAGATTAATTTTGTTACGTTTTTTTGGTTTATCGAGATTAAATTTAGGACTAATTTTTAATAATCTCTTAAACTCTTTCATGTTTCCGTCTCTTGGACGTTTGTTACGTTTTTTGGGTCTATCGAGATTAAATTTAGGACTAATTTTTAATAATCTCTTAAACTCTTTCATGTTTCCGTCTATTGGACGTTTTTTGGGTCTATCGAGATTAAATCTAGGATTGATTTTTAATAATCTCTTAAACTCCTTATCAGCATTTTTCGAAGGCGTTCTCCTTAATTCCCTCATGCTATAATTAAAACAAGCATTTAAATGAAAGATTTTTATATAATGAATCACTGCAAGTGGCTTATGATTGGATCAATAACCCCGTGTAACAAATCATGCAGAAATGAGTTCTGTGGGTATCATATGCAAAGCTTTCGTCGTGGAAGCCTTGGTCCGTTACCTTGTATTCTATGTGGAGTTGGGGTCAGGGGAAAATCTCAGTTGTGTCTAAATTGCGGTGGTAAGCGATACAGGGAGTTGAAGCGTTATTATGATAAAAGAATAAAAAATGGACAATCAATCAGAAATTTTGACCCTGAAAAGGTCCTTGACCCTGACAACATCAAGGATAAAATCATAAGAACCCCTCAAGACTACATTGAAAGATTCATTATTGAACCAAACGATGAATTAGACAAACAATAGTATAATATATAAATGAACCAAGAATTCAGACCACACCCTGTGATCACAAATTATGAAGCATCCAGTGATGGTGTTGTAAGAAACCGCAGACTGAAGAAACCAGTTGGTGTTGTGAATAATCAAGGGTATTTGATGTTTGGTGCTGGAAAGAAGAAATATTACTGCCATCGTTTCGTGTACGAGTGTTTCCATGGATTGATCGAGGATGATTTTGTTATTGATCATATCGATTCTAATCCGAAAAACAATTCTTTATCAAATCTGCAGGCTATCACACAAAGTGAGAATACCAAACGAGGAAAGACTGGCATTTGCTCAAAAAAAGCGAGACCTGTGAAATCTTTGAATACGATAACTAACAAAGAAAAAATATTTCAATCAATGAATGAAGCCGGTAGGCACTTCGATATTTGTAGAGCCTCAGTACGATATGTTGCAGAGGGGATTTATCGATCTGCGATTTCAAAGGGGACTGGACAAAAAGTTCAATTTAGTTATGTCTAATGCGTCATATTTTTCATTTAGAAATATATCATTATTATAGAATAATGAATTCTGAAAACATGAATAGCATCATATCCGAGATTTCAAAATTGAAAAGTTGGGATATTGAACTATCAGATGGGTTAAATCCTGATCAAATCATGTCTGATTTTCAGGATATAGAATACGGAGTTAGCACTAACAAGTATATGCTACCAAAGAAGTATGCGCTCATCAAAAGAATTCAGAATTCTATTCGGGACTCTCTCACATTTTCCAGTGACGTAAGTGTGTTCGCTCCGTTGTATACCATCGTAGAACGAATACGAAAAGAATTGGGGTACGAATACGAATTGAAAAAGGAGGTTAATTCTAAAGTCAGAAACCTACGGGCGTTAATTCAAGAAAATGAACAATTTTGATTGACCATTTTATCATTATTTGATTGTGACCGTCCCTCATAGAGATTTAAATTTTTTTTTTAGCATTTTTTTATTAAAAATGTCAAAATCAGTGAATAAAAAATTGATGGCTGGTTGGTCCGGTATCAAATACACTAAAAAATTCAAAGTGGGGAAACTATCAGTATTATTTTTTTTTTATACAATTATGATACTTTCCCCATCATTGATAGGATGAAATAACACTTCCATGACCATCCGATGGTGTTAGGTCGGGATTGAAAAATTGTTTTGCAATTGAAAAATTGTTTCTGATTTCAAATAATGGTCAATGAAGCATTAACGACCCGATTGGCTCGTGAACGATTAGATGCAATTAAGAGATTTGTACCAATTCGCGATTCTGTACGGAATAAACTGCAACAACGACAGAGTCTTCAGACTGATTTTGCTGCGGGATCTGAAGAATTGTTTAAACCAGTAACCACAGCAACGAAGGGGATAGAGCGTGCTATACTGGGAGATGTTCCCGAGACGGGAAAATCTGTTATTGGTGAACTCGAAAAAATAGCAGCGAAAACTGAACAAACAGAACAGGCCGTACAAAAAATAGAATCAAAAAGAACAGTAGATGATTTACGCGTGAGATTTAACGAAGAAGGGTTAGCAGAAATTGATAAGACTGATCCAGCAGAAATTCCTGCGCTTGTTGTTACGTCCTATGAAAACAGAAAAAAATGGTTGAAACCAAAACATCATAAATATGTTAGAAATATAACTCACAGGGCTGATATATTCTATAAAATCAAAACTAAAAGAAGTCAAATTGATACCGATAATGCATCATACATTGAATATATCAATGCGGTGGGTACAGTGTATAATCAATACGAAGAGTTTAAACAACAACAAAAACCGCAAAAAACGCAAAGGCGGCGACAGCAACCTGCAAAGAAAATATCTTTTTCACCTAAAAAACAACAACTACCACCTGATGATGATGATATTCTTGATTATTTACAAGCCGATTTAGACGAAATGAAAAAAATGGATGTAGCAATGGGTTATAGCGGAAGTGGATTGCAAGATTCCAGTGGACCCCAAAGTGGGGTATGTCCTGGTAGTGTTCTCAGTGATATATCACGATTAGTGATTCTTGTAGGAGGTTTCCGAGCTGGAAATAACTCACCGGAAATAATTAATGAAGCAGCTGATATCTGTAGACGATTATTTCAGGGTGGTATCATGGATATCAGCACATATCGAGATTTCATTGACGAGTTAGCAAATGGGTATCATAGTGACTGAATTGAAAAGTCAATTGAAAAATTGTTTCTGATTTCAAATAATGATCATACACTACAATCATGATAAACCAACCCCCGTCTACGTAGTTAATTCACGGTTTCCGGTTTATAGAGCATACTATGGTGATGGTTTGGGTAATACCATTGCAGGGTTATTTGCGAGAATGGCTCCAAAAGTGATGCCGTTGGCTAAACAACTAGGAATGAAAGCCATTGATGTTATTCGTGATAAGGGTATTGGTGCTGTTGGAGATCTTGCTGGAAAAGCATTTTCAACTGCGAAGAATAAATTAACATCATTAGTGAGACGAAAAAAGAAACCGGTACCATTGCCATCTACAGCGGAAACGCCTGCAAGTGTTAGTAGAATTATAAATAACGCAGTAGACGAAAAATTAGCGTCGATGGCTTTAACCCCCGACCAAAGCAATATTGCAAATATGATAGCAGGAAGTGGCTTTAAAAAACTACGACGATGAGAATGGAAAAATCGTTTACGATTTCACTATTTAGACTCTGATAAATAGAATAAAATGTTCAAACAGTCACCTGATCCAGCGTTTGATATAGATGCCCCAGTTCGCAAGGATGATTCTGTACGCGATTATCAATATTACGCCTATCATGCCATAGACTCAAATAGTCGAGCAAGAATTGAACTTCAAGTCCATGATACCAGTAAATACTTTTTGCCCTGTGAAGCGTTTATTGAAGTAGAAGGAGAACTTGTAACAGCTGATGATACTCCTGCTGTACCAGCACCGTATCCAGATGGTACTCAAGTCGGTTTTGTCAATAATGGTATTATGGCGTTATTTGAGAGTGCTAGATATCTCATTGATGGAAAAGAAATTGAGTCCATAGATCGCGATGTTGATGTGGCTACAACAATAATCGGGTTAGCGAGATATTCTGATGATTATACAAGATCAGCAGGACCCTCTATGATGTTTGCAAAAGATGGTAAGAATACCGCTGGAGGAAATCAATTTGTTGTAAGACGACCAAAAAAACGTGATAATAGTGATGCTGATGTCGAGAATATGATTATAAACAACGACGTTAATTTCAATCTAGGAGCCGCAACACGTATTTCAATGTTGCAAGGAGCGCGTAAATCATTTTCATGCGCGATTCCACTGCATCACATATTTGGATTCTGTAGAAACATCAGAAAAGTTATCTACGGGGCGAAGCATACAGTATCGCTTGTACGAAAGAGTGATGATAATGACGCAATCTGGAGGATTCCAGCAGATGCTGCAAATCCCAATGCTGATGCCGGTAAAGTCAATTTAACAAAAATATCATTGTGGATGCCAGTGTTGACTCCAGCAATCACCGCAGAAGAACGATTACTATCATTTATGGACCAAGGAGGAAAGTCGTTGTTGAGTTGGCTAACCGTGAGTACAGATGTTAAACAATCAAATATCAACGGGTTATTCACGTGGAATCTAGCATCAAAACAAGGTGTTGCTGCGCCACGACATATATTTATTGCGTTACAGGATAACACACGAGTTGGCAATCAACTCTCCAGCCATATGATATTTGATCAGTTAGGTGTGAAAGACGTCTCACTGAGAATAAACGGCCAGCAGGAACCATCCGAGGATATACAACTTAATTACACAGAAAATCATATTGCACGAGTTTATCATCGTCTGTTGTCATTTATGGCACGCGATCAAAATGTCGATACTGGTTTGCAAATATCACAATATGATTTTAAAAATCTGTATCCGATCTATTACTTCTCACTGGAACATCTCGATTTGATGAGACAATCTGTTGTTGATATACACTTTAGAGCTAATGTGACTCGTGGTGCTATTGCTAATTATAGAGCGGTTGCTGTCATTCTCAGTGATAAATCAATGCTACTTGAAGGTGTTGGTGGAAGAATGAGAGTGGTAGATGCACCAGTAGAAAATCTTTAGATTGATTTTCTCGATTTTTCATTGAATTAGAATCAATCAATTATATATAATGTCATATAGTGTTATTAGTGTTGCGTTAACTCCCGGTCAATTAAAAAAATTGCAATCGGAATCAGCTAAAAAATGTGGAACCACAATCACGTTGAAACCCAACCAAATGACTGGTGGTTCAAATAAACTATCGCTGACAACTCGTCAGGTGAAACATTTCAATGATGCACTAGTAGCAAAAAAGGGTGTTCAGATTACTCTCTCTGCGGCTGCTATCAAAAATATGATTAAAACAGGCGGTATATTTCCGTTGTTAGCTGCGATTCCAGCATTGATTGCAGCAGCAGCCCCAGCGGTGGCTAAAGCGGCAGCGTTAGGAGCCGTTGGTACTGCAGCGGGAATGGCACTAAAGAAAGCAACTGGGAAAGGATATAAAAAAAAGGGAAAGGGTCTAAGACTACCAGGAACGATTTATTAATTGAAGAACCTATGGTTCCCATGTACAATTTTGATTTAATGGATGCTGCTAAAAAACTCGCGATTAAAAACTTCAGAGGTGTCTTTATGAAAGATCAATTACCACATCAACCAAACAGCGTTGAAACCGGAATCATTAATTTAGATAACAGCACTGGACCCGGAACTCACTGGGTTGCATACGCTATTGATCCACGTGGGATTGTCTATTTTGATTCATATGGATTAGCCCCACCAAAAGAGTTTATGCGGTATATAAAAACCCTTCCAATGAAGACTTGGTATTCTACGCTACCAACACAAACGATGATTGACCCACCAATATGCGGCAGCGAAGTATTAAATGTCCTTGACGCTATTTCTAACTCCTTGAGTAACCCAAGCAGAAAACCACCACATGTTGTCGTTGATGAATACACTAGTAATCGCTGGAAATCGAAACGATTTTAGAGAGAGAAAGAGTTTTACAATAACATGATTGATATTTGGGGGAGATCTTTGAAACCCAAACCCGATGGCACTGCACCACCTGATTCTGTCAAGGATGTAAAAAAACTAATCAAAGATGAAATAGCTGAGACGTTGAACTTAACAAATGTTGATCCTAATGAAATAGTTGTATTTCAAGACAAACAGGGTAAATTGAAATCCAGTGATGTGTCATTGGATGATATTTTAGTTAAACAACGAAACGCAATCGAGAACACCGTTGCGTTGTTTTCGGATCAGGGTAAATTGAAAACCAGTAATATTTCTCTGGATGATATTTTGGTTAAACAACAAAACGCAATCGAAAATACTATCGCGTTATTTTCCGATCAGGGTAAATTGAAAACTAGTGATGTCTCTCTGGATGATATTTTAGTTAAACAACGAAACGCAATCGAGAATACTATCGCGCTATTTTCCGATCAGGGTAAACTCAAACCGGGTGTACTCGTTTCGACGATTACAGATCTATTAAAAACTCTCAACGATGAGTTAAACAATTCTGTGTTTGTACTAACAACACTTGAATCTAGAATTGAAGAAAACGGAAAACAGTTTACATCATTTCGTAGAAATATCATTGATAAATTTATTGGAACCCCGTTAGATAAAATTGAAATAAAATTCCCGGATATTAAAAAATCCATCGATGAGACGAAAAACTTCATCGAAGCTATCAAAGGTGATTTTTCGAGGATGATAACAATCATTGAAAAAACAAAAATTCCTCATGAGAAAACCAATAACGTAGTATATACAATCCAACACGGATCATTTGCGTGGACACCTACAAACAACAAATTAGATATCACTGCAACCGTTAAGGGTATTTATCGATTAACACTAGTAACACCATTGACTCAATTTAATATATCATCGTCGAGTTCATCCGGGGTCAATAATACGATTTCAACGATCATCGACAAGGATACAACTGAAAAGTTCACTATAACAGCTACTGATAAAAATTTGATTAGGGTTTCAGCAACCTGGTATGTGGAATTCGTAGCGGATTTAAGCAAATAACTAAATTGAAAGGAAAATCGTTCGGATTTCACAATTGAAAACGCTAGTATTTTTAAAATAAAAAAATGATTTCATCAACGCAATGTCGCTATGATCAGGTCAGAGAATTTCAGAATAGACTCAAAACCCTCACTGAGGAGTATCAAATAAAAATAAAAAAATACCGACGAAGAATCACCGCAATTGATGTTATTATATACTCGGTGTCAAGCGTTCTCACTGGCGCCGGAATAATACTTGCATCGGTTACAATGATTGCCCCGGTCGTAGTTCCAATTTGCATTTCTGCGGTGGCTACAATCGGGGGTATATCAACCGGGATAGCAAAAAAGATATCATCATGCAGCCAGAGTAAACTGCAGAATTACTTACTTCAATTTCATATTGCATCAACCGCATATTCGCATTTATCCCTGATGATATCGTCGTCACTCGATAATACAATTATATCAGATAGTGAATTCTCAGCGATGGTCAGTATTTTTGATTCCGCGATATCGAAATTAGAGCGACAACATGAGTATAATAACAATGACAACACCGATGGAATCAGAAAACACGAACCCAAAAAACAAAATGATCTCAATAATATCAACATTACCAGATTGTGAGTTCTCAGTGATGGTCAGTATTTATGATTCCTCGATACCAAAATTAGAGCGACAAAATGAGTATAATAACAATGACAACACAGATGGAATTACTTCAACGAATAGTGGAGAACACGAACCCAGTACAAACAAGCATGATATCAATAACATCAACGAATCCAGAATTCAGTGTGAATTTCCCCTCTCCGGTCCCAGTGAAGGAGATAGCGCTAGCAAAATTACGAGTATACCACAGTTGGCCTAATATCAGATCAAAATCATTTGGTGGTCAACAACCGAATAATTCACTGGTGTTTGCGAATAAGAATAAAGACGACGGTACCCCAGACTGGAACGTCGTTTCGATACCAACAGGGTCATACCAAATAGAACAAATCAATAATGAATTCGCGCGTAGAATAAAATCGATTACTGGAACAGAATCGAAAATCGCTATAACAGTTCATGAGCCGACGCTATCATCCGCAATTGAGATAAGCACAGAAGGATACGTCGTAGATATCTATAACAGCTCGATAAGAACCGTACTAGGATGGCCTGAATTACCACCCCGGAGGGGAACCGTTGATATACCCGAACCACAAAAAAATGATTATATCACCGACAGAATAAACCCCGATAATCCAATAAAAAGTTATAAAGATTACCAATCCAGTGAAGATTTTTTTTATTTCTTCTACTCCCCAATTGAGGAAGAGGAGGAGGGGAGGGGTCAAGAGGGATATTATGTTGTTAACGAACCTAAAATTATCGAAAATTTCACAGCGATGGAATATGATTTTTTACTGTTGTTAATATCCATTAAATCCGGCTCTCTCACCCGAGATGAATTTATCAGCGTTGTAGAAATATGTAAAAAAATCATCAATGACATGGAAACATTTAATTCACAAATTATTCGAGTTATACTAGATGATAATCACCCCAAGTCGAGAACAGAGTTTGAATTAACTCTTGGTATCCCCGTTAAGGATATTCCAACATTCAAACTACCAGGATATAACGTACCAGAACTAAAAAAACTTCTCAATGATGCCATCGATGTTGGTTTCAAAATAATTCATGATACGTGGATAAAAACAGCATCACCGGAAATAAAAATCCTCAAACACAATAATGACCCAGATGGTGGCGGTAGGCATATCGCTCCGTTCAACGTGAATATTTCATCGGTGATTGCGCTCAATTTAGTATGCGATGTTATCGAAGGAAGCTATCAAATTAATCTCGAACGATCAAATCAAGCTCAGCAAGGATATATTCTTTATTCGTTTGCACCAACAGCTCCTCCAGGATTCCTAATTATTGAAAACCCAATTAATCCTGTCTACATGCGATGCCATAATAATTCATTAACCAGAATTAATTTCAAACTCACCGACCAGTCAAATAATCTGATTGATTTACAAGAAGAGGTGTTAGCGATTATCTGTTTGTGAGATCCTAAAGACTTGATCAAATCATTTATTATTTTTTGTTATCCCAGAACTGAAAACTTTAGCAGCAGAGAGGGTGGATGACCACATCGTTGCGAGCAAAATTGATTAAAAAATCGTAAAATCTCCGTTTTTGCAAAAATGGAGACTTTTTTTTGGTTAAATGAGATTTGTTGGAAACCTGATATTTTGTTCGAAAACGTTATCTATAGGCCATATTTTGTTCGAAAACATGATCTGGAAGCCTTATTTTTGCTTGAAAACGTGGTCTGTTCACCCTCTCTGCTGCTATCCGTGATATCTTCTGCTTTTAAAATCATTATCGGGGTACAAACAAATTGGATTGTTTGCGAATACTGTAATATTTCATAAAATTAAAAAATATAATTTACTTTTCAACATTGGGAAATTTATACGAGTGCCCAGAGATACGAGTACACCACTCATGCTGAGGCAGCAACACAAACTTGGCTACACAAATATGGAAACTGTGCAAACTGTATTTATTTCCTCGATGAATATGGCAGTCATTCCTTTCTAGTGTTCTTACCCATATATTCATCCAGTCGACAGCAGCCTTGGGGCATCAGTTTGCCTACATGACTAACTAATCATATAATGTTAATTTGTTTAGCTGACAATTTTTGGTATTGTCATTAATGACAAATTATAAAGTGAAACAATGCAGAGGCATGTTATTTATTTTAAGCCCACTTATGAGTTGATAATTCCCCACACATATTTGCTTACTCAATGCTGTCTACTCACTGTTTGTTCCAACTGTCACTTCGGTCATTTTTATATGCACCTATGTTTAAATTGATGTACCTAAAGTATTATTGATGTGACTTGGTAATATAAATAAAAATCAGGTGTTTTGTGTGTGTGTTGGGGGATTTTTGTTGTTTTATTTTGATTACATTTTGAAAAAGTGTATAGGGTGCATGTGTTGCATATAAAGTGGGTGTATTACAACACAATGAAAATCAAAAGAACAAAATGAAATAAAGTTCAGAGATGTAATTGTAAATAATTATGTAAATGCATGTAAAATTAGATCATTTATGACATTTCTTGTTGTTATATACAATGCTTGAAAACATTTTTTCATGGAAGTTTTTTTTTGTCTTTGCCTGGCATGCATTTTGTATGCATGTATGTATACGTGCGTATGTGCAAGTCTGGTAATGTACATGCTTCATACATATTCCCCTTCAGTCTCTCTCTGTGAATATTTACCCTTCCTTCAGATTCACTCACTAAGGAAGAAATCATTCATTTATTTGCTTGTAATAGCTGAATCATTGTTTTGTTCTCTGTTATGAAGTTTCTTTCTATGTATTTATTTATGTACTTCAATGTAAATATGTTTTATATTACTCTTACCAATAATTCCAGTAAATTATATTTAAAAAAAAAGAAAATATTTGATCTGGGACTCAGAAAATCACCCATGCAGGTGTCCTCCGTACACATACAAATAGTTGGACAGCAAATTCAAAGATTTGTCAGTCCTACTTCAACAACCTACATAGCTGTAAATGTGTTGATTATTTGATCACTTTAGCTGTTCTGATATTTACAATGACAGAATTTAGTGTTTAAAATACCACACATATGTGCCTGGAAAATTTAAAAGAGTACATCAAAAGATCATGTTGCAATAGCTGGGTGGCAAATTCAAAAACTTCAAATTGCAGCTTGGGTGGGAAAATGTGCCAATATTTACAATGACTGAATACAGAGACAGAAAAATCAAGAGATGTACACGTGGTTATTATAACATTAGCTTCCATCATTGTGTTCATTTCTGATTCTCGCCAAATAAATAGTCTGTATGACCTCAAAATCAAGACTTGGACAAAACGATGTTTGCAAATTTGATAATGTATTTTGGGGTTAAATGGCAAACTGCCAAAGATTTTAATCAGATTCAGATGAGTTTTGAAGTTTCTAGAACTGACAGTTTGGATGGGATAGTAGCCAAGTGTAAAAAAGTGGGTGATGCCTGGCTTAGTGATTGAAATAAAACCCAGTGATTAATCTACAATTTCATCCGAATGAGTCACAGGACTCGCATATATTCAAATAATGAGTCCCGCTCAAATGTAATGAGTACAATGATTCTGCAAACACATTGAGATACATTAATTTATTTATTTATAATACGGAATTATTACAACTAGGTCATTATTAACTACAAGATCAACTCCTTCACTTTAGTTCTTAAATTCGCCTGTCTTTCTTAGATCTACAGGCCTGTAATACTGACTTGTAATCAAATGGCACAGTACACAGTTTTACAGTCATCAGTTTGTGCCGAGTCTCAATATTCAGCCTGTTTCTAGCTTTAACCAGGATTCTGTTCTGGGCAGAAAACCTACGCTCACATCCAGCAGTATGTACTGCTGAAGTTAGTGCAAGTGTTTCTAACTTGAGCAAGTCTGGAAAATCCACTCTGTGGTGGTGGTCAATTAAATGCCACAGTTTACACATCACACCTTGAGGGTACTTCTCAGCCAAAACTACTTTCTTAAGGAAAGCCCACTCTATTTTTGCCATAACAGAGTCAATAACAGGTTCTGATGTTTTTCTCTCAATACTTCTGCTGATTTCCCATTGTACAATTTTTGCTTCTCTATAATATGTACACAGTCTGTCAATCTCTTTATCTCTGTATGTATCCACTTCTGTTTTTGACATCATGCTGATCGGTCGCATAGCAAGAATACCAAAGCTTGTAAGTAGGTCATCTGCTGGAAATCTACAATGAATGTTCTCCAGGCTGAAGTTGTTTTTTGTGATCTGATGATGCTCCTTAAATGTATTGCCCTTAAGGTCTTCTTGAACTTTTGCATGTATGGAGTGTCAAAGCTATATGCCTTCTGAAGATCAGCAATACACTCATCAGTTTTCACCTTCACAAGGGCCACGTCCACATTTTCTTTCAGGAAGAACTGGCTGAGAATGGTTACAGGAGACATTGCATCCATCATCGTGTATGTTGTCGCTATAAGACTTTCAGTCGCTATCTTTTTCTTCATCCCTCCAGCTTTGTGGTCCGACTCCTTGTGACTGGCTTCCGCCAGGTAGGTAAGCAAGCTATCTAGAGTTGTCCATACAGCAGTCAGGGCACTAAAGTAAGACAATCACCTCACTGAATGGCGCTCCTTATATACGATACATGGATCGTCTAAAATCTCCTGTATGTCATGTAGTCGAGCCTCACGTTGATTACTTCCCTTAAAATAGTAGAAAAGATCAGTCAATACTTGCTGATGCTTTTTTTTAATGATTCTATTTTCTCTGCTGCCTGGGAGGTACACAGTGCCAACATGTGGGCAACACAGTGAACATTATGCATATGAGGATTTTCCCTTCTCAATATTGCAGCTGCTCCTTTTTCCTTCCTTGCCCATCATAGCAGATGCTCCATCTGATCAGAAACTCATTATTTTTGCTATTGGAGCACCCCTTTCTGACATTTCTTTCATAATGGATTCAACAATTCCTTTCCCAGTGGCATCTAAGCATTCAACATTGCACACATAATGACACTCTGGAATAAAGTCTTCACTCAATGTCTGAGCATACATGACCAGCCTTTTCCTGTTGGAAATGTCAGTGCTCTCATCTGCAAGTAAGGTTACCACAGGAGATTTCTTAATTGTAACAGTTACAACATTGTTAGCAAACCTTGGCTAATGACTCCAGCAGCTCACTGGCAGTCACTGAAGATTCATAATTGATATTACTCTTTCTGAGAACGTCAAGATCTTGAACTCCCAATTCATGTAAAAGATTCACAAAAGACTTAAATTTGTTCAATGGGATGTCTTCATCTGCATCCATTTAACAACCTTCAGTAAGGCAGTTATGGATTTGTCTTGATCTGAAGTTAGCTTTGCACTACATTTTTCAAAGTTAGTTAGTAACTCTGGGGCTATTAGACATAATTTGTGGTCAGCAAGATCAGCATGACTGGTTAATGTTGAATTTTGAAAATTTCTGTTCCTAGCAATTTTGTTCATACCATTTACCTTTTTATTGTCTGTGCATATCTCACAAAACATAAAGTCCTTGTTTTTATTTGCACAGCCATTGTCATATCGTCACGAGTACGTTTTTAACCACTTCAGCTGAAACTGTCAAATTTTTGATAATTTATGTATTACGCTGGAGGCTGAGCACACATTTGCATCCTGAACATCAGATGAAGAAACCATCATTAAACAAAATATCCAATGTCCTTTGCTTAGGGTCAATTTTCAAAATCTTCTTTGGCAGCATTTTATACTGTTAAGGAGTGAGTACCACATGACCGGTGCAGAGATAATATTTGCCTTGTGAAAAGAAAGTCTTGTTAAACAAAAATCACCATAAGCACATTGATGCTCCTTTAAAATTTCTTGCGTCCAAAGGAATGCACATATGAACAACTAATAAGTCCCCGCCATTTTTTGTGCGTGCTGGACGCGGGATGCAGGGGTAGATTAATCACTGAAGACCATTCCTTGGACTGACAAAATTCAGTCTCATCCTGAAGGACTAACAAGAGTTACACCGCTGTCAGGCTATTGTGCACATCTAAGGTCACCAATACTGGCACAAAACCCATAATGAATTCAATTGATGAAAATAGAATTCTGCAAAGCTTACCAACTGAAAAGTGGCAATTCTCACCAGAATATTATATTCAAAATAATATTAAGTTTGGTCAAACGGGATACCACCCCTATGTTTCCAAGACTTGAGATATGGAGAATAGTAGTCCTACAATGTAAGCCCCGACGCTGATATTTATGTTTGCTCGCGTCTGGGTCTTACTGCCTAAAGAGCAGCGCTGTGTAGTGTTTTTAAATATACTGAACAGAGAATAAGAGGTGAAATTTTCATGTTTATCACATACTTGGCAATAAGTATCAACATTTATCCACATATTTAAGAGTTATTGATATACTTACTTTGCTGTCTTGATCGTGATCGACTCTAACTCTGACACTTGGAAATGAACGCATTTTTCATGTTCCTTTGAAACACGTTTCAATGCCATGGTGGCTGAGGAATGCCGAAGTAAGTTTCAATAAAGCTGTTTTATTTTCACGAAACGAAATTATCAAATGGGTTTTAACAAACATCACTATTTTATTTCGTTTCGTTCAAAAAATATTTTCCGATTGGAACCTAACTTAAACATACTTCGGCATACCTCGACAACTGTCGCATTTCAGCAAATTCAAATGTATGTAAACTGAACAAAAAATGCGTCCGTTTGCAAGTGTCAACTATTGATTCCATTTGGATAAAAACAGCGCAGTAAGTATAATTAATTAAACATATATTAGTGGAAGTGTGTCTATATAGGTTGCCAAATATGTTCGATATTCCTGAAACTTTGATTTATCGTTCCGGTGTCGACGACATCGGAACTAACTACACTATGGCGTCATTCGGCTCGTAAGACGTAGCACTAAAATCAAGATCAACATGTGAAACGTCTTACTGGCAATGTTCCCTCTAAGATGAGCGCCTGAGCGATCGCTCACTATTTTCATTGGCGGCGTTCATAACTTTTCTCGTGTCGCTCAGTAAAATACACGGAGCGGTTTTAAAATTGCGCTATAAAAGTTCTAGTCACAGCAACTTACTCGACAGTCATTATATTGAATTTAGTTACTTTAAATATCAAGGAATTCATTATTTTTACATGTGGCCCATGTCTAAGCGGCGAGCTGAGGAAAGTTTATGTAACTCAGGCAAGAAGAGGTGCCTGGGTTTTAAAACAGAGTGGTTGACTGAATGCTATGTTGAAACGGATTTACCGCATGGCACCGGACAGCACGTGCTACTTGAGAAAAAATTTTAATTACTCAGAAACTGATGGTGTTAAGTGCAAAATCTGCATGAAAGTGGAATACAAAAGAGACTGGACATCAGGAAACAAGTGGACCAATTGGAAAGTTGATCATTTAAAACGGCATTTTAGCCAAAATCGCACATTGAAGCAGTCACGAAACTGAAAAACAAAAGCAGAGGTCTTTTGAAAAACATGCTGATGGAATCGAAAAAAGATCGTGAAAACAGAAAAGAATTAGTTAATCGGCAACAAGCGACTCCTGATGAGGTAAAGATACTCATTGATAACGTTCTGCTTGCTGTTAAAATAAATTCTTCAATGCTATCGGTGCAGGCTATTCATGACCATGTTGCGAAATATGTAAAGATACCAGAAAGCTGGCGAAGCAAGAATTATGCTTTTGAATTTATTGAGTGTATAAATTCAACCATTAGGTCGGAAATATTATTGGAGATTAAAAATGCAGCTTATCATACCTTGATCGTGGACGAATCAACTGATATCTCGGTTTCCAAAATGTTAATTCTGTACATGAAATTTAGAAATGCCAATGATTCAGTCCATAAAACTGTATTCGCTGGAATTGTTAAATTAACAGCTTGTGATAACTTGTCAATCCTTGGAGCCGTTCAGAAATTTTATGCAGACAATGAATTAGATTTGAAGAAGATGGTCATGTTTACCTCTGATGGAGCCTCAGTTATGCTAGGCAAGCGGAGAGGGGTAGCAGCACTTCTTCTCCAGTTAATTCCACATTTGTCTGAACAACACTGTGTTGCACACAGAGAGGATTCGGGATTAGATGATGCATGAAAAGATATACCATTGATGAAAGAGATAGAAACTCTGCTGAGAACTGTTTACACAATTTTCTGCAGGTCATCTGTCAAGAAGGATAAATTTGAGGCCTTGGCCAAAGCTGCTGAAGCAGAAGTGATTGCATTCAGACCACTCAACGAAGTTCGGTGGTTATCCAGGCATTTTCATGTCAATGCTTTGGTTTTGAACTATGATATTTTAGTGGAATACTGTATAAAACAGGTTGATGAGAATGATGACCCGGTCCATAAATACTGCTTACAGAAACTACAGAATCCAGAACACCATGTTGCAATTACAATATTGAATGATGTATTATCAGAATTAAGCGACTTGTGTAAACTTTTTCAAAGAAGTTTGCTGTCTACTGTGGAAGCCTTTCAGTTTGCAAAGGCAAAAAAAAAGAAACTCAGATCACAGTATCTTGGAGAGAAACCTCACTACACTAAAAATGCCAGCCATTTGCTTTCATCATTTCAGCACCCAGTGAACACAAAGTCAATAATTAAGTTCATTCAGCAGACATGTGATCATAGATTTCCAGATGAGGTATTACACGATTGGGCAGTTTTTGACAAAGAATTTTTTTAACGGCTGTGAACTTAGAGGATTATACATTTGGTCTTGAGGAGATGAAGAGGCTTGGAAACCGATATCATGTTTTTTCTGGAAAAAGACAATGAAGCATTCCAGAAAGAACTTAGTAAGCAGTTTCCAGAATTTAAATTGATTGTTAATGAGAAATTGCAAACTGGAGCAGTTAAGACATTTGCAGATCTAGTTGCATTCACAAAACAGCAGGATCAACTTCAAGACTTATTTTTGCTTCTGGATATTTGCGGTACATTCCAGGCTTCAAGTGCGGACTGCGAAAGAGGATTCAGTCTGATGAACAACATAAAGACAAAAGCCAGAAATAGACTAGATGTTGAGCATCTGGACAATTTAATGAGAATAAAGCTCTTTTTGAATTCTGGACAAACTGTAAATGCTGAAAATGTCTACAATGTTTGGAAAACTGAAAAGAATCGAAGAGAATATTTGTGAAGAATGAAGAACTGATGATATTCCATAATTAAAAAAACTTTAAGTAAATTGTTATTCTTCTAAGTTTTGAGTATTTAACCCTCCCACAATCTCACGGGCACTCGTCCTCGTGCCTACTCATAAATTTGTGGAGTATGTAACTTGTCGCTCATGCACATTTTTTTTTGCACACACCTTAACAATCCTTAGAGGGAACATTGCTTACGGGTAGGACTATGGAGAATAGGTACTATGAGCTTGGCTTTGGAAACATGTTTATGCATCTGGCTTTGGACTCCTTCTGTTGGCATTTCAACCAAAAAATGAATTTTAAAAAAAAACAACCTGATCCAATGTGTACAGAAATGACATCAATATTGAAACACGCTATACAAGTGTATTATTTGGGTATGAACACGGCGTACTAAAACAAAAATATAATGTGAAACTAAGCGCTTGTGATTGTCTAATGCGTTTCGCACATCGAGCATTTTCCTATTTGTAACTCAGTAAATATTCTGGTCAGCATTATTAAATGTAGATGCAAGTACCTAACGACTCTTTCACATTTCATGACGCCGTCCTGAAAATGTACCGAGTTCAGTGATGCCATGTGGAACGAACTATTTAAAAATTTCAGCAGTGCTACTAAATTCATCAACTATTATTCCTGCTGGCTACAAAGGAATTTGCGTTAAAATCTACAGGCATGTATTTGTTAATGCAATTTTATATGCGTTGTGGATGAGGGAACTTACATCTGAATTGGAATCTTCCGCATACGATCTTCTCTGTGGCGCTGTTCCAGGTCCAAGGCGCTCAAAGACACTCGGCTTCCGACGTCCATCTGAATCTTCAGGGACAGATTTCCCTGTTTCTACAGTTACTTTCCGCTTTACTTTACTCATTGAAGCAAAGACTTAAACGTCTTTAACCCTCCTGTCAACAGCGTCTTTTAGTTCAAGTTTGTAACAACAACCGGAAATCCACTGCGCAAACCAGTTACATCCAAGTACCAATTCAAAAGTAATATCCCCTTACAAACAACTGTTCATTCAAGAGTAATTTCCCTTATTTAAACAAAGACCAAACTTAAAAAAATAATAACAATAATAAACTTACTAATAAACGTTGTACCCCTATCCCACCAAGTAAAGTGTAATATTAATGTTAGAGTTGGAATATTATCGCATCTTTTGTTCTCACGGCTAAAGAAAATGTATTTATTGATACTTTCAACAAACGGGGTACAACAGATTTGAAGTCCGGTTCCGGTGGGTAAAATCATTTGGTTACTCAGGTTCTATCCTTAAAAGCGACTAATTGCTTCATCATAGAATCTCTCAAAACAAATCTTGGAGATCTTAGGAATACATTTCAACGTGTTATTGGTTAAAATATTTAATGTTCGAACAAAAATAATATGATAAAAGGATTTATTTTTGCTAGCAACGATAAAGGTATTAAAGGATAAAAACTGAATCATTCGTCCTTTCGAATGAGTCAGATAGCGCTATTTGATTGGTTGAATGACATGTATGTTGTTAATGTCGAAAATACCAATATTATCAAAAAAGAAGGCATTCTCTCTCACCCAGACTATATAAGATATAACAACACATATGGCTTACGATTACATAGTAAAGGCGTAATTTCTGTATAAGTCTAGTGCTCGAGAATTCCAATATTGCGATTAACGACGGGAAAGCAAACGAACAACAACCAAAAATGCAGTTTTAAAATCGGGTGGTGATGGTGGTGGTGGTCATTCAAATGACCTGATTGAAATTCAACAACTCATATTTAGGAATATCACAGTAATGAATTTTGCAAATGTATTTAAGACACCCTGGAGATTTCAGTTTTAACACTGGATAAATATTACGTATTAATACACAATAACCATCAATAAGAACTATATTACAAATAATAGAAGATAATAATTTGAATGACGGTTAAATATAGACCAAGCATACATACTGTAATGAGAAAACACGAACAGTAATTTTCGTCTTGTTAACGTTTATACTTGTGTTTAGATGCTATCGGGCTTTGTAGCACCATCAAACGACATAATTTTAGGTCACGTTATTCTCTCTCTCTCTCTCTCTCTCTCTCTCTCTCTCTCTCTCTCTCTCTCTCTCTCTCTCTCTTATATATATATATATATATATATATATATATATATATATATATATATATATATATATATATATATATATATATATATTAATGAGGACATTTATAGCGCCTACTCTTTAGAAGCTCTAAGCCCTTTACAACAAAAACAACAACAAACAAACCAAAAACCATGAAATTATACAATATTTAAACAATTGCTGAAAAATTTAAGGTAGGAAACATTAATAGGTCTTTAGGTTTGTTCTTGCAGTCGAAAAATTTGAGTTTTAAGAGCACTCTTGATAAGAAATCACTGTCTTTGTGTCTAATTTCAATAGCCAATCCGTTCCACATTACTGGGCCCTGGTATGTAAACGAACGTTGTCCATATAGCAACGTATTAATAGTAGGAATAATGAGTATACGATTGTCAGAAGAGGAGCGTAAGTATCTTGCTGGTGTGTACACCTTAGTGAGGCCAGATAGGTATGTTGGACTGGAGTCCGTCAGTGAAACGAAGCACAGAGAAAGAATTTTGTGTTTGATTCTGGATCGAATGGATAGCCAGTGTCGTCGGCGTACAATTGGTGAGATATTGGATGATGATCTATGACATTTGAAGGCGGCTGAGTGTATAGAATGAAGAGAGCACGTCCAAGAACAGAACTCTTTGGAACACCACAGCATAGATCAACTGGGCTGGAGGGTATTCCATTTGCAGATACAATTTGTGTCCTGTTGATTAAGTAGTACTTGAACCACAGTAAGACTGTATTGTGAATGCCAAATATATGCTGGAGACGGTGAATTAATATATCATGGTCTATTGTGTCAAATGCTGCAGACAAATCAAGGAAGGTAATAACTGTAATCTGTCCGATATCCAAAGCAGATATAATGCCATTAACTACTTTCAGAATAATAGTTTCAGTACTGTGGAAAGATATTAATAACATCAGCTAGTGAAGGCAATATTGGATCTAAGCACTCAAGCAGCAGTGATATTGGAATTGGATCAAGTTCACATGACTATAGTGCACTCGCCATCACGATTGTCCGTTCTAAATCCATATAGACAGGTTCAAATGATCCTAATGGTTGTAGCTGAAATTCTGTATCGTAACTGTATGGTGACGACGAGTCAATTTCAATTGTGTTGTCAAGCTTATCTATAATGGTTTGTACTTTGTCACGGAAGAAATTTACAAATAGGTCAGGAAGGTCTGCTGGAGAGAAAGTAGTTGGAAGTAGTGTACATTTGTTCCTTGACATTAGTTTGTTCATTATTGTTCAAGAGCTCTTTTGCAGCGGGAACTCTGAATTTCCAATTATATAGTTTTCTTTAGCACACACACGTAATCCAAACTATTTCCAATCTTGGATACTCGAGAAGGCCTGTGGCTGCCAAGTCAGCGCAAAAATATTCAATGTTCTAAGATTCTACGTATTTACAGCATCATTGGGGAATCGCTTTTTTGAAAACAAAACAACACGAAACTTTCAATGGACATGGCAGAATTGATCCATTTAAAATTAAAATTAAAATTAAAATTTAAAATTAGATAAAATTAGTCGTCTAATTCATATCTTTTTAAATAGTTACCGTCAATTTTTGCACATTTGTGTTCAGTAATGCATTAAAAGGATTTGTTAAAAAGTAATACATACATGCATGCATACGTACGTATGCCCTCGTAACCAGATTAGATCTTTTCCAGTGTAAACAATACTTAGTCCAAAAACTTACTCATAAAAAGTTAAGCTATTATTTGCAGTAAAAAATTAAAGGCATGAATGATAATAAAAGGTCATAATACTAAATTTAGAAATAAGAGGACCAGAAAGAAAATGGGCAGTAACATTTACTTGCATCTGCATTGTATTGTCTTTACCGTCTGAAAGCAGGTTCAAAGGCTGCAGTGTTATCACTCAAAAAATGTAATTCGGAAACTGCGTATGAAGAATCAGCTATCTGCAAAGAATTGAGATATTAGAATTGGGAAATTATGATAGGCAGGTTTTTCGATATCTACTGTTTATAAAAAAAATATAACTGTGTTGTTCAATAATTTATAGATTTTATTTATAACAGAAGAAACGTTCTTCAAAGCAACGCCTAAGAAATATGTGTTTTTTGGGATTGTTTTTACTTTTAATGAAGCTTTAACAATTTTAGTCATGTCGCTACGATGTCTGTAGTATGGTGGTTTATAGAGATGTTTTTCGTTGGGGCATCGTACCACAGACACGTGGCATGTCCCGTCCAGTCACATTATCTTGACACCAGACCGACCAGTCCTAACAGCAACTCTTTTAATGCTGAGTGCCAAAATGAGGCAGATGCTGGTATCACTAGTAAGTATTTTTTTGGTACGACTCTGCCAGGGTTCGAACCCGCGACCTTCCGCATCCGAAACAGACGCTATAACCACTTAGGCGATCTGAGCGGCCCTAGAAAATTAAATTCAACATAAATGACACTGAAAATTTTTCGGATTCTCGATCAACCAGTTCTCACAAAGGATAGTGATCAAATATAAAGTAATGGTTCAATTCCCACTCTTCATTAATCCACAAAACGTCAAATTACGATATTGTTCTGAAACAGATTTGAAGATCACATCAAAGTCAGCTTAAAAAAAAGTGTCACTCGCACTTTGCCATTATTGAAGTAAGGGAGGTAACTTTCAACGACTGAGGACAGTAACTGCAAAGAAAAGTATTTCGATTTATCTCCTTTAGGCTATGCTGAATGTTGGGCACTTGTTTGTTTGTATTTATTTATATTTGTATGCAGACCTCTGACTGAGTTATGTGACGATAATTGATCATTTCCAGGTAATTCTATACAGACGGTGTTATTTTAGTGTGTGACTTTACACAGATAGCCTACACGCATGTATGTGAAGAAGCAAGCGTGAATACATGCCGTAACATTTCAGGATGCCATAATTTCGGATATTTGTATTAAAATACATACATACATACATACATACATACATACATACATACATACATACATACATACATACATACATACATACATACATACATACATACATACATACATACATAAAACAAGTTTTGTATGTATATAATCATGAAAACATGACGAAAAACAAAACTATTGTTCTTAACCTTCCGATGCATATCAAATTTGAGAGCTGCGAATATTCCTTAGCTGTCTCTCTGTCATCTACAGTGAAATTAATTCAAAAATGTCACTTCACTATTTGTAACAGCCCACGCACATCTAAACTGCTTTCAACTCATATTCATGACATGGTTTTCTTGTCATTTCCTGTCCGCCTGTCTATATGCACGTGATTCTTACTGGGTAACATCTATTTCTTCTTTTAGTCCAAAGATATGCAAAATCGTGTCTACATTTTAAGGTTCGGAAATTAAAACCGATTACGTTGCTTTAAACAACATGTATTGACCAAAGATGTAATTATAGAATTTACTTTAAATTGAGCAAGGACTATGGAAGACTAAGCAACAAGCTTAATGTTCTCTCCCCATTAACAATATGTTTTTAAAATATGGCTGATGTGATTAATAAAGTTAGTGTATTTTAAACATGGAAACATGATACTAATGTATTATAGTAACAAATTGTAAATAACGTATTATAATAAAGTCACAGAGTAACTGATAAGTAACTACAGCAGCAAACATGTTATTGTATACTTGCACAGTAACGCAACAAAAGGAGAAAAGAGAGAACAAATATAAAGATGTTTGAACTTACGGAGTGGGGTAGTGTATCTATTTTTACCTGGGGTGGTATCTATGTTCATTCCGGAGATATGACAATCTGAAGACATCTATAATGATCAGGTAAATTTCTTACATGAAATTATGTACTTAAACATATTCTCGTTTACCTCTACTGATTAAAAGGGTTTACCCGTAAATAATGATGTCATATCTGTGATATGGGTAGTATCGTTATTGTTCGGTTTCTGGGAGTAATATATTTTGAAAAGATTAAGAGAAAATGCTCTGCTGGTTTTCTTTCATAGTTTAAACATCTACTGCTGGTTGAAAAATGGTTTTTGAAAATTGTTTGATAAACTACAACCAAGTTGAAGTCTTGTGTGCATAATGTGGGCTTTTCTTTCTCTCGTTTAGTAATAAACTGGGATCTTTCGTCGATTCATATTTTAGTGTGATTTAAAAGAGCGCAATTAAAGGTTGTTTCGAATTTCTCCAGGGAGATGATTCCATTGTGAAGCCAACTTTAGTAATATGACCATTGGTATAGATTTGTTGTGGCGAAGTTGTTTTAGTAGGTTGGTTAAATCACGAAGTTTTTTTTAATTTATATTACTTACTTCCTGATTAATTACGGAATCAAAGCCTTCATGTATCCTCGAAGAACACCATGATACAGTGTTTAAAATATTATCATCGTATGTCTGAGGCCCTCTGCTAAAAGTGCATCCCACATTGTCTTTTCTAACATTCTAGCATATGATGTTGATTGCGTTGCCCTACAAAGGATTCGATCTGCCTCGGCTTGTTTTTTTTTTCATTTCATACTAGGTGGGACAGCTATCCCATGTAATACCACATACTTTAAGAGAGGTCTTATAAAGGAGAAATTTAAGAGGTTTCAAACTTTGCAGCATGTCTAACCTTTTCCATGCTTTTGTAGTTTTTTTCTGTGTATAAATATGCCAAAATAAAAATTGATTTATAGTTAGGTCCAAGTGTTAATGTGAGGTGAAATTCTTAAAAACCATGTCATTCATTAACAGCGTTTGATTTCGCTCTCTTTGAGATTTTCTGGATATGGTCATCAATTCAGTTTTGTTTGATTTAAAATCGACAAACCATCGCTTTTCCCATAAATTAACTCTAAGTAGGTCTTTGTTCGAAACAGCAGCAACCATGGTTGGGTCCTTAACAATAAATGACCATAGCGTATCATCAGCATGCATTCTTATACTGAACTGGCGGATGCATTTAAAGTGTATAACCTGTTCAATATTTTCTTGCTTTTATTATTCGAGATTCATGCCAGAGTTTGCCCAAGGCCTACTCTAATTTCTTTGTCTTTGTCATTCGTTATACAGAAGCCAAGTTTTTTGAGTAAAACCAAATTGAATAAACAATTGGTTTGTTGGCTGTAAGATAATTGTACAAATCTTTAAGACACATTTTTCAAATGTTATGCTCAAGCCGCTAAAAAGAGATCGCAGTCTGTAACTTGAAACAACATTCCCTGACCCAGTTTATAAATATGGGTAGCAGTAGCCTCTTTCCACGTTATTGGAAAATATGAACATTGTAGGAATTTTTTGAACACTTCTGATAAATACCACTATAGAATGCTAGTGCCTTCCTTGAGCAACCTGCGATGAATCTTTTCATGCCGCCGCCTTTCTAATGTAGAAATTGGAACGAGCATTTTCTACATCCAACATGCTAACGTGAACACTGAATATTATTAAGGCAATGTCAGGATGTGATAAAACGACATACCGATACAAGCTCTAATCAGTTAGGAGATGCAAGTATGACAAGATTCCTTACCAATATCAATGTGTTTTTGTGTTGTACTTCTGTGGGTTTTTTTTTATTTTTTTTTTTACATCTGGTGCTAGTCCACTATCGGTTTCAGAGTATGCAACAGTTCACCTGAGACAAATGAAAGCATGTAACGAATTTGCATCGAAGACATATGTGGAAATCAATTTATTTGTGGAGATTAATTTGGAAAATTGGAAAATGTTCGCCTTGTATCTGCAACACACTACCTACCGTATATTCTAAATTTGGTGTATACCCATTTTATCACCAATGCATAAATCCATTGCTCAATTAATATTTGCTTTTGGTTACTTGTACACACACACACACACACACACACACACACACACACACACACACACACACACATACACACACACTTAAAAATGTTCTAAATAATAGAGTAGTTTATGACGATACATGTTTTGCTTATTGAATTTTACAAGGATAAACAAAAATGGATACTGAATAAGTAAATAGGGCAATATCTGCTGTCAAAGATTTTTTTTATAATTGTTTATTTTATATTTAAAAATAATAACGGACTTTGAGCTCTTCTGTCATGAGCCATTTCTGAAGTCTATCAGCAAAATCAAGTGCTCAAACGTATCGTACACATGGTACCTCTAACATATCCGATCTTACAACCGAACAATTTATACGTTACATTTGGGCACTATTAAATTATCTGGTACACAAACAACAAGTGTGGAGCCGTGCTAGTTCAGTTGATAGAGCGTGAAACTCTTAATCCAAGGGTTGCGGGTTCGAAACAAGCTTATGCCAGCCCCAACTGGTTGCCTTTGGGTGTCCTTTGGATAGCTCTCATTTCATCGGCATGATGTATGGTAAAAGTGCCAGTAAAATAAACAGACCCAACCATCCAACCAAGAATAAGATCGTGTTCACATAACATATACGAACTTTTTCTGTTCGTACAACATATATGATATTTTATGTTTATGAAACAGATGCAAAAACTTATGAAATTAGGAAAATTATATTTTACTAGGGCAGAAAATAGAGAAAGGAACAAAAGTATTCCTTCACTCTTTTCCATCTACATGAGAGCGTTGATGGAGTCTCGCAGATAACGACAGCATAATGCCATCAAATGTCAGCCGATCAGTGTGTGTGTGTGTGTGTGTGTGTGTGTGTGTGTGTGTGTGTGTGTGTGTGTGCGTGTGTGTGTGTAAGGTCCCAAGTAGCCGAGCTTTCCTAATGAGGTTTGCTTATTATATTCTTGATCAAAGGTGTAAATAAAGAAGGCAGGTATAAGTTACAAGGAGTTTCAGAAACCATTAGAATTAAAATAGACAGTTGTTTTATTTGGTTGATAATGTTTATAGTGTTTATTTTGTTCTTGATACTATTTCTAGTGCTTTTATCGTGATTGATACTGTTTTTGTGTTTATTTCGTGGTTCAAACTGTTTTTTTTCTTCTAGTGTTTATTTAGTGGGTGATACTGTTTGTAGTGTTTTTATCATGCTTTGTACTGCTTCTAGTATTGATTTCGTGGTTGATAATGTTTCTAGTGTTTATTTCGTGGTTGATACTGTTTCTAGTAGTTTTTTTTATCGTGGTTGATACTGTTTCTAGTGTTTATCTCGTGGTTGATACTGTTTCTGGTGTTTTTTTTATCGTGGGTGATACTGTTTCTAGTGTTCTTTTTATCGTGGGTGATACTGTCAGATACAATGAATGAATGAATGAATAAATGAATAAATCTATCTATCTATCTATCTATCTATCTATCTATCTATCTATCTATCTATCTATCTATCTATCTATCTATCTATCTATCTATCTATCTATCTATCTATCTATATGTATGTGTGTGTGTGTGTGTGTGTGTGTGTGTGTGTGTGTGTGTGTGTGAAAACATGATTCAGGACATATGATTTCAAATTAGCGGAAATGTTTGTTCAATTTCATCGCTAAATACTCGCTTTTTAAAGTTGTGTACTCATTTTTTTCACACTCGATACTCGCTTTAGTTAACTTGAGAACTCGCTTTTCTGGTTTGAATACTCGAATTTGTTTTGATTATATTTACTCGATACTCCTTTATAAACGTAACACTCACCTTTAATAATTAGTTACCAGAACATTCTCGGATGTCCTATTAAGTTGTGCATATTTCATAACCTCCCTGTAACTCTGTCTATCATGCAACGGAGCTCATCTTCTTTTTCGGTATCCAGGGATGCCTGCTGTTTGTCCTCATTCTTTGAGTACGGTTAATTTTGTTTTCCCGTACAGAAAGTTTACGTTTAAGATAAAGTATGGATATGATGCAAATATAGATTGCCACCGCTTCCCAGATAAGCTTTTCAATGAGTTTGAACAGCGAGAGCCACAACATGGTTCGTAAAAATGCCATTAAAAATGAAATATTGTAAGAGAAGACAAAACAGATAAAAAGCGTTACTTGGTATCGTGACCCCACGCATCTCATTTCATACCTTAATATAGATTTTGCAACATTTGCGTTTTGATGCTAGCTAAATTCTTAAACATCGCTACATCCTCCCCCCTCCTTCATCATTATGATATGCATCCAGCGTTAGTGTAGGTTGCCGTAGAAGTCATAAACCAAATTTGCAAGATAAAAAGCACATGAATTTATAACCGTCATAAGAACAACTGGGGAATCCGACAACGTTCAACATAAAAAATTTGGCTATTGAATAAAACTATCGATTAATATTTTACATTCGGAGAGATATTTGCATTTCCAAGCGGATATATTACTAACTGTTGCTGACGTTGAATAAGTTAAAAATAGTGTGCCAGGAAACTAATTCAAACTGCAATAAAATAAAATCAAATTTAAGCCGTTTACATTAAACAGGACAAAAATCATCTAATATTTAACAGTGTGTTTTAAATTGCTGTGTGTGATTCTCACGCTTTAGTGCGTGTGTGTGTGTGTGCCGTATTGTGATACTCTCCGTCTGTTTCTCCGTCGTTTCTAACTTTATCTCTTTTATCTGGATGGAAATTTAGTAGATTTGGTACATAATTTATACATAATTATCTGCTAGTAGGGTATTATGTTGGGTCCTTCTTCAGAGATCCTAGTGAAGGGCAAATGTAAAATGTACAGAATTTATAAGGGCAGTGACATTTGTCTTATTTTTATATTAAAATCAAACGATATAGTCACAGAATCAGCAGGATGATACATCATTTATGTACGTGATGATAACAACGTACCATGCTCCGGTATGAGAGAGGAGGGTAGATTTGTCACTAGGAGTCTCAAATTCGGAAATATTTATTTATTTATTTATTTATTTATTTATTTATTTATTCTACGTATGCCAACACTGATATCACGATTCTTAATCTATTTTATGTCATTGGTATTACACGTGTCATGTCGTAAATGGTTTAGTCTTTACGTCAGAAGCGTGCACAGTTTCAAGTCACTTGGCTGACAATTTGTATCCGATTGAACTAAACGCATCACGTTACTGTGACATGTTATGAACAAATATTTAAAGGAAATTATGACAACATCGTAAAACACAGAAAGTAATTTGACTGGTTGGATCAGTGACACGTTAAATGACAATGATAAGTTGGTTATAGTTTTAAAATTGTCTGTCTGACTATTCGTCATTTTGCATTTTTATTCATGGTCCTCGAAGTACAAAAAAGTTAACAAATACAAGGAGCTTAGATGCAGAGGGAATGTCTTCAACAAATAAAGCATAATACTAAACTATGCCTACATTTAAATAAGACATAAATACAAAAACAACATAATAATAAATAAAAGGTAACCCGTGTCTAACGACTATAACATTATTACACATATGACGTGAGTTGACATCTTGCAATGACATAAGTAGTGATATTGACTGCTGAACGTAACAGTGACATTGACTTAGGGTGATCGTGCACCCTGGAACAAAAAGGATTGTTGTAGTTTCCTTGGCTCCAATTACCATTATATTCATCGTATCCTTAAATAATATCCTCGATCTTTCAAATTTTGAAATTAATATGGCGTTATCATTACTCAACTGATGCACATTCTGCTTTCCTACAGAGCATACAAGGTTAAGAAAGCAACAGAGATAAAAGACAAATCAAGACAATTTGTAATGTGCAACGTAACTAGAGCGTATGATATTTCCAATGAACTTGAAAACTGCAGCAATTAATCGATTGGGAAATGAAAATTTATTCGATAGGAAATTAGCCTGTTTTATCACTCTAACTCTGGGCCATTATCAACATTAATTAGCACGTAATAGAAACATTTCATGTAATGTTTTATAGCTTTGTCTGTACAGGAGATGTAAAGCCGGCGAAGACAGAATACTGGAAATTCGAAATTCTTACCGTATTTGTTCACACAAAGTCTTTTTTGTTTAAAAAAATGTGCTACAATGTTCATGATTATTTTTATAGAATGAAAATTGATATACGTGGTATGTATCTTTAATACGTATACATGTGTAAATACTATATGGGAAGTCTTCGGAAAAATTGAATGTGACATGACCAAGAATTATAGAACATAAATGATTTTATTTTCATCGCCATCTCTTTGAGCACGTAAACAAGTCGAACAGCATTAACTTGCTTTCCTTTAGAGTCAAAGTTACGAATAATACAATAATTGGCGGAGTGTTTATGACGTTATATCTGGAACAGTTTGCACTAAATTATTTGGACTTGCATGCTGTGTTACAGTAGTCACAGTGAATTGTGATACACGTGTTTAAACTGGATTAGATTTCCACAAAAAAGCGACGTAACACATAATCAACATAATTAAATCAAAATGTACTTTATATATTAATCACCTTTTCAAACTGGCAAAGGATTAATTTTTACTTATCAAAGGATTAAGACGTATCAACCAGCACCAATTTAGATAATGATAACGTCTAGTTTCATCTTCAATTGAATAAATGTCAATGAGTAGAGATATTAAGATCGTGATTTGCCTAAAGTTTCCAATTATATTGAGCTATATTTGAAGGCGATCATAAATATATTAAATAAATAATTTGTAACCAGGGTGGGACTGGATTTTACGAGGACATTGCAAACAATATGCGTGAACAAGATGTATATTTATAATATAATTGAATAATGAATGAATCCTGATACACATAAGGTCCAATAATGGATTGAACAAAAGTACGCACAACGAATTAAATAACTTATATAAAGAAATGATATTGCTCCTAAACTGAACTAATCAGAATACGAGTCATTCATGGAGTCATTAAACGAGAGTCATGGTTTGGAATTTATAAACGAAAATCATTGATATATTGACCTATTATCATGGATAAATAATATGAACATTAGATGATTCTTTCATTAAGGGTATCAGATGATAGTATTTCTACACAAATCTCAACAATGTATGCTTGTTGTATGATGTATCGCCATGGGTGATAAATATATAGAAATTTTTACAATAATATAAATAATGTATGTGTCAGCCACAAGTTATTATTAAATGTACTTATATAGCGATACTGAAATATGGATTTCATGAAAACGTTTAGATCGAACATCACTCATTTAAAAATGGAACATATGCATCTCGTGGCGCACAGTTAACGTTCACGACGTACTTCCGGTTTCACAAGTCTCGTCGAATGCTCAAGAAGCCACCGCGCAGGATTCCCTCTCCAAACCTGACAAAGGATCCAAGGAGAGCCCTTTTATTTGCTGTAGACCCGTTAGTCCCCAAGCTCCGGTCTCCCACTGCGAGTAAACCAATTCCGTCTTCCAAGCCAGCGTCACAGTTGACTCCAGCGTACAGGTTACACGAAGCTCACACAATTCAACGATTCATCATAAAATATACCTTTTCAAAGCTGAAGATTGCTCCCGTAAGCTTCTTAACAAAACGCGTGCTAAGACAATGAGAGTTTACTCTATAGGTACTATGGTTGTTGTCAAAAGCCAGAGAACTTGGGATAATTGGATTTCTCATTGCTGACATGTTTTTTTTTGTATTTATATAAGTTTATAAAAAAGTTAAGCTATATTAAATCAAACCAGTATTAATAGTTGAAATATGGTAAATGGAAAATGCATGTTGATATGATGACATTGTAGCAATATGGAGATTCAAATGAAAATAAACATGGAGGGTAACATTACTTTGAAATAAAAAGTTTCTCGACAGATGCTAGCATATATTAAAAAAAAAATCAGCTACAGAAGCATATATATGAGTAGTATATGGCACTATAGGGTCTATGGAAAACCCAGTCAAAAACAGCTTGGGGCACTATAGGGTCAAGATTTATGGGGTCAAGGGAAAATCCAGTCAAAAACAGCTTGGGGCACTATAGGGTCAAAACAGCTTGGGGCACTATAGGGTCAAGGGAAATGGAACAGGGTGGGCCTATATAGCGTCAAGGGAAATGGAACAGGGTGGGCCTATATAGCGTCAAGGGAAATGGAACAGGGTGGGCCTATATAGCGTCAAGGGAAATGGAACAGGGTGGGCCTATATAGCGTCAAGGGAAAAAAAGGGTGGCAATGAAAGCTACTATCTTTTCGAGACCTATGAGTGGCCCTGAAAAGGACCGTTATGTGTAATGTTAACGTTGTCTTGTCAACACAGAGGACATCTCACAGATCTTCTTCTTTTCCTTAAACTTCTCCTCACTGTGGGTCCATAGAAGAAAACTCTCTTCAAGCAACCTTGTCTTTCCATATAGACCCTTCTCTTCCAAAAAGCTGTCTCCGTCATATGAATGACACTCCATGATGATCTGACATACATGGGTATGTCAGTCCTAAACAGCATACTTGACACAAGGGTTGACGATTCAACATTAGTCCACATCTTCTGATGAGAACAGGTGAAGCGAATGCCGTGTACTGCGGTTATTTATAGGGGAAGAGCGGATTGAAACGGATTGAGTGTATCCACCAATCCAAACGTGCGTTACAAAAGTCAGGTACAGTCATCCAATCGGAAGAGAGCAGTCTGTGACGTCACCTTTTCTATATAGAGGTACTATCGCCTGTGCGCAGTCAATCGATTCAAGAGAGTTGTCAATCATGGTGGACAGTAAGAAGACAATGAATTGGAGTGAGACAGGAGTAGAGACAGCAAGTCATGGACCAACAGTGACTACTAAAGTCATGACAAATCTACATCCAGAAGAAGTTGATTTTAACTGGGATATTGTGGATTTTTTAACATCACAAGAATTTATTCCGGAACCTTCGTTGCCTTCTGTATCTTCTTATGAACACGTTGATGATTTTAAACAAAGACAAAAAGAAGAATTGGAGCGATTTTTACAACAACAGAAAGAAGAAGAACAAGCTTTTCTTATTCAACAGCAGGAAGAAGAAGAAGCAAGAAGGAAACACCAGGAAGAAACAGTAGCAGCAGCAGCAGCAACATAGAAGAAAGAAGACCAAGGACAGAAAGAAAATAGTGAAAATCAAACGGTCACGACGGTACTTTTAGATATTTTAGCTGAGTTAAGGAGTCTGAAACAAATGTATCAGACTTCTTTATCACGACCGAAGAGAAAAAGACCTTCTCGAGCGAAACAACCCAATCTCTCTATGACTACGTCTACCTTACCACCGTTAGTGATTTCTACCAAATCATTGACAGGAACCACCAGTCCCGAAGTAGGCCTTGGCCGTGGCAAAGGCTTAAGACAGCTCAAGAGGATTTCGTCCCGTTTCTGAGTTTGTATTAATTTAAACAATTAAAACACCAACGGTCCTTTTCAGGACCACTCCAATTATTTCGAAAAGAAATACTATGTCAATTGCCTAATTCAATGAAAACTCAAAAGTCCTTTTTATTATATTTTTTTTAAAAACCCATGATGTACGTGTGAGTGAATGAATGTGAGAGTGTAGGTTCTTATTCTATCAAATCAAAACCAAGAGACGCTTACGTTTTTTTCTCTCTGGTGTATTCTAGTACAAACGTTACAATTCAATATCATAACATAACATAACACAATACCACTTTTAAAAAGTTCATAGGTTTTCTTCTGTTTCACTCTGTCTGTTTTTTCATTTTCTTTACTGCCACACGTTTTTCTTTTTCTTCTTCCTCTTCACTTTCGTTTCGTCTTCTTTTCTTGTCTTTGTGAACGTGTCGGGGTTCTTCCTTGTGGGAGGGTACCTCTTCCTCCTCCTGTTCAGAATTTCTTTCCTCCTCCTCCTCCTCCTCCTCCTCCTCCTCCTTCGCCTCCTCCTCCTCCTGCTCCTGTTGTTTCTTAGGGCAGTTTGGAGACCAATGTCCTTTCTCTTTACAATAATAACAGGTATCTTGACTTTTGTCTCTATTGGTACCTTTTTTATTTTTGTCACGATCTGAACATTCTGTAGCCCAATGTCCTTTCTTCTTACAGATATAGCAAGTATCTTGACTTTTATCTCGATAGGAAGGAGAGTAGGCTCTCGGCTGGTCTGACGAAAACTTTCGTATGACCCCACGTAAAGCTCTAATGAGAAGTTCCACTTCTGTAGGTTCTTTCATCGTTCTGGTCAATGTGAGAGTGAAATGAATACTGAAAGGTTAGACACTAACCCTTTATATATGCACGGATCGGACATGAATATATAGGGGTTATGGTCTTTAAAAGGTAGTCATTTGACTTTTTGCAGACAAGATGAAAAGACCACATCATGTTGTGGAGAAAGGAGAAAACAGTAAGAGACAGAAACGTAATGCATCGCCTAGCACAGTAGCTGAAGTCTTGGCTCAAATTCATGCCAGTGATTTTGAAGATGACATGAGTGAGCCCGAATCTACACCTAAGCAATCGACGTCCAAGCAAAGTGCACCACCCTTAGTAAACCCTGAAAATTACTATCACATTCGAGAGACGGAAAAGCGTTCCTCTCGAAAATTTAGAACAACGGCTTACACGTATGCCGTAAAGTTTAAAGATTTCAAGGCCAATGTACCTTTGGAGAATACAGAAGGGTTCATTACCGAGGTGTGGGATTCTGTGTTAACTGCATTGAAACAGCAATGTCAAGCCAAAGAAGACGATCGCTTGAGACTTTCTATTCATCACGATAATTTAAAGTCTCCCGTTTGGATCGAGTTTACTAACCCATCACAATTAACACCTTCCAAAGTCATTGACAAAATTCAACATGTGCAACAATCCAACGACAAGTTTCACATCACCGATGGAAAAGCCACACTGTTCATGACCCACGTGTCTCTTCCTGAGGGGACCGGCCGCAAAAAAGTGTTATTGGTGGACAGCCTTCGTAACATAAAGCGAAGCCTCGTCCGAATTAACAATCCTCAAGACCAGATGTGTTTAGCCCGTGCCATCGTCGTGGGACGAACGTATGTCAACAAGAACGAGACGATAGAATGGAAAAGAGCCTGGGAAACTATTCGACAATCGGACCGAGCCAAACAACGAAGTGAAGCAGAACTCCTGTTACAGCAAGCGGGGATATCCAAAGACACCCCTTGTGGTATTCCAGAAATGCAAAAATTGCAAGACGTCTTGGCTCCACGTTACACTTTGAAAGTACACCCTCAAGAAGTGCGTGGTCCTCTTTTGTTTCGAGGCCACGATTTCAAAGACGGAAAATACATTCACGATGGTCATTTTGATACCATTACCAGTATCACTGGATTTCTGAAATTCAGTTACTACTGTGAAAAATGTGACTATGGTTATAACAATCGAGAACAACACAAACATTGTGGATCGAAATGTGAGGGATGTTTGGCCTCTCAACCTTGTCTGGACAAAGGACAAAAAAGAGTGCATTGCCCTGTGTGTCAGCGCACTTTTGTCAGTCTTACCTGTTACCAACAACATTTGAAGATGCAAGGTTCACAGCAGAAAAATACTTGTCAACTCCTGAGATTGTGCCCTACTTGTGGACAAGTCATACGTACCAATAGTGCCAAGTTTCACGTTTGTCGAGGGAAGAAACGATGTCACATTTGTCACCAAATCGTGGATTTGGAACACGAATGCTTCATTCAAAAATACCAACCCCAACCAGAAGATACCCAGAAGAAAGGGAATTTTATCTTTTTTGATTTCGAATGCATGCAAGAAACTGGTATTCACATTCCTAATTTCTGCGTGGCCCACCGTGCGTGCGAGAAGTGCATCCAAGAACCTATCTTTAGTCATTGCCCTTACTGCAGCAAGATTCCTGGAGGACGTGAAAAAATCTTTCGAGGGTCAAACACGCTAGCCGATTTTGCCCAATGGATCCTAAACCCCATTGACGAAACGTGGAGTCCAGAAGACATCGAAACGTTACGGAGAGTGTCATCACCATGCCACGGTCATGGCTCACAATTTCTCGGGATATGATGGGCAATTTCTGCTTAGATACTATGCGGAACAAAGTACCGAACGGCCTCAAGTGACTTTGAACGGAGCCAAAATCATTTCTATGCAAGTAGGACAACTACAGTTTAAAGATTCGATGTGTTACTTGGCCATGCCTTTGAGTCGCATGCCTAAAACATTTGGAATGACAGAAATGGCCAAAGGTTATTTTCCACACTTTTTTAATACCGAAGCCAATCAACATGCCATTCTACCCCATTTGCCCGAGGCTGACGACTACGACCCCGACAACATGCGCACCGAACAACGAGAAGCTTTCTTCGCTTGGTACCAGACTCACGCCTCGAACCCCTTTGACTTTCAAGAAGAAATGTTAAAGCACTGTCGATCTGACGTGGACATTTTACGACGCTGCTGTGGAAAATTTCGAGAATTGTTCATGGAGTACGGAGGGATCGATCCTTTGAAAGAAGCTTGTACCATCGCCAAAGCGTGTTCTTTAGTGTACCGAAAACGCTTTATGCCCGAAAATACTCTAGCGGTCATCAGTCCTCAAACGACAAATTTTGTCAAACGTCAATACTCGGTCAAAGCCCTACGCTGGCTCCATTACTTGTGCGACAAGGAAGACAAATGGATCCAACACGCGCGCAACGGAGGAGGCGAAAAGACCATCGGAACGTATTCAGTGGATGGCTGGGACTTAGAAAACCCTCAGATCGTGTACGAGTTTAACGGATGCTTATTTCACGGATGTCCCCTATGCTACCCTCAGCGTAACACCAAAAATCAGTTTTTACAACGAACCATGGAAGACTTGTACCAGACTACGTGTCAACGACGTTTGAAGTTAGATCAGCAAGGATACCAGGTGGTGGAAATGTGGGAACACGAGTACGATCAGCGTTTGAAAACCGATCCCGAGTTTAAACGCATCGTAGAAAGTTACAAGTGGGTGGACCCCCTGAACCCTCGGGATAGTTTGTACGGAGGACGGACGAATGCCACCTGTTTGCTGTACCAGGCGGACGAAGAGAAAGGAGAAGAAATCAAATACTTGGACGTGTGTTCGTTGTATCCTTACGTGTGCAAATATTGTCACTTTCCCGTAGGGCATCCAGAATTGATGACAGAACACATTGACCTGGACCACATTCGACAGTACGAAGGATTGATCAAGTGTAAAGTCTTACCTCCCACAGACTTGTACCATCCCGTTTTACCTCACCATTGCCAAGGAAAACTGATGTTTCCTTTGTGTCGCACATGTGCCGAAACGTGCAACCAAGACCAACCTTGTCATCACGCCCAGGAAGAACGCGCCTTGACAGTAACGTGGGTGAGCGTGGAATTGTTTAAAGCACTGGACCTGGGATACCAACTGTTAGAAGTGTACGAAATTTACCACTTTCCCAAGACACAACAATACCGCAAGGGCGACGAGACACAGAAAGGTATTTTTGCAGACTACGTGGATGCCTTTTTAAAACTAAATCAAGAAGCTAGTGGTTATCCTTCCTGTTGTCACACTCCCGAAGACCAAAAGATATTCAAAGAAAAATATCGGGAGCAGGAAGGTATCACTTTAGACCACATCGAGAAAAATGAAGGAAGGCGATCGTTTGCCAAAGTGATGCTCAATTGCTTGTGGGGTAAAATGGCACAACGACCCTCTTTACCCAAGACGGAGTATTTGTCCGAGTCGTCTCGCTACTTTCAGATGATTCACGACCCAACCAAAGTCATGAAACACGTGGACGTCATTCGTGAGGACTTGATCTTAGTCAATTACGAAGAAGAACTAGACTTTGTAGAAGCCGACAAATTTGGAAATGTCATCATTGCGGCTTACGTGACAGCCCACGCTCGTTTAAAATTGTACGAAGTGTTAGAACTGTTAGGAGATCGTGTGTTGTATTTTGACACGGACAGTTGCATCTACATTCACCGACCGAACCAGTGTAACCCTGTCATCGAAGGAGACCGTTTAGGAGCCTGGACCGATGAACATCCCGACGACAAGATTCTAAGTTTTGCAAGTGGCGGTCCTAAAAATTACGGCTACGAATACCGAGACCCACAAGGAGAAATGCACACCGAATGTAAAGTGAAAGGATTGACTCTCAATTATCGCACCAGTCAAGTGGTAAACTTTGACGTGCTTCAAGAAGCCTTACAGTCGGGACAGGATGAAACGTTTCAAGTGACTACCCACGAACCGCACAAGATTGTCCGTTTACCCACACACCAAATTGTTAGCCGACCTTTGGAAAAAGTCTATCAAATCGTGTACCAAAAAAGAGTACGACTTCCCAATCACTTTACTCTCCCGTACGGTCACGTCGAAATTGGGCAGCATATAAAAAGGGACATCGTCCACGATCAATAGTTCATTTGTCACTACAACGGCACAGCGACAAGAAGATGAATCCATTTAAACAGACATCATTCAAATTTGGGGATTGTAAAACAAATGTACCTTCCCCGAGTGTGAAACGTACTGGATGGATAAGACCCATGCATTGCAACGGAAGTTGTCCGGAAGGAAACTGTAAGTGTCCTTGCGGTATGCACTGTAATTGCGTTACAGAGTGCGATGGTGAACCGTACGATTGCAGAGATGCCAGGCGCTGTGACATTAGCGATTCAGCTGTATATCGTGGGAACTTTGCTATGACTACTACCCCTATATCTACCCTGGAAAGTGATGCTGTGCGTGTCAAACCTGAGGGATGCGAAAGCGGTGCGACACGTTATCGTGGACTCCTAGGAATTTCACCGTACCTGCATCGAACAGAAGTGAGGAGAGTCGAATATTCGTTCCCGACGAGTTTGCCTGAATACTGTCATTTCAAAAGTCGATTCCAAACCTTCAAAGATAAATGGCCAAAATATCTGCCTGGACCAACTCCTGAAGAATTAGCCAGAGCTGGATTGTTCTACTTGGGCGACGGGGATAAAGTCAAGTGTTTCAGTTGTGGTGTATCCATTTACGAGTGGGAACAGAAAGATTCCGCTTACCTGGAACATGCTCGATGGTCTCCGAATTGTCAATACCTACCTTTAGTAGGACCTAGTGATTGGAAGTGACACTACTGTTCCATGTCGTGTAACACACCTAGACCAGTATATAAACCCTCTCTAAAACATAATATTCAAGGATTACCACACGAATTGCAAGAGAAGATCTACAAGGACGTTTGGCAAGGCCTTGCTAAAGAAAAATCTCAATGGGTGACTGTAGAACTTTTGTGTCGTGAAATTCACAAGAGGAAAGTGACAAAAATTAACCAACGTGTTAGATTTCTCTGGATCAATGGTATTTTTTTGCTCCGTTTCCAATTTAGTACGTTTACATCTGAAGATACTTTGATCCTTCTTAACCGTTACCCTGAATGGCAGTGGGACGAAATTACACGTTATATTAATCACTTTCGCTTTTGGAGAAGATTTGATTCTGTGCAGAATCTACACTGATGATCTTCGACCTAAAGAAGTATAAAAGAGAACGACCATGCCACAACCTTTATCAGTTGTGATCCAACAGATTCCGTGGAAGGATATCAATGAGAAGATTCACACGGTGAAAGATTACGAACACTTATTACAAGAACTATACCCTATGAATTGGGGTCGACGTGTAGTGTGTGTTTTAGTGACTTGCTTTCTGGGATTTCTTTTACCTGCCGATTCCTTGTGGACAATTTACGAACACTACCTATCAAAAAAATAAGACAGTATGGTGGTTCCTTTAAATGTCCACGAGAGACTTATTCTGTTCAAAGCCTTACGCTTTCATCTGGATACGTCTCGACCTTTCCAAGAAAAAAAGATTCGTCAACTTTTACGTACGGAAGCAGTGTACGAAGATGTGTGTGTAGCTTGTGATTTACACCCTCATTGGACAGATGTACGTGACTGGAAAAGTTGGGATTTTGAGGCTTGGACAAACGAAACATCCCATTATGCCCAAGCGTTGTGTTCCTAAAATTCATCGTCGTGTGATAAAAGTCACTTTTAATCCTGTGTTAGTAACAGTACCAGAAGAAAAAGAAGAAAAAGAATCTATCACCCAAGACAATCCCTCTGTTCAAGACAGAACTGTCATGGACATTCCCCCACAAAGACCCTTTCGAGAAGACACCTATGTGACTGTACCCCCTGTAGAGACTATAAGAACATTACATACTACCTCTAGGACACCTTCGTTACCCAAACCACGTTGTACAGTGACTTGTTTATATTCCACTTTGATCGTTTGCCTATGTATTTTATTCCTGTATTTATCCATTTGGCTTTTATGTTTTCGTGTTGTTCAAATTTAAACATGCATTGAAATAAACGTGTCTTGAAAAAAGTATAAAAACCTCTTGTCTTGTCTGTTTTTGTGTCAATACTGTCATACCACTACACGACTATGGCTCACTCTACTCTTTCTACTACTCCTTCCTCCTCCACATTCAAAGTCATTGACGAACACTTAGATCAGGCTAGTTGGAAAGCCTTGTATCTTCGTCATCCTTTTAACATGTTAATTGCTGGACCGAGCGGTTCAGGCAAAACCGAATTTGTCAAACGTTTGATCGAACATAAACATCATTTGATCGATCGTCCACCTCAACGCATCGTGTGGTGTTACAAAGAGTGGCAATCGGCATACAGCCTCTTGCAAGAAAGTCAAGGTGATTCCATTGTGTTTGTAGCAGGCATTCCTAAAGAAGACGAGGGGATCGTGTTTGACCCTAGTCAAACTCATTGGGTTATTTTTGACGACATGTTAGGAGAAGACGAAGAAGAAATTAAACTATGGTTTACGCGTAAAGGGCATCATCGTAATGCCAGTGTCATTTACATTACACAAAATTTATTTCAACAAAGTAAAGCCCATCGTACCATTAGTCTTAATGCTCATTACGTGGTCTTGTTTAAAAGTCCTCGAGATAAATCACAAGTGCAAGTTTTAGCCAAACAGTTAGGAACACCTTGGCTGACTCATGCGTACGATGATGCCACTCAAACGCCACACGCCTATTTACTCGTGGATTTAAAACCCACTACCCCTGATTATTTGCGATTTTGTACCGATTTGTTTCACGACTGGTGTCAAGACGGAGGACCTGTCGTGTACACGTCCTCCTCGTCGACATAACACTATGAAGCACTAAAACAATCTATAAAAACCTTGGGTTACTTTGACCTTGTCTCATACATCGTCAACATGACGTCCCTTCAGTCTCATCTTCCCATCAAATTGATTCGTGCCTTGTACGGCATCAGTCGCGAAAAAAATCCACAAATACGTGCTCACGTCTTAGAAGCCAGTCTCAAAGAAGTCTTCCGATGGTTTACGGTGACAGCACGTCAAATACTGCAAGACATCATTCACATTCCACATCAAACCAAACGCTTTTTTGACAGAAACAAAGTAGCCTTGACGCAACTGGCCAATCCTCGCATCGACACTCACACCAAAAAGCAAATCATATTGAAACCTGGAGGTAGTGGTTCTCTAGGAGGTGTCATCATTCGTTCCCTTTTAAAATGGGATCCCAATACTCCCAAAGTTCACCCCAAGAAGAAAACAAAAAAAGCCAAACAAACCCCTAAGAAAAAGAACAAGGGTACCAAGACCAAAGCACAGAAAAAGAAAAGTCCACAGAAAAAAGCGGTCACCCGCAAAAGAGGCACTTCGGCCAGGACGCAACCTTACCTTCGTCAACCACAACCTGTAAGAAAAGATCTACAAGGACGTTTGGCAGGGACTACGTTGCCAGTAGCCTCAGGGGCTGCCACTTCGTTGTTGCGGGTGATGCCAGCCAAACCCAATTTGACACCCGTTTTTCCTAATTTGATGAAACATTGGAAATCTGCGTCTCCCAAAACGTCTCCTCCACCGGAGACACCCTCATCAACATTAGCGGCAGTAGCAGCTGCTCACAAAGTACCTGCCCCGAAAGTCAAAGTCCAAGAAAGATCTGGCATGTTAAAGAGTTTACTAGATTTGTCCAAACAAGAACTGTCCCGATTGAGTCCATTGCGAACTCCTTCACGACGTGTGTTACCTGCCATGAAGTTGATACGACGGAAAGATAATCAGTGGCGACGCATTCCAGTATAAAAATATGACTTGAAGACCACAACGTCAATCAGTATTTTTTCTGTACCACTGATGCTGAACACTCAAGGATGCCTCCTCAAAAACGTGCACACCACCACCACCCTCGACGTTCTACCGTCCAAAAAGGAAAAGGAAAAAGACAATCTCGTCATCCCACCAAAGGTTTAAAAACCAAACATCGACGTCCTTCCCTCCAAAGACGTAGTCTTTTAAAGAAAAAGAAGAGTCACCAAAAAGGAGGATCCTTTGGCAATTTTGGGAAACACATCGTTACTTTTTTGACCAAGCGCTAGTAAATAAAAGGGTGTGTGTTTCAAGTCATCGACACAAGTGTCATTGTGGAACGAACAAGTAAAGATGTCACCTCGCAGAAAACATTCTTCTTCACCTCACAAAGGAAAGAAAAGGAAAGGACTACCTTCTCGTTTAGTCAAACATGGAGACGTGTTGTCTGTCCTGTCCAAAGCCTCTTCACCCATGCGAAAACAAATCATTAAAACAGCTTCAAAAGATGTCATCGATACCGTGTGCGAATGTTGTTTGAATGTCTTGAAAGGCACGATACCTTTGTCTTCACACCAGAAAAAATGCTTCGCCAAACATCGACACGTTCTTCGTCAAATGGTCCAAAAGAAAATATCCGTCCGTCAAAAGAAAAAGATGTTGGTGCAACGTGGAGGATTTTTACCCATTATTGCTCCTTTGTTGGGAGGCTTAATACCAGGTTTGATACAAGGGATGACTCAAGGGATGTCCCAAGGCTTTCCCCAAGGAATGGGTAGAAGATAAAAGGACCCTATGGAGCACTACAATCTCAGACATAACCTTTGAAAGCCCATGGAAGGACGAAAACTAACTTTGGTTCCTTACAAACGATGGATGGAATACCATCATTGGCAAGAACAACGAACCCCCCATTTACCACCCAATCCCAATTTGGCTGAGATGTCGCAATTACAACACGAATTGCAATCCTTGATCCATCGCCACGATTTATCCGAAACCGACAAATCACAAAAGTACGGTCAACTCTTGAAACGGCTACAACTCTTTCATCAGAAAGCTGTGGAACAAACAGCTCAACCCACTTTGTCCGATTTTAAGGCTCTAATGAATAATCCGTCGCCCGTACCCTCTACAGTAGCCAAAACAGACGTCACCCCACCATTACCCAAGGAAGAAAAAGAACCCCATGATCTCTTTCAAACACCCACTGCTACTCCCATTCCGAGTAAGATTGCCGCTTCCTTATTGACCACTTCTCCCACTCCCCCACGAGAAGAACTCAAAACTTGGGTTAAAAAGATGATGGCTACTCCTGCTTCAACAGAAGTGAAAAAGAAAGAAAGGAAACCAGAGGTGAGAAAAGAAAAGAAGACCAAAGCTATCTCATTGCCTCCGCCACCACCACCACCACCACCACCACCACCAGTACCCTCGACGTCAACTCCTGTGGCACATCGGACACGTAAAACCGTTTCCAAACAGCCACCATTTCGTCCCACCCAAAGCAATATCCTCGAAGAGTGGGTCACTTATTAACCTAAACCATGGAGAAGGTCTTAGCCAGCATTTACTACGATCCAGCTCACCCTGCAGGTTACGGAGGCATTCAGAAATTGTATCGTGCTGCCAAAACTCGCTTGAAAAAGCTCCGTTTACCTGCAGTACAACGATGGTTACAAGAACAAGCGACGTACACTTTACACAAACCCATTCGACGAAAATTTCACAGAAGTCGCACTCAAGTGGAAGGCATCGATCATCAATGGCAAGCCGATTTAGCTGATGTCTCTCATTTAGCCACCTACAATCGTGGCTACAAATATTTGTTTTGTGTCATCGACGTCTTTTCTAAATTTGCCTGGGTCGTACCATTGACATCCAAATCGAGCGGAGAGTTAGTACGAGCTTTGCAACTGGTGTTGAAACAAAGTGGTTGTCACCCTCTTCGATGGCAAACAGACAAAGGTACCGAATTTCTGAACCAAGCTTTCCAACGAGAATTAAGAAAACGTGACATTCATTTTTTCACCACCGAAAATCCTGAAACCAAAGCCAGTATCGTGGAACGTTTTCAACGTACCTTGAAAGAACGCATGTGGAAATATTTTACGCATCAACACACTCTCAAGTACATCGACGTCTTACCGCACTTAGTCCAAGCCTACAATCAATCTTACCATAGAAGCATTGGACGTACCCCACAAGAGGTGACACCCGACAACGAAGTAACTGTTTTTGAGCGTCTGTTTGGTACGTCCCGGACGAGGGCTGATCCTAAGAAAGGTAGAGAAGTGTTAACCCCGGGAGATTGGGTACGCATTGGCAAAACCAAACGCACTTTCGACAAAGGTTACCTACCCAATTGGACCACCGAATTGTTTCGTGTTACTGAACGAGTGCGTGGCCGTCATCCTGTCGTCTATAAATTGGAAGACATGAACGGAGAAGTATTAAAAGGAACGTTTTACTTGCCTGAGTTACAACGTGTCACCAAAAAAGAAGACGACGTGTACGACATTGAAAGCATTCTCGAACGAAGAACCCGTAAAGTAGGAAAACGTCGTGTCAAAGAAGTCAAAGTACGTTGGAAAGGATATCCTCCTAGTTTTGATTCTTGGATTGACGCTTCGCAAGTCATCGACTATAAAAAGAAGTGACCATCATGCCCTTCAATACAGCTTCAGCGACCACAGTGACTACTCCTTCACCCACGTCATCTCTGCAAGATTTACAAAAGCAACCCTTGTGGGTGTGGTGTGGAGAACGTGTCCCTAAAACTCAAATCGTCTTTTTCTGTCAAATCTTTGTGGTGTATTGTGTTATCGGTGCAGCCATTGCTAATTTGAGTTTGCAACAAGGAGACAAACAATTGTGGACTATTTTACTCAGCAGTTGCATCGGGTATCTTCTTCCTAATCCTTCCCTGAAATACTCTTACAACGGGAACAACAGTAACAATATTGGGAGCCTTGCGTCCAACGTTAGTCATTCTCCTGACAGCCACCCTTCCAATCACAATCCTCTTTTAGATACTCCTTTAACTTCGAGTGACTCCTCGGACAGAACAACATTGGAATTATGAACAACACTATTAACCAATTTTACTTAACGATACCCAGTGACAGTTCCATGAAGGTGTTTCCTAACAACACGTTGTGCTGTTACACAGCTAAATTACCTCAAGCCATGCATTTGGATCAACATGCTCATTGGGAAGTAGCTTTAGTGGAAATGATACACCCGACACAAATCAAAAACATCGTCGAAAATCAAAACTTTTTCACAGTTGAAGTGTATGACGAGAAATTGCAAAAAGCCTTAGACGCACGAGGTCACACTAGCACACAGCACCCCAAAACTAATCGATCCACCTATATGATCACCATTCCTGCAGGCTATTATTTTAGTGGTCAACATTTAGTGACTACGATTCAAAACAGGTTCAATGCTGTGTTTGGTAAAGCCCTGGAGAAAGAAAGTGTTACCTTTGAGTACCATAAAGTGGCTCGTCGACTCCTGATGACATTTTCAGAGAAGAAAATGATAGCCTATACTTTTTGTCCTGATTTGTATGATATTTTAGGTGGAGACCCAAAGATGTTGGTCAAGAAAAATGAAATACCAGGCATAACCAGTAACTCAGATTTTGCAAAATATTTTCGATTCCCTGTAGAATTGAACCAAGGCCTCAACTTGATTTTTGTGTACTCCGATGGGGTGGAGTACAACGTGGTAGGACACACCTCTGTACCGTTACTGCGTGTCATTCCTTTCAAAGTGGATTCTGTCACCGCTGACGAGGAAGGTGGAAATACCTATCACGTTCACCGTGAATTTGTAAATCCTCATTATTTACCTGTCAGTAAGTCGTATTTCGACAGTGTCAACATTACTATAAAAGGAGAACTAGGACAAAATATTCCATTTACCAAAGGGAAAGTCACAGTGAAACTCCATTTTCAAAAACGATTCTCGAACAACTGAAAAAGTGATGTATCCTGTGTACCAAGGAGTCACTCGACAACGAGGACATGGTTTAGGAGATATGTTTAAATCAGCCTTTCGTTCCGTGGTCCCTGTTTTAAAACCGATGGTGACACGAGGATTGCACTCCTTAAAAGATGCCGCATTGACTCACGGCAAAGATTTTCTTCACAATGTTCTCATTGACAAACAAAACCCCAAAGAAGATTTTTTGAGAGCAGGCAAAAATGTCTTGCTTCAAACGGGTAAAGAGATTTTGGGTCGACGAGAAAGTCCTATAAATGCCCTGAACGGTACCGAGTCTGACATTCCTGCTTCCCTGAGTACACAGCAAGGACAAGGCAGAAAGCGTCGACGAAGGCACCGTTTCAAAAGTCTCCGTACCTCTAAAGTTAGAAAGACGAAGAAAAAAAGAACCTCTCGAGACTTAGACATTTTTGATTATTAAAAGTGAAGAAAAAAACATAAAGAAAAAATGATGCACCAAGAATCTTGTGCCTGTTCCAAGTCGGAACTAGATCTCTTTGCCATGCCACTCACGATGATGACCATGCAAGAAGCCCAATGGTTCGAATTTCATCCCGTCTCCTCTTTGACGGATTCAGCTCCCATCGAGTTTGAAATCAAAGGACAACCCGAAGATTACATTGATCTGAACAACAGTTACTTGTATTTGAAAGTGAAAGTGGGCAGAACGGACAACGACACCCCGCTGGCAGCCGATGCCCAAGTAGCCCCCGTCAACAATTTCATGCATTCTTTGTCCAGCGAAGTGGATTTGTACATGAATAACAAACTGGTCAGCAGTAGCATGGATACTTACCCTTACCGAGCGTACCTCGAAAATCTCTTGACGTACGGAAAAGAAGCCAAGAACACTCATCTAGATGCTTGCGTGGTATGGAAACCTGACACCGCAGATAAGTTTAACGACACAGTCTTATCCGTAGAAGCTGCTGCTGATAATCCTGCAGATCCTCACAATGTGGGTTTTAACGAGCGTCGAAAGAAAATTCTGCGAGGACGTAGTTTAGAACTGTTCGATCGTTTGCATTTGGACATGTGATTTCAAGAGAAGTATTTGCTGAACGGAGTAGATATTCGCTTGAGACTGAATCGTAGCAGTGCTGCTTTCCACTTGATGGCTGATGCCAACACTTACAAAACCATTATCCAAGAAGCCAGGTTATACGTGCGTCGTGTGGAAGTGTTACCTAAAGTGGGAAATGACATCAGTCACACCTTGAGCAGAACGACAGCCAAGTATCCGATACGACGCGTGGAAGTCAAAACTTTCACCATTGCCGCTGGACTCCGATCTAAGATCGAAGATCATCTGTTCCAAGGACAGTTACCCAAACGTTTATTCATCGGTATCGTGACCAATGCAGCCCTCAACGGTGCGCACAATATCAATCCTTTCGAGTTTAAGCACTGCGGAGTAACCAAAATCAAAGTCAGTCGCGATGGCAAAACTTTGTGTACCCGACCCTTCGAACCCAACTTTGCCCTAAAGAATTACTTGAGATCGTACTTGTCACTGTTCGAAGCCACAGGACAATTAGGAACAAACACCAGTCACGGTATTTCCTACGACGATTATGCAGGAGGTTACGCGTTGTGGGCTTTTGATTTCACTCCAGACCAAGGCAGCGACGAGGGACATTTCCACCCTATAAAATCTGGACAACTGCGTGTGGAACTTCAGTTTGCAGCAACTCTTGACCATACGGTGAATGTCATTCTGTATGCTGAATTCGATAATACCATAGAAATCAACAGTTTGAGAGAAGTCATTCTAGACTATTAGACACTATGGAAGACCCTTGTCCTTCTTTGAATAGTGGAGAATCCATGTAATGGGAGGTTACTGAGAAAGCAAACCCTCAAGACCAAAAAGAAGAAGTAGTGATCATGCAATCCAGATGGCCAGAACAGGAACAACAGTTAGTGGCTTGTTTTGCACAACACTTGGAAGATAAAATGAGAGACATGATTAAAAAAGATTGTTATGGATGTCAAATCGATCATCCAAGTCAAATTCAACACGATAAATGTATGATGATGAGTCAAGAAGAAAAATTGGACGATTATCTGAACGAAGCTTGGTGTCTCATCTCAGAAGAAGACGTGTTACTTCAGTGGTATAAAGACTTGTGTGCTCATTCCTCTCCTCCATTGTTTGCTCGAGAAATTGATCGCATCGAAGCTCTCTTGGCCCAGAGTAAAGAGACGAAGCAAACCAACAGTTACTTGACAGACCGTTTCAAACAAAAAGTCTGGATTGAATTGATGACTTATCATCACCTGTGAAAAAAAGGGAAAAAAACAACAAGGCTACACAACAAACAAATGGATACCTGGGAACTTTATTATCTTTTGAACCGTAGTTCGTACACTGCTTCTTGGAATCCTGTGGTGTGTGCTAAAGATGAACTACCTCATCGCAAACCTCAAGAGAATCAAGCTTATGTCATCAACACAGATGACAGTCATCTTCCAGGAACTCACTGGGTAGCTGTCTACTTTCCTCAAGAGGGTTGTGTGGAGTATTTTGATTCGTATGGATTACCCCCTTTCGAAGATGATATCATTGACTTTATGAGAAGAAATGCCCAGACGACACGATTCAATAATGTGAAATTACAAAGCACAGATTCTATGGTGTGTGGACAATATTGTGTCTATTATCTGCATCATCGCAGTCTTGGATATTCTTTAGAACATTTAGTGACTTATTTCGATCGTCATTCGTCTCGAAACGATGACAAAGTAGATCGATGGTTTTGGGGCCATTATGGCTATCTGTTGTCCTTAGCTAGGAAACGTAGTGTATATCAATGGCCCAATGATTTCCATCAGTGGAAATATCAATTTAATTCACAACGTTGTCAACCATGTCAAAAGAGATTGTATTAGTGTTATGGAAGAAAAACATGTTTGTTATTTGAAAAAAATGTTTGTTAGTTGAAAAAATTGTGTTTGTTATTTGAAATAATGTTTGTTATTTGAATAAAAATGTTGTGTTTTGAAAACCAATGCGTCTGTCGTTTGTTTTACATTTGTATTGATATAAATGCTCTTTGACTTTTCTTTCGATCCCTCACATCAAACTATCCAAACGTTTAAAAACCCTAAACCGTGGAGGGGTGTTTTCCATCACGTCCGCGCTTGAACCATATAAAGCAGGGGTAGTCTCAAGTCTGGCCATCCATTGTTTGACTCATCCTCCTACGAAGATGTGCTCAAGACTAGCTAAGCTGAACGAAGCTTACGTCACTCTGCATCGTATCAGACACAATCTGATGCCAATGCCTGAAGAGATTGAGAATGTGAGAATGCTACAAGAAACGGAAGACCTTATAGAAGAACTCTTCAGAAAGGAAATTCAAAAAGAGAAAGAAGAATGGACTGAGAAGTATCGACTTCAAAAGCAGCAGAGAGAGCAGAGAGAACAGCAGCAGCAGCAGCAGCAACAGCAACAACAGCAGCAGGAACCAGACAAAAGTTTTGTTGACTGTCGTGTGGACACGAAAGAGTTCTCTTTCTCTTTCCGAAGAAGCAGACCCTATCGTGTAGCCAAACGAGGACGCAATCTTAGACGATAAAAGATTGCCATCCTTCCTCGTATACACACACAAAAAACAGCCCTTTTCAGGGCTACCCAATATTATCGAAAAGAATTAATCATTCAATTTGCTCATGGTATGTGAGGAAGTTAGAAAAAAATAGAAGTGAGTCTATAATCACTATCTCATTTTAATTTTGTTTTGAAGTGCGTCTATAAGCACAACGTATTTTTTTCAAAATAACTTGTTCAATTTATAATTAATATGAGTCAAGTATAAAAGTGAGGGGTATTTTCCATCACGTCAGCGTGTTTTTTGGTAATGATAGGGATAATGTAAGTTTTTTGGATCTAGGGGGTGTTTTCCATCACGCCCGATTGTTTTGGTAATGATAGGGATAATGTAAGTTTTTTGGATCTAGGGGGTGTTTTCAAACACGTCCGCGTGTTTTGGTAATGATAGAGATAATGTAAGTTTTTTGGATCTAGGGGGTGTTTTCCATCACGTCCGCGCTTGAACTATATATAAAGAAGCACTCGTCAGTCGTGGTGATACAGGCCCAGCAAAATTAGAACATATAAGGTAGTCAAAAGTCCAAGACTATCAGGCCCAGCAGCACAAAGCTGCAAAGTTCACCAAACAACTCAAGAGATATGACTTAACTAGACCCCCAAATAGTGTATATAAGGTGATCAAAGACCAGATCATCAGACACAGCAACACAAGGTTGCATATAAAAAAATATTAGGAAAACAACAACATCTAAACGCACACTGAGCACCTAACATCACAAAACACTGTTACACAAACGTTGTACACTCAAGGAACAGCACAGAGTATATAAAAAGGGATAGGATACGTCCAAAGAAGCAGCCCCTGCCAGGCACTTCGCCTCGCCCACTAAACACCCGCAGCAACTACACGTGCTTAACACGTCCTGAACGACCAAACAGAAACAGAATGAATTAATATGAGTGTGTGCTGGAACTATTCCCACTCATATAGTATGTGGCCCTACAATCACACAGTAGTAGCTCAAAAGCTACTCCGATGTGACGGCCCAAGTAAATAGTGTTCCATGAACACATAAACGCCTGCAGGGTGGCGGCTCCATTCCCACCCTCAGGATAAAGTAAATAACCGTCTTTTGACGGATAAAACAGTGGTAAGAGCCCTCGGGACGAATCACTTTAAACACATAATGTCAGTCAGTCAGTCGTGGTGAGGTTCCTAGGCGGCTAGGGTCTCATCAAGGAACGTACGGCTCGACCTGCCTAGGCGCTAGCTGGTACAGGGTACCCCCTAGGCAGGCAGGCAGCTAGCTAGCTAGCTTCTCAGGTGGCATGCAAGGCTAGGGTCCTAGGCGTCTAGAGTCCCGCAAGGAACGTACGGCTCGACCTGCCTAGGCGCTAGCTGGTACAGGGTACCCCCTAGGCGGGCAGGCAGCGAGCGAGCCACCGGACCACCTCGTAGTGAAAAGATTTTTTCATTGCCATAGTCAATTTGCCTGAATAATAGGGGGCTCATTTGGTTACGAGTATCCCTCTTTGAACAACTTTCCGTGGCCCTAAAAGCTGATATGATTTATTATTGGTACCTCCGTTCAAATTCACAACTAAAAATATCTACCATTGACTACACTAATATATGTCGCTAAGACATTTTTAATATTCAAAATTTGTTAGGGACTTATGTTATGTACGCTTATGTACTTGAAATTTTGGAAATATAGGATATTAAATATCAATTCTTCAACTCTTATATTTGATAAATTGCACAGGTGGCTAACACATTATTGGATATTAAGCTGTCCTTAGTATAACTGGACTGAATTTGAAATAAGTGCGACCCTTTTGTTTCAGGTGTGGACTGCGTCTGTGGCCTTGCTGTCTCTCTCTTGTGTGCTCTTGTGTGTGTTGCTGTGTCGCTGCGCTCCTGGACCTGGACCCTTTCCTCCTTTGCCGTTGCTGTCAGCTGTGGTCGGTTGATGTCGAATGGGGGTGGGTGTGTGTATGCTCTATTCCTACCCACCCCATAGGCCTCCATTTCCCTTGATAGTTACTTTTTAGTAATTCAGGGGAACGCCTAATGAATTGATAGTGCAATTAAGCACTTTAAGGGTACTAAATGGCTACCGACATGGTAGCTATAAAAGCTATACATATGTTCCTAGTGAACGGTTATAGCTATAAAAATTCCAGCTAAGTAAGCAGTCTGGCTACCCATCGTTGGCGCATCAAAGAAGATGAGCAGAGTTCAAAAGTTAAGAGAGCTTCAAATGCATTTGGAGAATGCTAGACGTCTCCTGGACGAGCTGGCAATGGAGGCCGAAGAAGAAGAGACCAGAATTAAAGAAGAGGAGGAGAGGAAAAAGAAAGAAGAGGAAAGGAAATGAAAATGTCAATTTTGCCTCACCGCATGATGAGGCAAACTAGTCAAGTTAAACCTATGGTGAGGAAACCTTCACCAGAACCAGTTCGTCCACTACAGGCACAGCCCCCACCGCAACAACCACAGTCTCAGCCGCAACAATCACAGCCTCATCCACGGTTGCGGAATAGAGGAAGAAATGAAGAGACTTTCACTATCCCTCAAACAGAAGATTGGGATAGTGAAGCCACTCAATCTCCCTCTGCGCTCCCAATCACAAGAGTGAATTGGGAGAATGATTGGAGTAGGAGATGTGTGTGTGGGGCTAGACCTGGGAGATGCCAGCATTAACCAGGTGCATTTTGAAGTTTAAAAAACAGCCCTTCTCAGGGCTACCCAAATAACAAGAAAAGAAATACTATGTCAATTGCCAATGGGTATGAGAGAGGAGTAGTGTGATTATAAACACTGACTCTATTTAGATAGTATATGGTGTGATTTTGGATAGTATATGATAGGGTGTGTTTTTGGCTGCTTCTCCGTGTGTGGATAGTATAGGGTGTGATTTTGGATAGTAAATAATAGGGTTTGTTTTGGCTGCTTAAACCGTGTGTGTGGATAGTATATAGTGTGATTTGGGATAGTAAATGATATGGTGTGTTTTGACTGCTTCCCCGTGTGTGTGTGTGTGTGTGTGTGTGTGTGTGTGTGTGTGTGTGTGTGTGTGGATAGTATATAGTGTGATTTGGGATAGTAAATGATATGGTGTGTTTTGGCTGCTTCCCCGTGTGTGTGGATAGTATATAGTGTGATTTGGGATAGTAAATGATATGGTTTGTGGATAGTATATAATATGAAAAGTGAATGTAGGGGGTGTTTACTTTCACGTCCGTGCTTAAGATATATATAAGCAATCGTCAGTCCTTGGAGCCATTCAATTTTGAACACATCAAGATGAATTTTGAATTGTTTATCCAACTCCGAGACAGCTGGTTTGGGATCCTTGATGCAGAATATGAAGTGGAAAGACTTGAGGAAGAAATTCAAAGTAACCATGGCATTGTAAGCCAACTGAAATTAGCAAGAGATCTATTAGAAGGTATGATAGAGGAGGAAGACCAGAAATTAAGAAGACGTATTAAACGAAAATATATAAGAATAGGGGATTTGAAGCAGGCACTTGATCATGTCATCAAAGTCAGGTGCTTTCTAGAAGAAACATTACATTTCATAGAGTGGGAATATGTGCAGTGGGGTCTAGACAGGCTAAAGAAAGCAGAAGCAATGATGAGAATGGTGATGGAAGAACAGGTGATCCAGATTAAAGAAAACTGGTCTAAGGAGAGAAAGGAAAAAAAGAACAAAAAGAAGAAAGAGGACTTTGATCTACTCAATCTAAGATGGATGAGAGTTCAGGAAAAGTTTGGAGCTATGGGACATCCTGACTGGATTCCCGAGGACGAAAAGAAGAAGAAAACGGGAATCATTGGTAAACTTAAAAGGTGGTGGAACAACGACAGAAAATAAAAGAAGAAGAAGTATCCAAAGGCCCTTTTCAGGGCCCCTCATAGGTCTCGAAAAGATAGTAGCTTTCTTTGCCGCCATTTTTTCCCTTGACGCTATATAGGCCCACCCTGTTCCATTTCCCTTGACGCTATATAGGCCCACCCTGTTCCATTTCCCTTGACGCTATATAGGCCCACCCTGTTCCATTTCCCTTGACGCTATATAGGCCCACCCTGTTCCATTTCCCTTGACCCTATAGTGCCCCAAGCTGTTTTGACCCTATAGTGCCCCAAGCTGTTTTTGACTGGATTTTCCCTTGACCCCATAAATCTTGACCCTATAGTGCCCCAAGCTGTTTTTGACTGGGTTTTCCATAGACCCTATAGTGCCCCCATATACTACTTATATGTGAGAAAACGTTTCTACGTTTCAAATATCCCAGAACAATTAATAGAACACAAATGAGTATTTTATAGTTTTGATAGCTCAATAAATTGAATGAACGAAAAAGTGCAGTTAAAATTATATACAATGACTAAGCGCTACGTTGAGTTTGAATGTATCATTGTATATGATGGTGAGATGTTCCAGATAGACAACACCGAACGAGGACGAAGAGTGTACTGTATAATACTATTTACCCTTGGTTAAAATCATCCAAACAATTCCCTCAGGCTTTTGTTTATATGTTCAATCAATCCAATGGGGACGAAGCAATTGTTTAAAGAGGATCCGAATGTGTTCAAGTGCTGTTTTAAACCTGGTTATGACAAAATAATAGAAAATAAGCAGAGAAAAATATATAGGGACTACAAATTGTAAAGGCATGATGATGTCGGAGAAATATTACCAACTTTTAAATTTAAGAAAAGTTACATCCCTGAGAGAAAACGTGGAAGCAAATAACGATTGTATGTCCTTACACAGACAAGCATACCAGTACAAATGAAATTTGATGTTTAAATGTCTGCAATACATTCAATTATTTATTTGTCACCTTATGATATATATCCACTCCTTACAATAATAGATTAACCTTATTCAGATGAAGCGGTAAAAATTATCAAGTAAAAGATGAAACATAGTTGATTGAGCAAGGACCCTGTAGTTTATAGACGAGAACGACATAAACGACGAGAAATTATAGCTGAAAGGCCAATGTTGACTGTATATAGCTTTATATTTCTGATACAATGTCTATATAAACGCTGGTCAAAGAGTTTAAATATTACATATTAACAGAATGATTAAAAAATATCAGTTGATGATTACCAGTTATGTACAAGTTATCTTAGAAATTTTTTTAACTTCAAGCACTTGAAAGTCAATATGCACCGATAATACATTTTGAGAAATTCAGCAATGACTTTATTAAAAATTATAACAACGATATTATAATTGTCCACAATCAGCACAGAGTGCAAGTGTAAAGAAATCATGTGCACGGCGTGGCTTTTGAACATGCTGTGAGCTTTTGCTGATGAACAGAAGTGGAATAAGAGGTATAATCTTTGAGGAGTTTGCAGAGATACTTGAAGACAAATGATTACTACAAAGATAGATCGATAAGTAATTATTGAAGTCAAGGTCAAGGAGAGCTGTGCTTGTTGATGCTAGAAACCTCTGTCATGAGCCGTTTACAATTAAAAGTCTCTAATTAACTTTTGCTGGGCTACTGATGAACATTGGGCTTAATATTTTTTTGTTCAAAATTCTAAACAATAATGATTCTCCATTACAATTGATGGCTATTTCCAGGACTATTTGATGACTGTAAAGAATATAATTCTGCACGAAAATGATGTACATCCTTTGCAAAAATGTTGACAAATTATTACAAGGAACGAGAGCAAGTGTTGAGAAACTATTATTTACGTTGAAAAGAAACAAAACAAAATATGGATTCTTGTTCAAAGGTAGTTGGTTTGGAACCAGTGCAGTGCAATCTATTATAACGCCTACTCCTTACATCAATCCAGTTTCCGTTATTATTCCATATATACATTGCCAAAGCCTATGAAAATCTCAGTGTAATGTTGTTCCTTATCAGCAAACTACATTATGACTTTGGTAGATTGGTGTATTTGTGAGATTCTGCAATTTTTGCAGACCCTCTTAACTCACTGAAAATAATATCTCCTGCTGAGTTGTACATTATTCCAAGATTACGTTCTTCACGCTGTTTCACAGTATCAAAACATGCTGAATACTAATTCTGAGGGAATCAAGAGCGAGATTTCTTAGGTCTGCTTTTGCCACAATAACGATGATTTCATTCCATGTCAAAAGAGCAAGCATTCCCTTATCTGTATTTGCTATTAATCAATTAGGCAATTAATTCCAAAATAATTGTACTGTACACCAAACGTATTTCAAAACTTGCTAATAACCGTTTGAGTTTTCGAAGTGTTAAGTTTAATCTGAAATCCCACGGAACATTGTAATAATGTAGTTGACACTGATCAGTTAGACTCTGAAAGTATCATTATTCAATAACGTTTTAGCCAGTGCTTTGTTCATAACCTGCAACAGTTCTTAACTTTTTCATTCGATTATTAATAACTACTTGTCGATTCTTTTGGTTTTAGTCGAATTAATTAATTCAAAATATTTGTCCAGGTAGGTTATCACTGAATTGTTAGCATCTTCTCTTACTTCGCAGTCAAAAGCGATGGGAAACCTATCTGACATAATCAGCATATATCGACTTTGGAGTTGCTATCCATAGGGTTTGCCCAAGTCACTGAGAGCATATGTGATGCAACGTTGTGCTGGATTAACATACCTAGCTCCTTGCAAGGCATATGCGTATTTTTACGTTTTATTTGTTTGTGCTGTCTGCGTGGACTTGCAATCAATGCTTTGTTTGTTTGTTTGATCAGGATTGTTAACGTAGCTTTAACAACGTTTCAGTCATAATGCTACAATATGTGCATTGAGTCAACTTATAGTGATGTTTAGCATTGGGGCATCATGCCGCAGACATGTAGCATGATGTCCCATCCAGTCACATCCTGGCAGTTGAATGCGTTGTTTGGTTTCATTCTAATTTTATTGAAACAATTTTTGATTTACTGTGGGCAGATTGTCGTGGGTAAAGTCTCATACGTGATGGGTCAAAACATCTATTCCTTAGTTTTAAACTCCTTAACATTACTGACCTCTTTAGCATCTGAAATTATATCTCTTAAGCTCACATTTAAATCAATGCAAAGAACATACTCCGAACTTTGAACAATTTCACAATATTAAACCCCAAACCCTTTTTTGTTAGTATCCATTTACCTCTTTAATTGGCCATTACAATAATCGATAAAACACTCTTTATACACATTTTCTTGTTCAATCCAGTTTTCAATGACCTTATGCTTTCGATTATTTTGGTTTCAACTGAAAACAATTTAAGCACTGAATGTATGAGTTTGTATTCAAATCTGTTGCAGCTTTGAGTGTATCCATTCAAATTGCAAACCTTTTGTAATATTGCAATAGTTCCTCAATCAATTTCTTTTGTGACTATTTCCCTATTAACACGTACCGTTTAGTTAGAAACTAATGGTCGATCACCATATTCTTTTGTCTATATTGCTGTTACCACGTCAGCGTATAATTCCTTTGTACAATTCATTAAAGATAAGATTTGTTATAATCGTTATCTGTTAACTTGACTCTACATCATCTGTATCGTAAGATGCTCTCATACGCTGTTTGCTTATTTCATCATTCACTTATCTCTGGTTTCGAACCTAGGTCTTTAAGCTATTATAGCGTCCTAAAGATGTCTTTATCGTTCCATGGCAATCTTCAAAGCGTACATCGCACATATTTTACCTTTGATAGATCAAATATAAATATTGCTGAATATTAGGTATCTAATCGTCTTTTTCTACGGCATCTAAAATAATAACTCTGTTCTTGTACAACTTATCTACTGTTGGCTCTTGAACATTATGCTTCATAACTAATAATATTTTGTCGAGTAATTGATAATTTATTGCCAACTCAGCCTTTCAAGATTTATATCTCTTTTCAATTATCATACTTCCAAATCGCTCGTGTACGAGAACAACACGTGTCTCCACTGTTTGATATCAGTTTTACTAGGAGAATCTTGTAAATATTACTTTTTAATTGTATCTCCTAAAAAAGTGAATGAAATTTCGGTGTCCATGTTCAAAGTTATACCCAAATCGCCTACTATCTCGAAAGGACGATAATAATAACGACCCATCAGAGATTTTGCCGTCGTTAAACATTTTCACATGAATACCAAGAAAATGTGTTTCTTCATTTATCGCTTATACAGACATTGTGTTAGTGTGTGAAACCTTATGGTAATTGCTCTGCATAATTATTATCACTGCACGAAACAACAACGTTTCAGCGTAAAAGATTATTAACAGGTACAGAAAACAGCAAACAGGAATAATAAAAATTAGTATTAGTTGTTATACATACTTCTTTCAAAATACTAAAATGGGGCTCCAGAAAATAAATGTGCAAATTTAGCGTAACAGCAAAGAGTTTGAATATCGTGGAGAAGAAGTTGATCCTTTTATTTACGAATACCACAGGAGAAGTATTGATGAAGATTTTATAGATCCTCTTAACATACTTCCTACAACTCAAGTGGAACGATAATTAATGTGATTATCTTAATGCTGCTGACATTGTCCAACTAAATTTAAAATCTACGAAATCTATGTTGCTCAAATACCTAAAAACATATTAAATATCTTTTTAAGAGAGCGAGATTAGATAACAAAGATGTCATTGTTAATACAAGAGCTGTTTTAGAAGAACAGTTGGAGGGTCTTAAAACATAAACAAGTAGCTGAAAAGAACTCTTAGAGACAATATTGAAAGAATACAATGCAGTTTTGAGGCTGAAGGAACTTATGCTTTTGTTCGTTTATTGAAGTATCTTACAATACTTCCAATTTAATTTGGTTATGAAGAGTTACATTCACAGAATAGTAAAATTTCACTCTTGAATTTTTTAAAAATCATTTATCTCTTATTGAAAATATATCATAATGCCCTCGTGTGTGTCATGAATGTAGCTATGCACAATGTCGAAAGATTTGTTTTCATTGATCTATTATGAAAAGGCAAAGCCTTTATATGCTTTCCCTTCAAATCTCATATGTCAAAAACGGTTGAATCTCATAAACGTACACGCAGGCATTTAAAGTAAGGCAGGTAGTCTTTTAGAAAAATAGTTTGTATTTCGAAATGCTGACATTTTCAGCTCCAAAATCTACCTCTTGCCAATTAGCTGAACATATTTATCCGTACAGTTGCTCATTCCTATTGAATTGTGATAAGTAATTAATGCAGCCATCAATTAAATTTGGAAGAACATTAACCCATGTCCTGGTTTCATTTCAAAGAAATACTGTCATATATCTAGTCATTTGAGTATTATGGAATGGTCTTCCTTACTTGTGTAAATAACATGACTCATGATAACGTTGTAATAACACTGTTACTTGTCGAATATTTAAATAGGTGTACAACATCCTTAAACATTCTTTATCCTTGTTTATTTGTCTTCAAGTGTCACCTTAAATTTCTTGGGATTACCGTTTAAAAGAAATACTTTTGTGTCCAGCAATAAGTACATCATATCCGTCAAGGGTTTTAAATTCATGAATGATTCCACAATAGTATTGAACATGACCGATTTCAATGTTGATTCTAACACAGCTTCTTCATATACCAAAATGTTAGTGACTGTTTTAAATTAAGCTTTGTTGTTGTTTTTTGTTTGTTGAACCATTCTAGAATACTTTGAGTGATATTCAGTTTGTACGGTCAATTAAGTCGAGTGCGAAGTTTGTATTTTGCTATATCAAATACCTAATTTACTCCTGTCTTCAGGATTGACGCTACTCATTACATGGTTCCAAAACTTCACTGGAAAATATCTGTTCATTTGTATTAAAACTAAAAAATTAATACCTTTGTTATGTGGATTTGTTTTGCTATATCTCTGACCACACCTTTTTCTGGATATAATTGTAGACAATTAGTAAATTTCTGCTTTCACATTAAACCAGTGAAGTAATTTAATATCTTAAAACCGTTGAAAAATATACAATCCTATTTTGATTCAATTATTGATAATAACAAGAAAAAAATGATATTATTTGTTTATTTCAGCTCCGTTGTTGCTGTTTTACAAGGCATCTCTAATTTCGTCGTTTTCCTGCGTTAGTGACTTTGCTGTTTGTCTCTGGAGCTGCGCCAGTGAATATTGATTTTCATAACTTAGGACCTCTACGTCAACAAATGCTGACAGAAACAAATGTACACATTAAGTAACTTCTTGCAAAACCTAAACGATCAGCGAACCTAATCTTAAAGAGCGAAAATCCTGCGAGATCATGCCAGCCTCTGGAAAAGTAACAGGGCAAGAAAATTTGACATAAGAATACTATCGGGCTATTTTGCTATAAAGAGATAAGCTAGAATCCAAAGCTTTGGTATTTCTAAACCTTATACCATATAGGACACATGCTATTTCTCGAACAATAACTTAATGGGTCAAAGTTTAAGCAAGACTTAGTGCTGCAATATACCGTGGCAAGAATGGTGTTGCCATTTTCATCGAGGGTGTAGAGCGCAAGATTTAAGAGATCCCGGAAAAGCTTTTATAACAAGATGGAGACCGGATGACATGGATGAAGACCGGATGACATGGATGAAGACCGGATGACATGGATGAAGACCGGATGACATGGATGAAGTGAACCACATAATACAATGAATAATTTTGATGAAGTATGAGAGGCTCTAAAAAACTTCACCAAAAATATTTATAACATCAATGAAACGGAGAAGAAATATAATTTTAAAAAAAACAACAACACACGAATACACTTAAAAGCTGTATATCTAGGACAAGATATGCATTGACTTATAAACAATTTCGTTATGAAATACAGATGAAAGACTTTCCTGTAAATAAATGCAGAAATTCACCAAACGATATGGTATTGACATTGTTATATCAACCAATGAGCTTTTACTTCACCATCATGTGAACATGCTTTTAATAAAAGATAAGTGTGTTTCATGCATTCATATGCATTGACAGTATTCCACATTTTACAGCTTATTATTCGAAATACAAAGTTCAAAATTTACATTCTTAGAACGGATTATATTTTGGCTCCTCCCTCTCCATTGCGGTCACGACACTATGTTGCTATGTCGGCAACAACACATCGGCTCAATATTCGTAAACCACGTTGAAATGATGCTTTCTTTCAAACAACGTTGTCCTGTTCCTATCAATATTGTTTTGTTTCCAACAACATTGCCCAGTTGCCAGCTATCCAGCTATCTGCACGTTCCCCGTACTGCCAGCTACAAATAATCGAACTGGCTAACGTATTATTTAGAATAATATCAAATATAGTCATCCGATTAATCATGATTAAATATGACAGAAATACACTTATAATGTTTGCAAAGAAAACCATTTAAATACACACTACATTTCACTTTCTGCTTGAATATAAATATTTATCAGTTAACTGTTGTTTTTGTTGTAGGGTTTAACGCCAATTTTCAGCACAATATAGGCTATACATGACGGCCAGTATTATGGTGGAGAAAAACCGGAAAGAACCACCGACACACTAGAAGCTACTGGCAAGCTTTCTCACATACCCAGGTTGGCCGAATCCGAGACTCGAACCCACGCAGACAGAGGTGAGATAGCAGTTATCCGTAACGGAGAGCGCTTTAGACCACCACTCGACCTCGGGGCCTCAATCAGTTAACTGAATCTTCTTCAATCCCATACTTGGTATAATTTACCGCATGTCAAAGTATGAAAACTAAAATCTGAAATAGTACATCGAGACTAGATTTACGAAGACTGACTACATTTACAATCAGAACAAATACTAAATACTACAAAATAAACTAGTAATGACCCCTATGCCTGTAGTACACTATAAGGCAGACAAGGTCTCGGGATCGCTGTGTCTTTAGATAGCATATGCGTCATATAAACATTATAAAAACAAATACAGGCTGCTCTGGTGGCAAGGTGGTTAGAGCGTCCGTCCCGGATGCAGGAGGTTGCTGGTTCGAAGCAGCGCAGGAGTCATTCCAAAGACTTGTAAAGTTGATACTATCAGCTTCCTCTCTAGGCACTCAGCATTAAGAGATTCGTTTTAGGGCTGGTCGGCCTGGTGTCAGGATATTGTGACTGGGTGTGACATCATGCTATATGTCTCCGGCATGATACTACATTATTAAAGCTATGTTACAAATCTAGATCACACACACACACACACACACACACACACACACACAATACGTAAGGGTAAAGTATTTCATGCACATCTTGAAATGTGTGTATCTCGATGTTAATGGTCCAGAACGCGACGGATCTGTTGCTCAGTTACTCTTAGCTAAGGTTAAAAAGACGATTAAAGCTGCTATTGTTATCGCTGTAGGCGTCAACGAATTCCATTGCATATACTTGTTATGATGCACATTAAGTTATTGTCTTGCCCTATTCGGTGACAGCTTCGTTATTGCTATCAGATGTTATTGAAAGGAAAAGACCGTTAGGCTTTCCAAAAAAAGGTCTCACTGGAGAGTTTCTTTTGGCGAATTTTCGTCCGACAATGACCTATTGCAGAAAAATGATAATAATATTACATTAAAGATACACAAACTAAATAACGAATTTTGTTGAAAGGATGCTGGTAAGATTCTTACTGAGGTAATAAAGGTAATTTCTTATGCAACTAGTAGCTTTTATACTGGACAAACACTGCCACCAACCCCTGTCTTTTACTTTCATTCTTTACAGGAAAGAGCTATAATGAATACTTTCCTGTGATAAAACAGCTAAAAGAATCAGTATGTGCATTATGCATGAATACAGTTCACTAGTACTGTAACAAATTAGCATACTTTTTATCACCCCTCAACCATCTAGATTTTTTAGATATTTACCTCTGTAGCAGACACATGTAAATACGCAAGCCAAGTCGGCTGATCATTTGAAGCCCAAGTTACGCATTTGATCTCCTGTGCTAGTCTAACTGTGACAGGCAGTCACCAACAGGTCAACCCATTTCCAAGCCTAACTCAAAATAATTCTAAACCACAATACAGATTTAGTTTATGTGTGAATTGAAAAATGTTTGGAGTGTGATAATTATGCCTTCTACCTTAAATATTAGAGAGATCTCAAAATACGAAACTATTCATGAGACCAAAACCAACAACAGATGGACGACATCCATATTACCAGTAAGTACTCATGCAACCCCGAGGTGCGTCGACACTCATAGAAAAGGTGCCAGCTGTGTTTCATAACCTACACATGTCACCTTATTATGAACCCAGCGTGTCAAGGTTGCGGCATTGCAAAACCAAACAGCTGGAAAACCTAACGTTTCTCCAACAAGCTCTTTAGTCGGACCGTAATGCAGAGTCTGGCTGATTGAAGCTGATTGATTATCTGAGTACAATTAATGAAAACACACTGGTGTATGAGGGTAAATTGAAAAATAACACTATTTCGCCCATAATCAAAACTTTCATAACTAGACCAGACATCCGTATGTTTGAACAAGGTTTATTGCATAAGAGGTTGATCAAAGCGCGTGCATGGTACAAGCTGAATTTCAAAATCTTCCTTTAAAGTATGTACTAAATAAAATATAGATCTGTGCTAATTTGAAAAAGTTTGATAAAATATAGATCTGTGCTAATTTGAATAAGTTTGATAAAATATAGACCTGTGCTAATTTGAATTTTTATCAACCATAAAGCTTGCTATATTACCATCTTCTTCATGTCAGGCCGTATGAGGTTTACTGGTGCAATGCTTCATATTCACCTCAGCAAAATAATTGTTTAATATCGCTTGCTAATTCGACCAGAATAAGAAAACATTTCCATGTACATTCTGCTCGTGCAGTGAAAGTTCAAAACCTTTCCTGAAAATCTTCAATACCAAACCGTTTTGTATTGAAGCATCGCTGCTATTGATAAAGAAAACTGACATTTCAATGTATTCGTACAATCTACACGTTACAGCAAATTAAATTACATGTGCAGCTGTCTTGTACAAGAGCAAATCGCGTGAATTGGAAAATCCGCCTGAATAACAGGATTTTATTAACTGATTTCCGACAATAGAGCAGGATGTTCCTGTTTGACTTTAAATTCGAGAGAATGACCAGCACATTGGCACCAACCATGATGAAGAAACTGTTCCCGATAATTAGTTTCATGTATTTCACTAACTGATTGATAGATGGCCAAATCGAGATTGAAATGTTTGCAATAACAATAATGTTTCCGCGCGTTCAATTTGGACATTAAAGTGGAAATAAAATAGAAGTGAGTGGATCATACACTTGTAACCTTCATTTGCATTATAAATGCCATGCATCTATATATACCCATATATATGTATGTATGTCTGTCTGCCTATAACTTTATATTTAATATAAACTTTCTCTCAAATGTATAAAAGTCATTGGAAACTGGTGAATAATAGAAGACATTGTATTAATTACTTCTGTAGTTAAGTCATTACCTTGTATATTATTTGAATGAAGTTTCGATTGGTTTATTCGTGCCCGTACATGTGTTACGGTAGACATATAGTCTTTATTATTGCTAGAAGTAAGCTAATCAAGGAACCAATCAACAAATAAATTCATGCCAAGTTTGCATTTTTATCAACACAAAGGTAGCACAGTCCCAACAGCCTCATTATATTAATATATATATATATATATATATATATATATATATATATATATATATATATATATATATATATATATATATATATATATATATAGATAGATAGATAGATATATATATATATATATATATATATATATATATATATATATATATATATATATATATATATATATATATATATATATATATTGTTACGGCTATTGGATTTAATTTATTTATTTTTAATTATTAGATCCAAATTTGTCATTTAGGGTTTAATATTCATTAATTGAGAGATTTTTTTCTAGAAAGTTCAGGCTGACCACTCTAACTGTAAACAAGTTTTTGACCTTGGCTTGGTTACCTCTTTATCTGACCTTGCTTCAGATTGATAAACAGGTCTTTAAAACTATTGGTTAATTTCAAGGATAACTTTTATTTTTAGTTCTTGGGGTTTAGGAAATATCTAGAATATGTAACTTGCTGAAGGTATTGACCTTCCATGAATTTCTAAACAAAATCACGTGATCACTTGTTTACTTAAGAAAAACAAGTACAAGAACTGTTGTTTGGATAGAACAATTCAGTAGAATTTTGGGCTTTAAGATATTAGTTGTGTATTTTCTGTTTGAGTTTAATTTTAATTATTTTGTTCTGGACTTTGTGTCAATTCATTGAAGAAAGAGGATTCATTATCTATTTGGAGGAGAAAACATGTGCTCATAATCCATTTGGATGATAATTAAACAAGAACCGCATCACGTGACATTGTCAGCCATTTTGGATTACATCGTCAAGATTCCAACCTGGAACTATTAGAACATTTATTTATCAGGACTCTTGCAATTCCATTTTTGGATTATCTTTGTGAATTCTATATTGGATTAATGTTGGATTTGATTCTCTAAAACTGTAAGTTTATTTATTTTATGAAAATAATTGTACTTAATAAATTCATTGTTCAAGTTATACAAGCTTGTTAGTTTTTCACTCTTACTCTGTTGCTGCTTATTCAAGCCTAAACGCGTAACAATATATATATATATATATATATATATATATATATATATATATATATATATATATATATATATATATATATATATACATACATACATACATACATACATACATACATACATACATACATACATACATCTGGGCAGGTTTAAAGCTCACAGCTTTACATGTAATCTGACAGCACATCCACGTGATTATCATGATGAATATGTAACGAAAATCTACATTTATTAACAAATAGCCTAGAGAAGATTCGTAATAATTAAAGAGATTCAGGAAATAACAAATGGCGACAGTCGTTGATTCAGCCACAACTATACACAATTGATGAAAACTCTACACTTTATCCCAAAAAATACACAGGTGTAGTACCGTGGAATGTTTTTTTTTATTGTTGATGTCTTTTTGTGCAGCTACTTTTCAGGCTTAATGTAGATGATTGAAAACACAATTATCTTTGTGCAAATGAAACATACAAATGTGCCAAAATCAGCGTCTTTTTTCCCAGCAAGTATCTAGCATAGCTGGGGGAAAAAAACTACATATACACTAAGAATCAGTCTGCTCCATTAGAATTTTTAAAACGAACGATGACAGTGTAAAACATTTTTCTATCGTTGAGATCTAGCAACTCGGTTTGCAGAGAAGCACTGGGTAATGACTGTAAGATGAAACGAGACGGATATTGGAATATTGGTGTTCTGTGACACACCAATACCAAGAGGCTATTTAATGCAGACGGTAAGTTTTGTCCTTTGCCCAAAGACATAGTAGCTGACCCATGTTGTCTTAATAAGTAAGATTCGAACTAGCATCATTTCATTAACGTCGTAGCTACCGTTGCTCCCTTTTAAGAAGAAGATGGAAAGAAGAAGAACAACACCAAAAGAAGCAGACGAACAAAGGAAGACCAGTCCTAGCACTAACCTGTTAATGCCGAGTGCCTAACAAGGCAGCCGTACCACTTTTTGGAAGTCTTTGGTATGACTTAGCTGATGTTCGAACCCGCGAGCTTCTGGTTCCGTGGACGCTTGAACCAATAGGACACCGTAGCGATGCATAAACAAATAAAGTAAAATCTGTAAGTATGATCAGAGAAAAACATTGCAATATGTTTATTATTTATCGAGTATCCCTTTCCTTTTTTTATCTTTATTCATAACAACATAATTATATAATTATTATCGCAGCTGCCGAAATTTTGTTTCTTTCGCGTTTCATATTTATCTTCAATATACACCATATATATTTTGTTTCTTTCGTGTTTCTTTTTATGTATTCTGATGTTTGACATAAAATATAATGTACGAATACAGACAAAAACGCCAAAGATCACGTTTTTGACATTTTTGTTGCGTTTCTGAGTTCAATTAACCGGATAGAGTTCTTGCGCCAGGAATGGAATTAGCAGCAGAGTTTCCGTTACTCAAGCATGCTATTGAAATGCCCGTATACATCTACATGAAAAAATCCATGATAAGGTTCCTCAACATTAGACAATATTTCAGACTAATTACCTGTCTTTGTGACGTTTTCTTAAGCTCTTAATTTACCTAAGAGACGATATAGTATCCTCGAGGTCGAATCCTGGTTAATGGAAAAGTATTGATATTTTCCATGTCCGTTTCTTACATGAAAATGCTTTCAAATGTGGAATTGATAAAGATAGTTTATTAGTCGATTTCAGAAATTATTCTTAATGTCCTTATGATTTCTGTACTATGTCAATTTTCATAATAATGTGTTATATATGCTATCATAATGGCTTAACTTTGTTTTTTAAAAAAATATTTTTATCTCTGGAAGACGATGCGTGTAATGGTTATTGTTGTCATATATATATATATATATATATATATATATATATATATATATATATATATATATATATATATATATATATATATATGACTTATTTTGGGGCATTTTTACGTGCTCTTAGATTCAATGTCTGATATTGATTTGGTGAATACTCTCTAAGAAATGAAGACTTGTGATTTTAAAAAAATCTTGTAAAGAATTAACAACTAATGTATTTCAATCTTATGTGTTTATTATTTTGGTTTTCATACAGCAAACGGCTAATTCTATCGATGCTGATAATGAATGCATCTTAGTTGTAATAATTGTCAATAACCATATATTTAGTTTGCTAACATCATATGTTATTTGTGATTCGTCATATGCAGTATTCACATAATCGCATTTGATTAATTAATCAAATTAATTCATCCCTGTAATTTTATAGGAATAAAGCTATGACTGCACAGAAAGTAATTTTGTTTTGTTTATTTGTTCGATTAGGATTTGTAACGTAGCTTTCAAACTTTTTCAGTCAAATCGCTAAAATGTCTGCAGTGAGGCAATTTATAGTAATGTCTAGTACTGGGGCAGCATGCTGCATACTTGTAGCATGATGTCCTATCTAGTCCCATGATCCTGACGCCAGGCCGACTAGTCCTAACACTAACCTCTTAATGCTGAGCGCCAAGCGAGGCAGCTGTTAGTACCATTTTTGTAAGTCTTTGGAATGACTCAGCCGGGGATCAAACCAACGACGTCCCGCTTCCGTCGGGAACGCTCTAATCACTAGGCCACCGGAACAGTTCAAGGAATTTTGTAACAAGTAGTATTCAGTCCATCTTCATGATGTCTTATTTTGGTTTGATTTCGTTTTATGTTTTACGGCCGACTAGCAGATAAAGGTTATTTAGTACCTGACTTGTTTGACAGTAGGATTCGAACAATAACCTTTTGGGTCGCATGTACAGTAGGCCAGTTACAGAGCTGCCATGGCTGACTCATTTCCTTTTATTCTTCTCGGTTACAAAATGTATGCCACCTGTACGAACGAATCATTCAAGTGTTGCATGGTATTATGAAAAAGACTAATACAAGTCTGTATTTAAATTGTATATGTGAATAAATGCATAAATAAACAGGTATGAATAATCTTTAAATATTTAACTCACAAATAAGTAAAAATACAAATGACAAAAAGGGATCAGATTGGAATCGAAGCCAGTCGATTGATTGAGATCAAGATCGTTCGATCGAGAGCATATCAAAGATATTATGTAATAATAATTACGTGTTTTCCTATACTTTCATTACGTGAAACAGTATGGAAAATGTAGCGACAGCGCATATTATTCAATTGGCAAGGTTATCTCAAATTTACACAAAAAATGAGAACGAATCAATTAGTAGTGCTGACAGAGCGCTACTAGCCGTTATCACAGATATGGATTTTCGCATGATCTGTCAGTTAAGATTGGCAAAGAATAGTGTATCGCATGATCTTTCAGTTACGATTGCCAAGAAATACGTAGGGGAGTTGCTTATTTTGTCAAACATTTGACGCATCTTCGTAATAAACATTCGCAATTATCTTTTATAACCATTTGTTAAGGTCTATAAATTCGAATTAGACGCAAATGCCAGTTTAAATTCTAATCTTTATGGTAGTAGGAATTATAGACAAGTATAATTTTAAAGTCACAAAATGAACTGCACCTGTAATCGTCAAAACAGTTCTACTCAATATAGCTTTTGTCTGATATATTGTACCACTACTTCTTGTTTAGTAGTAACTGTCAAATTTCTGGAACTCGATTTTAAAGTGGTATTCAGGTTGCGATTGATTTGTTACTTCTAAGAATGTTCTACGACAATACTTGTAATGTTTGACATCATTTTCACTTTGCTTTGCAAACAAAGTTAGATTTGAAATATCAACAAATTTGGGTTGTACTGTCAACTCTAGTTACGACGACCCATATATTTACAACCATTATTTCACCATAACAAATCTGTCGGAATCAAACTCATGCCTGAAATTTTAAGAGAAGATCTTATTGTCTCATCGTAGTCAAACCATTGGAATAAATTGAATGAAACCATAAATTATTACATATGCTCTCTTGAATAATTTTGAAATTCTTTTCCTAATTTACTTAGTTAAATTTTAATGTTTAAAGACTAAAATAGGAGGATCTAATCGATAACATTGTCATCGCAGGTGAAATTGTGTTTGTAAATAAAGAACATCATCGTTTAGGAAATATGTAAGTTGGTAACTGCAAAGGTCGACTTATCATTGTACATGCTTCATCATGTTTTGCTATAATTTGAAATAGAATTTTCAGTAATTGCTAATGTTGCTGTAACAATATATAATATTTGCCCCCTGACTCATTATTAAGGGTGGCACTGAGATGGACCCCACCAGGAAAAAGGAACCGTGGCAGACCCAAAGAGGCCTGGCGACGATCCGTGGAGCGAGAACTTAAGATCAGAGGCCTCACCCTGCAGACCGCCCACGAAACAGCAGTCGATATACTAAAATGGTGCTCTCTTGCTGTCACCTCAAGCACCAGACGGCGCAGAGAGGATTGATGATGATGATGATGATGATGATGATGATGATGATGATGATGATGAAATGTTTATCGAGACATCTACTTTAATACGGTGCTACTAATAACTTCACGGCTTATTTTTTTGTATTCTTTATCTTCTGATCTTAATTTTATATAATTTATACCTATTGTCTTTGAACACCTTGCATCAGAAGCAGCATTTAAACATGCAGGATTAAGAATGTATGCAAGAAAGTGAACCAACAACAAATAATCATTGAATATTACACTATACTCTTCAAAATGCGTCTTTGAACAAATGGGTGTCATGCAATAGCACATTCTCTTCAAAATCAATATAGTTACTTGAAGCTTTACTCAATTAGACAGGATTTATCGTCTGTCTTAGCATCCTGCTTATCAACATACTGTCTCATACCTTTGTTTGCATCGACCATCCGTTTATCTTCCGAAAAGAGAAGGATTAATTCATCTTAATTCTTAGTAATCCTTTGTGCAAATCCATAAAATCAAGACGGTTTAACTTGACGATGAACCTCAATGAGCAAGTATTTCTTATAATTAAATATAAAAACATAAATTTCCCATGCCTTTAGCGCATGGGTGTTTTCCTGTGGAGTCTATTACCGCTCGAACAACATATGTCATTCTAGATTAATTTTAAATGCCCCAAAATGGAGTCAGAATCGCACACAAGTACACAAATATCATCGGCTGGTCTTCGAAAGGAAAGTTTATGCCGGATTGATTGTGTCTTTAGTGCTTGTGTCAGTAAATGATTAACACACTGCTTTAATCCAAATTAGAAAGTTTGGAATGGCTATAATATTGAACTGGTACTTATTTTGCAGGCCTCTGGGTAAATTTGCCGGAAGAACAGAATGACATCGACTTTTTAATCATCTTGGACGAAATTGTTTTCCATCATCCTTACTCAAAATCTGTTTTGATATGATTATGTATCGATCCCAAAATACTTCTAAAGCAGTACACGAGTTAACAGCTGAGCAGAATATTTTTACATTCTTATAATAAAGCCCCTAGATAAACAATCCTCTAAAGCCACGCATAAAAATAGGATAAGTAACGCTTAATTTTGAGATACTGTGAGCCCTGTTTCAGTTGAATCATTCAAAAATGAAATTCCGTATCGCAATCAAGAAGCGTAGTGAGGATATAGCAGACTAAAATTATTGTACATTATATTGAGCTGTACCATTACATACTGCGCCGGAAAATCTGGGTCTGTACAATTGTTTAGGAACAATCATTAGAACATACAGCGTAGACTCTGATCTGCAGGAGCACTATTCTACGACAGATCTTTTGTTGATTGCAGTTTGACTCGACTTATAAACGAGTGTTTAATAATAATAATAATAATAATAATAATAATAATAATAATAATAATAATAATAATAATGAGGACTTTATATAGCGCCTAATCTTACGAAGCTCTAAGAGCTTTACAACAGATCAAGATCTTTTGTCGTTTGCAGTTTGACTCGACTTATATAAACGACTATACACAGTTTATTTACATTAAAACATGAATTCAAATGAAAATGAGAGAGAGAGAGAGAGAGAGAGAGAGAGAGAGAGAGAGAGAGAGAGAGAGAGAGAGAGAGAGAGAGAGAGAGAGAGAGAGAGAGTTTTGTCCCTTAACCTCTTATAAACTTTTATCTGTCTATCTAACTGTAAGTTCTCTTCTGTTATCCGTATAATGGCATGCATGAGCCGATGTGTATTTAAAGTGTATTAACATTTTACTTCTTACTTTGTAAAGGGGTAGCAACTTGTTATGAATTAAATCTTATGCCACACTTGTTATTAAACCTTACGCCACACTTGTCATCTATGAATTAAATCTTATGCCACACTTGTTATTAAACCTTACGCCACACTTGTCATCTATGAATTAAACCTTATGCCATACTGTTATATATGAATTAAACCTTATACCACACTTGTCATATATAAATTAAACCTTATGCCACACTTGTCATCTATGAATTAAACCTTATGCCACACTTGTTATTAAACCTTACGCCACACTTGTCATCTATGAATTAAACCTTATGCCACACTGTTATATATGAATTAAACCTTATACCATACTTGTTATATATGAATTAAACCTTATGCCACACTTGTTAGTAAACCTTATGTCACACTTTTTATATATGAATTAAACCATGTCACATCTGTTATTAAACCTTATGCCACACTTGTTATATATGAATTAAACCTTATGCCACACTTGTTAGTAAACCTTATGTCACACTTTTTATATATGAATTAAACCATGTCACATCTGTTATTAAACCTTATGCCACACTTGTTATATATTAATTAAACTATGTCACACCTGTTATTAAACCTTATGCCACACTTGTGATATATGAATTAAACCATATGTCACACTTGTTACTAAACCTTATGTCACACTTGTTATTACACCTTCTGTCACACTTGTTATATATGAATTAAACCATATGTCACACTTGTTATTACACCTTATGCCACACTTGTTATAAATGAATTAAACTAAATGTCACACCTGTTATTAAACCTTATGCCACACTTGTTATAAATTAATTAAACCATATGCCACACTTTTTATTAAATCTTATTCAACACTTGTTATTACACCTTATGTCACACTTGTTATTACACCTTATGCCACACTTGTTATTAAACCTTACGCCACACTTGTCATCTATGAATTAAACCTTATGCCACACTGTTATATATGAATTAAACCTTATACCATACTTGTTATATATGAATTAAACCTTATGCCACACTTGTTAGTAAACCTTATGTCACACTTTTTATATATGAATTAAACCATGTCACATCTGTTATTAAACCTTATGCCACACTTGTTATATATTAATTAAACTATGTCACACCTGTTATTAAACCTTATGCCACACTTGTGATATATGAATTAAACCATATGTCACACTTGTTACTAAACCTTATGTCACACTTGTTATTACACCTTCTGTCACACTTGTTATATATGAATTAAACCATATGTCACACTTGTTATTACACCTTATGCCACACTTGTTATAAATGAATTAAACTAAATGTCACACCTGTTATTAAACCTTATGCCACACTTGTTATAAATTAATTAAACCATATGCCACACTTTTTATTAAATCTTATTCAACACTTGTTATTACACCTTATGTCACACTTGTTATTACACCTTATGCCACACTTGTTATATATAAATTAAACCATATGTCACACTTGTTATTAAATCGTATTCAACACTTGTTATATATGAATTAAACCTTATGTCACACTTGTTATATATGAACCACACTAGTTATATATGAATAATTAAATCTTATATTACACTTGTTATAAAACCTTATGCCACACTTGTTATAAATTAATTAAACCTTATGCCACACTTGTCATATATGAATTAAATCTTATGCCACACTTGTTATTAAACCTTATGCCACACTTGTCATATATGAATTAAATCTTATGCCACACTTGTTATTAAACCTTATGCCACACTTGTTATGAATTAAACATTATGCCACACTTGTCATATATGAATTAAACCTTATGCCACATTTGTCATATATGAATTAAACCTTATGCCACATTTGTCATATATGAATTAAACCTTATGTCACACTTGTTATATATAAATTAAACATTATCTCAAACTTGTTGTATATGATTTATAGATGTTGTCAAACTTGTTATATGTGACTTATACAGTATTTAAAACATTTTGTGTCGTCACCCACGAGTTCTCCACTTGTGAAAATACAACGTTTCTACTTCTGTCGTAAACATTTTCCGTGTATCTACTCACAAAACACGCATATATCTTGAATTTAGCTCTGTGTATGTTGAAATACTTATAAAAATGATTATTATTAAATACTATTTGAACGAAATGTCCATCAACATATGGAAAAATACATGTTTTCAATATGCAAAGGCAAATAATTCAGTAGAGAGTTACTTTTAAAATTTAGTGGAACTATGTTTACAGGAGACAATGTCTAAGCATTATTTTGATTTTCGGAATGATTCTGTCTTTTTCATATTCCGTCTGCCCAACATCAAATGGTAATGTTTCCTGTTTGACAAACTATTACATTCATAAAAAAGGTATTTCAAAGATACTTGTATTTTAAAAAAAAAAAAAAATTCTTTTTATAGTCAAGATTTGCGAAGCTTTCATTAGCATACAATATTTTATGCAATATAGAACAATTGTATTTTAAATAAAATATTAAATTGAAATTATGTACATTGAAGTCGCCTCATCTGCTTTGGCAATTTAGAAAACATAGTTTAAACATTTATATCACTTAATCATCCAGTTAATACAAGTTATAATTTATAAATATTTTTTTTAAAAAGAAAACTGTTAACATTCTTATTTTAGTTAAAATTAAAGACTTCTAACTATGTCGGCTAGAAATTTATTACGAAATACTAAAATAAGACATCAGAAACCTTCACAATAAACCGCAAATTCGATCTATTCAAATCAAGAAAACACGCACGATGCCTTATTTAGATGAACTCTGAAATAATTTCTTCGGTCATGCAAATAAGTAATTCCATATCTATGTACATAACTCAATGTCGAAACGTGCTGTCTTCCAAGATGTTGAAAGCGCAGTTATTTAACCTCTCTGCCATGTAAACACGTAGGCGCCACGCACATTTTCGCTTCTTATTAATTGTGTTATAATTAAAAATATGAATAATAGTCACATAAAAGAATAATCATAAGACACTGAGGTGGAGAAGACTAGTGTATCAATGTCATTGTTAATAAAGTCAAACATGTTGGACCATTTCTTAATAGAGATTCGTGGTGCCTTTTAATTTTAAGCTATTCGTGAGTGAAGACGTGATTAATTGCTATATCAGAGTGACGAAACTAGTGACTTATGTAGATTCATGGATATTAGGTCTCCAATTCCGTGATATATATATATATATATATATATATATATATATATATATATATATATATATATATATATTGTAAACTGTAAATATGCTATCAGTATCAATGAGACATCTCTCTCTCTCTCTCTCTCTCTCTCTCTCTCTCTCTCTCTCTCTCTCTCTCTCTCTCTCTCTCTCTCTCTCTCTCGCTGATTCTAGTTGCAAGTTATTTGGGTCACCTAATGTAATTTAATTTTATGAAATTTATAGCGATCATTAAATATTACTTAATGCTTATATAATCTTTGCTGTACAATAAACTTAAATATTTTGAGATATTGGACAAAACCCGCCAGCTCCACTTTGCTGCACTCGTTTCGTACTTTTGCTTCTCATCATTAGGTTAGCGTTAACTGTTGTCACTGTCGTGGGTGGGTGAAGCCAAGTCTGGAAAAACTAGGAAAAGTCAGCATTTGAATTTGTATGATACTGCTTCATGTATTTTTTCTGCAACAGCAACTACTGCTAATACTACTTCTATTACTGTTACTACATTTTCTACTACTACTAGTAAAAGTACTTACAATGACATCAGTAATAACAACAGTAATAACAACAGTAATAACAACAGTAGTGCTATAGTAGTTAATCATGTCATGTACTTGTATACATTTGAAACAGTATCACGTAATATTATTTAGTATATTACATTATATTAGAAAAGAACACAATGCATATATGATTTATCAACAAATAGGTAATTAACAATTATTGACATAAATTATTTATATATTGATTTCACTTGTTACATTTTTCATTACATTTACTCTTATGAACTTTAGTATCCTATATTTATTATTATTATTATTATTATTATTATTATTATTATTATTATTATTACTCTTATGAACTTTAGTATCCCATATTTATTATTATTATTATTATTATTATTATTATTATTATTATTATTATTATTATTATTATTATAATTATTGTTATTATTATTATTAAAAACATCAGCAGCACCAACATTAAACTCTTACAGTCAGTACGAAACCTAGATGTTACTCTAGACAGTATTCTCACATTGCACCAACAAGTCATGAACATATGCAAGGCTGCATATCTTGAACTGAGACGCATCAGTTCCATTCGCAAATATCTTTCAGTTGATGCCACTAAAATACTTGTGTATTCATTACTACTTTCAAGACTGGACTATTGTAACTTATTTCTGTCTGTTTCGTCACAATATCTACTCCAGAAACTTCAACAAGTTCAAAACACAGCTGCAAGGATCATCTTTAGAGTACCTCGATCAGAGTACATCACCACTACCCTACACTGGCTATCAATTCAATACAGAATCAAACACAAAATTTGTTCTCTGTGCCATGTTTCACTGACAGACTCCAGTCCAACATACCTATCCAGCCTCACCCATGTGTATACACCAGCAAGATACTTACGCTCCTCTTCTGACAATCGTATACTCTTTGTTCCCACTATGAAAACGAAGTTACATGGACAACGTTCTTTTGCATACCAGGGCCCGGCGATGTGGAACGAATTGCCCATTGAAATTTGACCAAAAGAGACAGTGCTACCTTTTAAAAATGCTCTTAAAACTCACCTTTTTCGACTGCAGGAACAAACTTAGAGACCTAATAATGTTTTGTATCTTATATGTTTTCAGCATGTTTTTATGTTTTCCAATTTCATACTTTTTGTTATTTATTTTTCTGTAGTGTAGTCATATTATTATAGAAGATGCAAAGCGCTTAGAGCTTCTAAAGATTAGGCACTTTACAAAGTCTTCGGTAAATTATTATTATTATTATTATTATTATTATTATTATTATTATTATTATTATTATTCCACAGTGTTCATGATGTGGTCATTGTAATTTTCTATTCACATCCTTACTCGGTGTTTAAACAATTTTCTCTTCCACGTGAAGTTTGGCGCAAACAAATCAAATATAACTCATCCAACCCCATCCTACGGCAATACATATATACAATACAGGTATAAACTCCTATCCGTTCCCCAACGCAAGTAGACTGTAATGGAATCTAACATTATGTTTCGAAGGATACGGCTTCTAATAGGAACTTTAAGTAATATTGTACATTTGGGACGATATAGAGTTCGATAGTAATTGAACATACCGTTTAGCTTGCTAGTTTGGATTATAGTCATTTTATGGCATTTACTGACATGTGCGAATCCTTCATTTATGCGCTTTGTCCACCAATTGATTTGACTGTACTATTTGAAATGCATCTTAGGTAAGTCGCAGGTTGTCCGGCGCCTTGACTGCCTCCTACATCGTTTCTGTCTGAATCCATTGTCCTTCATCTGTCAATCCAACTAGTCCTGCCTACTAGCTGTCACCATGAAATGTTTTGTCTAAGCGATGCCCATTAGTTTGTGGGGTTATTCCTATCATACTGTCAAAGATGTGATTGTCACATATCAGATTATAATGTTTCCGATCTGTCAATTTCCATATTAAGTAGTCTATTCTGTGTCTGTACTTCTGTCACAATTTTCATTTCCAAATTATTTTCAGTCTTTGGCTGCTGCTGCTGCTGATGATGATGATGATATATATATATATATATATATATATATATATATATATATATATATATATATATATATATATATATATATATATATATATATATATATATATATATATATATAAGGATGGAATGTTTTAAGAAGTTTTTATAAATTGCATTTTTTTCCTTTCATGTTAATTAAAAATTTGTAAATAAAGATTATGCTTGTCAGAATTGTTGTATTGTGTAATTCAACATTTTATATATTTAATTCAGACCATGATAGTTAGATTTGTATTATATTAACACAAACAATATACCTTTAGTTGAGATTCTTATTGTTGTTATGTACTACAGCATTTCTACATAATACCAAAATATATTACTGTGTTTCTTGTATATTCAAATAAAGAAAGGTAGCAATTGAGATCATACATACGAAAACAATATTTACGTCGGCAACATTCCTCGCCTCTGACTGAATAAAGGCATAATGAGATAAATGCATACAAGAGTCACTGTAAACAATTTTTTGACGAGATAAATTATTCTTGGAGAGTTCTTCGTGAATTTGTCGGCAGTACGAACAACAATCCGAGATCCAAGAACATGTAAGTTGCAGTTGTGTGTTGCAAGTCATGATCTATTGAGAACAAAGCAAATGTCTGTCAGTAAGGGAAAAAACTATATATACAATCTGCTATCGACAGCCTATTCATCATTGCTACGTTGTATACGTAGGGTTCTGACTCCCTTTTCTCCAGGTAAGAGAAATATAATTAGTCTAAATTTCGAGATTTACTTCTGAGTGCCTTAATATGACGAGAATTGAGAAGAAACACATTTAGGAAATATTTAATTCACTTCATAAGCGTTTTTTATATTTTATTATTATAAAACATAATTTTATAAAAATAGTGTGTCATGGATTGATTAATTTTATTTAGAATGTACAAGGTTAGGATTGGCTATTGTAGAAATGAGTTGATACTAACTTTATGCCATAAAATAATATTTTAAATTTTTATAAATAACATTCAATAAAATACTTTGATTGCAAATAAGTTTGGGATTAGTTGGTAAAATTAAATTCCTAAGCATTTTTGGATCATAAATTACAGAATGTGTGAAGTTGGTTAGCTTTCAAAACACACACACACACACAGCGCGCGCGCGCGCGCGAAGTACCGCACATGTGTTACAAGTTTACTCAACCATATAAAAACTTAATTGACGGAGTTTATTTGTCAATGAATATAGCAAGTCCGTTCTGACTGTGAGCAGCGTTATCTTACCTTGCTATTTACCACTCTTCTAAGCCATATAGAGTATGGCGAAATAGCCAAAAAATAAAGTATGGCGAAATAGCCGATAAATAAAGTATGGCACAATAGCTGAGACATATAATGGATGTGTTACATTTCAGAGATCCAATTTTGGAATGTTATTTATACTGTATGATGATATTACATATCTAAAGTTAGACATCGAGCTAAATTTGAGCCCTGTGTAGATTGAGAAGGTCATTGAAATCGTCAATCACTGTTAGATTCAATTCTGTTTAGCTTGTATAATTCTTAAGAAATATTCGGTGCTATCGTGTAGGATGAATGATCATTAGAACACGTTTCTCATTTTGTGATCAGAGAAGGCCTTCCACACAATGAATATTGAATGAAACTGGTTGCTGTTCTTGTTCAAAATCACTAATCTTATAATGTTTCAAAATACAAATACTAGCAAAATTTTAGACATTGGCAAAATGTTTTATTCTGAATTAGGTAAATGTTTTATGGACACTCACCTAAAATAAAATACTTTTTTTTAATATAACACTTTTCGTTTTTACAGTGACACTTCTTTATCATTCCAAACAAGGGGAATGATAAGAGATTACTGAAATTGCAAATTAATTTTTGGGACCATGTTAATATTCAAGCATTTCATAAAACCACAACTGATGTATATTCTAAATTTTTCTCTGATACAAACTTGAACTTAAAATAAATACTGTATAGAGATCTCATGTGATTTACCTGATACTGAGAAATGCAATCACATGGTTATTAAATTCACCGCCACACTTGTAGACTTACTGATCAATACCTAGATGTTCAATATCCAGCAAAATTAAGCTCAAATTGTACAGGTCTTATGTAAATCATTTAATAATTACTTACGAGTCAAGGCTTTTATACTGTGTATTCATCCCTGATTATACCACCCCTAAACAATAAACAAAGAAATGAAACAAACAGCGAATTTAAGCAGATGGGACCATGTGACAAAGATATAGTATAGAACTAGTCTGAAGAAGTCTGAAAAATTTCAATACGTACTTGTCTCCTTATAGTTACAACTGCAAACTACAGCATATACAAAAACGATTATAATCTAAGTAGATTTTCGTGTTTTTCTGCATATATTTATGCGCAAAAGTCAAATCATTATCCGTCAAAATGATGTAAAGACATTAAAATAATAATTTCAATGAAGTTCTGAATACATACTGTTCAAAGATTGTTCAGTTAGGAGTCAAGAGAGGAAGCAGAAGACCACAACAATTCCCAATAATACCCGTAACCAATTTCTATTTTTAGGCTTAGGATCAATCAATATTTTATATTTTTGTGTGTTCTTTTCACTCTTGAATATTTTAAAGGAACCAAGGCATGTATGTCATAAAATAATATTTTTTGGGCAATATATCTGACCTATTTAAACCTGACAACCAAATGCTGAACATCAGCTTAGCTCTACATATTCCAAAGTCGAGAGCTAACCAAAAAGAACAGCCACTCGTGGTGAGCCAAACGTCTACAGTCCACGATGTCTCCCATAATGAAACATATACAGAGTAAATAAGAAATATTGAATTTAATCAGCTGTAAAAATGACACAGATTCGTAAGCATATTTATCAATAGTTTATAATATTTTTCTTTGCCTTCAGTATCCTTGTTTTGTCAAAATTTACTGATGGAGCGCTGTTTTCTTTACCTTGGGAAATACAATTTGTTTTAAAGACGAGCTTCACAAAATCCGATATGGATTAGAGTGAATAGTTTTTTTAGATGGCTAGATTTTTAATTAATGTTTTTAAGATAGCTAGAATTTAAATTATTAACGTCATTTTAGTTTAAAATTGTTATATCTTTTAATACTTCACATCCTAAACCGTGTTTTTGTATTTAGTTATCAAAACACCATATTTACGTGTATTTACTTGTTTAAACTGTTTTGCTTCCTTGCATTTTAAGTTACCAACTTGTATTTGTTTACTATGTAATATGTGAATTTCTTGCAAAAAAAAATGTTTTCTTAATTCAATATCTCTATTTTGTATGTATTATGATATGTAAGTAGTTAATTAGAGCTGATGTTTATCTGTTGCTTGATCATGGCTGCTATAAATAAATAGTAAGTAATCATATTTGTTTTTCGCAATATAAGCATACGGTGTATGCCATATGTACGTATACTAAAACATTGATGGACTTGTACTAAGCTTTGGATCCCATCCAAAATACCAGCAACTCAAGGTACAGTGAGATGCATTTCATAATAATTATCTTTTACAAACATAATTAAAATTACTTTTCGAAGTAAATGATTATAAGAGATAATGAGCGTAAAATACATCTTCAGTGCTCTTTTCATCAGTTGCTGGACTTATTAGGATTGTAGTAAATATAAAAAATCAACCGCGTTTGCTGCCATCTACTTATATTTTGTATTAATTATTTAAAGATGAAAATGCATTTTCTAGCAGTGGAATAAAGTATGGATAATGAAATAAAAATGCATGTCAGGGAAATTTTTTGTCTGCAGTAAATTTGATAGCTAACGAGCTATTTTGGTCCTATTTAATACATTAATACACTTTTGTGACTATATAATACCCCTTGATATCTGTTATAGTTATATGTATATTAAAAAGTGAAGTAATGTAGTAAAATATACGATGACTAATAATGACTATTATATAAGTAAATAATTGAATAACATTTCACTTAGAAACATAAATAAAGAAACAATGAAACAAACACCCGAAATAAATATCTTACACAATACAATGACGTGCGGGGGAAGAAGGGAGTTGATAACTTGTTTCATAGCTAATTGTATATATTAAGATTATTATTAGTTGGCGATAAAAATGTTTATTTTGATATGAATTCGGGATATTTGTTTTTCTCTGGGAAAATGATATGTTATAATGTTCTACTTGGTCTTTTCAAATTAGCTTGCTAAAATTTAATTAAACAGGCCTGGTCTTGAGTACGAATTTGATAGAAAATTTAATGACGATGACAAATTATTTTCAGAAAAGGCTTATGGCCAAAAAGGACAGGTAAGAAGTATATAAAGTTGTTTACATTGGGGTTTACTCATTTTTGTCTTAAAATCAGTCTTTTGTTGAAATTGTTTTCAGCTTTTGTTATTTAAGAGCAGATCACCATTATTCCAGATTATTGTTACAAGAGCACTTCCATGATTGGAATTCATTTGGAACAGCACTGACATTCATTCAGAATGCTCATCATTTTTATGTGTTTGTTATTTCAGAACTATTAGTGATTGAATTCATAATGCCGTAAAATCAATCTAAGTTTCATTTTATATTCTAGGGAAATAAATTATTTGTTCAATTTACAACACTTTTCTTTCGTTCATTTGTGCCAAATATATATATATATATATATATATATATATATATATATATATATATATATATATATATATATATATATATATATATATATATATATATATATATATATATATATATATATATATATATATATATATATATATACATATATATATATATATATATATATATATATATATATATATATATATATATATATATATATATATATATATATATATATATATATATATATATATAGTCAGAATCGAAAAATACTTAGACCTATGTCATACAAGCAAATTAATAGATATTTAAATAAAAAATTTATCATTTCAAAATTTCAATGATCATGTAATTATTTCTAGGGATGAAATCTGAGTACAAGGCAATAATTAACAGGTTTTGTGTTACTATGGCAGCTTGCTCACGTAATATTCCGCCAGCAGAGAACAAAAGAATGTACTTGCTAAACAGGATGTCAAAAGAAATTTACCAAACCCAATAAAATACTGTTATTTGCTCCGGCTTTATGGTGTCTTAAAATTGTTCTTTTCCAGAGGAAACGATTAGTAAATAATACAATGTTTCACCTCACAGCATGAATACTGAACTCCTGTTAACCATAAAGAAAATCCGTGTCATGCGATATGAATATACTAAACGGCTGCCGTCATTAATAATAAGGGGAACATTTGTAGTCCAATCAAGCGGGATTTAAGCGAACTGCATGCTCTTTCATCCAAGTATATAGAATAAGTCATCGATACTCTGTATAAAGACACCCGCGAATAAACTTTCACTTGAAATTAGTGAAATATCATTTGCAAGGATAGATGAAGAGTCAAAGATTTCACAGCGGGTTCGACGGATGCGACGGAGTAATACAAAGTAACTTTCCTTGACTTTACAGTGATTTAATGGTGGATACTTTGAAGACAAAGGCTTACTGACAGCTCGATGTGAAAAACACAACAAAATACATGCTGTTATTAACTGGTCAGCATTTACCCACTTTTATAGCGCACGTTAAGTCGATACCAGGTGACTACTCAGACCCTATTTAGTAACGTCAATAGTAATACTAGTATTAGTAGTAGTAGGTAGTTAGTGGAAGTAGATTATCCTCCTCTTCCTCCTCCTCCTCATCGTCGTCATCATCATCATAATCATCATCATCGTCGTCGTCATCATCATCATCATCATCATCATCATCATCATCATCATCATCATCATCATCATCATCATCATCATCACTAGCTAAGCATTACTAGCATGATGGCTTGAAGACACATTGTGATGATTTGGTTCAGTGGGATTCATCATCATCATCATCATCATCATCATCATCATCATCATCATTATTATTATTATTATTATTATTATTATTATTATTATTATTATTATTATTATTATCATCATTATTATTATTATTACTGCAGTAGTATAGCAGATTCGTTTCATATAAAGTTAGGAAAATCAAAATCAAAATCTATTTCCATGCAGACCCATTCCCGACACCTGCATACCCAAATCTCTTGGGGTTTAATCTAACCAATAATTTTGCTACAAATGGAGGAGACGAAAAGGAGCAATCAGAAAGGACTGTACAATTAGTTCTTCACATATATTGCTTGATTTTATAAGAAAACATAGCATGCATAAACATGAACAGTTACTAAATAAAAGTACACAAAACATTATTGCAAAAACCTGTCTGGACACCTACAGTGTTTGAGGCGTTTAATTTCCAAAATAAATAATAAGTTTAGGTTATTGCTGTATAATTTTTTTTAATTCTTATTTTGACAGAGTTGTAGCACTTTAGAATGAATCCCACCTTGACTGATGCATTTGCAAGTGACAGACTGCTACCAAGACGTTTATATTTTGAAGACATTATGTTTGTATTTGTATATGTTCTGTCTATACGGAAAGGTGAGGACCTGGCTACTGAGTACGTTAATTGACACATAGCATTAAAGGTCACCATTGAGAAGCTTAGAAAATTTTTAACCATAAGAAAAAAATAAATGCAGCAATTCTGTATTAAGGTGAATATGCATATTTTTGGTTGTGATTGCATGTAGAATGTTACAATGTTCAAGCAATTTTCACAGTAAGGATATGATTTTGTCAAGATGCAAGTTTGTTTTAATTTTGTTTTATTTGCTTAGATTATGCATTTGTTTGAACTGTCATCCAACCAACAAAATATGATATAGGTATTTTGTCATACATTTTTACATTGATTGTACCGACTATTTTCATCTCAGATACAAACTTAAGTCCATAGAAAGTTAAGCGCGAACAATAAATTTAAACATGTGTTGGAGTTGCACGCCAAGATGGTATGCAAAAGTCTAAACTATATTTAACATTGTTGTCCGGTGTTCAATCTTCTCCTGTCAATCAATATTTTGAGGTTGTCTACAAACTGTCCTCATGCAACTGAAATATTTCATTAAATTGCTTCATATATGGTTTTCTTAGCTAAAAAATAGCGTTAAATTAATGGAAGGAATTATGAGATAGCATGTGGTCGCCATGTTGTGTATGTATTGTCCGACATGTAAGGCCTTCAATTACGTAAATAAATCTATGGTGTTTTAGTCCATAGGTCTTGCATAATGCTGTTATAAAAGGGATGAAATGTGTATGACTTGTGTTTCCTAAGATTTCTAATGTATCATAATCAATCTGATTTTGAGTGGATTCAGCTGCTGAATCTAATGGCTACTGAGGACGTTGATTGACACATCGCATTAAAGGTCAATTTGTAATTCTCTATAGTAACTACCTATTTTCGTTGCGGTCATGGGTTGTTTTCTATTGTGAAATTTTCTTTTCCACAAACGCATGTGTACATCCCTTATCTTTTAAAAGTGTTTAAACAGAAAACTCTATGGCTCCAGGGAACAATGCTCATATTCATAGATGTTACAGTGTTACATTTTTACATCAGTTTGCCATAATTTGCTTCAGAACGTGGTTTGGTAATGATAATATTGCTTGTTCATTAATACGAGTCAATCAATCACAAATATTATGGTAATTAAGCTAGCCATTAATGAACCAGCCGCTTGGGTTATATCTATCAAGGGAATCAATCCGTTCTTCTACACGTAAATAGATGACATATGCATTGAACCTCACTCGATGAAGTTGTGTACCGTTAATCAGTTTATTGCACTCAAATAATAGATTGGTACACGGTCAGAACTTTAATAATAATAATAATAATAATAATAATAATAATAATAATAATAATAATAATAAGGACTTTGGATAGCGCTTAATCTTTAGAAGCTCTAAGCGCTTTACACCATCTATAATGATATGACTACAGTACAGAAAAACAAATGACAAAAACAATGAAATTGGAAAACATAAAAACATGCTGAAAACATATAAGATACAAAACATGATTAGGTCGCTAAGTTTGTCCCTGCAGTCGAAACAGGTGAGTATTAAGAGCACTCTTAAAAGGGACAACTGTGTCTTTGTGTCTAATTTCAATGAACTATTTGTTCCACATCGCTGGGCCCTGGTATGCAAACGAACGTTGTCCATATGACTTTGTTTTCACAGTGGGAACAATGAGTATACGATTATCAGAAGAAAAGCGCAAGGATCCAGCAGGTGTTTACACATGGGTGAGGCTGGATAGGTATGTTGGACTGGAGTCTGTCAGTGAAACATAGCACAGAGAACAAATTTTGTGTTCGATTCTATATCGAATTGATAGCCAGTGTTGGGTACAGAGTAATGGTGATGTGTGCTCTGATCGAGGTACTCTAAAGATGATCCGTGCAGCTGTGTTTTGAACTTTTTGAAGTTTCTGGAGTAAATATTGTGACGAACCAGACAGAATTGAGTTACAATAGTCCAGTCTTGAAAGTACTAATGAACACACAAGTTTTTTAGTGGCATTAACTGACAGATATTTACGAATGGAACTGATGCGTCTCAATTCAGGATATGTAGCCTTGCATATGTTCATGACATGTTGGTGCAAAGTGAGAGTACTTACATACTTACATGAGAGAACAATAATAATAACGTATAGAACAATGACAATAACTTATAAAACAATAACAATAACGTATAAAACAATAACAATAACTTATAAAACATTAACAATAACTTATAAAACAATAACAATAACTTATAGAACAAACTGTAGTTAAAACAATATACACTCCCTTATAATGTCTTTTGCAGTTTTAAAAAAATGCCTAATATTAACGGCAATGATCTATACAAGTTCTAACTGACATGTTGACCTTTGCCATCATTAATATAGTTCTTTGTAGAGGGGTGGGGGTTGGGAGGAGACTAATACTATTTGAAATCTCACATCAGGTTTTCAGTGTCTCTTTTTATTTTATGAACGATTTTGCCCATATTTGTTATTGGGTTAAGCGAAGGATGCAAAATGGTGCAATCTGGTGCTATCTGAACCTTGAAAAAGGGATCTAACAAAAGTGACTAAAAACTGCAATGTTTTAAAAACACTAAAAAAAATATTTAAAAAAAAAATAAATTCAAAAAAAATAAAAAATATTCGGAACCCCCTTTGCATCTTTTATAAAAAGCAGTGAATAGGTTTTTTTTTAAAGGGAGGGGGGGGCCGGGCCCTCTGGGCCCCTATAGCAGGTCCGGCCCTGGATTTGTAATGTCACAAATTTAGCTTTTCTGAGACGAGAGAGTGGAGACGAAATTTGCGAGAGAATACGCTGAGGTCAGTAAATTTTGAACCCTGCTTCAGGGGTCCCTATTCCAACACAATTCGAAACATTTATACCAAACCAAAAATATAATGTCATTGCATTATTATTATTATTATTATTATTATTATTATTATTATTATTATTATTCATAACAATCTACTTTGACCCTGATCTATCGGCGCATAACGAAAAAACAAATACGAGTTCCTGAAGTTGGATCGGAATTAAATGCCAGGTATTTACTACAGAAAGATTTGTTTATTGTACATATAGTGCCTGGCCTAAAGGAACACTTACAAAATATATCAAAAATTATGGCAGAGGTGTTAAATCAAAGAGATTTGTCTCTTTCATACCTATGTACCATCCAGGGTTTAATATACTTTTTGAGAAAGAAGAAAATAATGGGACAGCAACTGAACATATAGACACATGGGATCAACATAAACATATTGATGATAGCTTGATATATGTTTTAAATCATTTTAAAAGTATTTCATGATTTCAGGGTAAGCATACATGTTAACAAATATCAACATACCCGAAAACGATTTCTTAATAACAATCATAACAGCATGAACTCACGAATTTACTTTCCCATTTTGCTTCATTGCATTTTTAAGGAGTATCGACTTTTGTATCGGGTCTGGATATAATGCTATATTTTTTGTTTATAAACAGTGTTAAGTCATTGTATGGTAGGTATTACGCCCAGTGTTCCTACTAGGTTGTCGTCGGGCTTGTGTGGTATTACGTAAAGTGCTCCTACCAAGCTGTCTTCGGTCCTGTGTGGTATTACGTAAAGTGTTCCTACCAAGCTGTCTTCTGTCATGTGTGGTATTACGCAAAGTGTTCCTACCAAGCTGTCTTCTGTCCTGTGTGGTATTACGTAAAGTGCTCCTACCAGGTTCTCTTCGTTCCTGTGTGGTATTTTCACCAAACGATCCTCTTGCATCTGACATATTCTCTATCCGTGTAGTTTGACTGATCGTTTTAAGTTCTCCATCCATGTAACACTTTATCACTTGTCTTATTTCACTGAGTGCGACTTGTCCCGAGTCTCATAATATATATATATATATATATATATATATATATTCATATTCTCCGTAGTTACTGCACAATGTTTTCATTGATACTCTTGATTTCAGCTTGTTGATGATCGCGAATGCCTGATACTGCTCTGATATCACCAATCATTTCTTATGTATTATTTTTTGTATTGTATGGGTTTGATTTTGATTTTAAGTAATGTGACGGTACCCTGACCGGCTTGTTATTTTGTGTACTTTATCAATTGCCCATGCATCACTTTTTTCGCACAATTCTGTGCTTTTTTCAGGATGATTTCGTTCCTAGTTAAGTCACTTTTGTTACGTTGTTCCCTATGAGACGGATATCTTCCGGGACTAAGACTAGGCATACTCTTCAGATGTTGTCTCTTCTGGTTCTTCAATGCAAATTATATATATAGTCCTCGAGTCTTGCTGAAAAGACGTCGTTGCGCACGCCATCTATCAGATGCAGTGCGTAATTGCTAAATATTAGCTTTTATGTTTTATTGGTCCAATCCATGATACCATCGGCGTACCTGATGATAACATTTACCCTTGTATTTGTACTTGAGACTATGCTGGCTACATTTATATTTTACGTTTCTACTTTCCTTATATTTCAAATTTACTATTGTCTAATCTTACTCTTAATTTCAAAGTGTCTAAACTTTCAACATCATAAGCATTTATAGTCTTTATTCTCTTCTAGTTGTTTCAGTCTTTAATTGTTTAGAGGCTGGATTCCATTTGTTTTATACAATTTTTTCACCAAACGTGCGCCTTGTACTAGCCAATCCTAAATGTCATGTAGATGTCAGCTGTTCAAGTATATATTTTCTAGACAAGAAAGTCTATTTCAGGCACATTTTGATTACATAGTGACAAATAATTCACGAAAAGTAGGTGACATATTTTGTATTCTAATTTGGTTAGTCCTCTGTCTTGTTCGCTCTCTCTAAGCTCCCATGTTAGTAGGATGGCACTTATCACACTCATCACAAACAACGGAGGTGGTCGTGAGCCGTTTGGGATGATATCACATTTTGATTGGGACATTACCAGTATGTATTTCTATCAATTGTTCACTGTTTTCTCTAAGGTACTGCTTTATATGCGATGGTTGCATGTTTATCATTTCAAAAGCATGCCACATAATACTTAATCATATGCCTCCTTGCAATCAAATTGTTATGTTCACGTTATCTTCTTTTCTGTA
>JAQISU010000323.1:2017500-2187500 GCA_029339505.1 Unio delphinus
GAGGAGTTGATACTTGTTAAGATATCCAAAAATATGCTTGCTGACATGTTTTCCAATAATGTTTAAAGTACATAATAAACAGATATGGGTCGATAGCTAGCTGGTTCATTATTTTCTTTTCCTTTTTGAATTGTGAATACTTTTGCTAATTTCAATGACTGGAAATGTACAGAAAGTGATACGAAACTTAATTACTTCCTTCAAATTCTCTAAGACCGACAAAGCAGACATTTGCAGAGTTGTGTGTGTGTGTGTGGGGGGGGTCCATCCACACCCCATGATTTGTTATTGTCTATTTTATTGATTACATCAACAGTGTTAATCTATTGTTCTCAGGAGAATCGAGTACTCTTTTAATCTCAAATTGGGTAGGTTGATCTGTGTTAAGTTTTTTAAAATTAAACCCGTCAAGTGTTTAGGATATATTGATAAAACAAAGGGGTTCAGCTGGTTTGCAATATCGTGCTCATCAGTATAAATATTGTCATTAACTATACTTTTTCATGTAGTCAGAGGCGCATGTTGAAATTTTATCCCTCAATCATGAAGGCATTTATACTGATAATCCAAAGGACATTTCAGATATTTTTAACAACTTTTTTGTTCAAATTGCTGAAAAACTTAAAGAACCCAGAACTTCATCTGATCATCTGGAACTAAAACATTTTTGTGCTAAAAATCTACAAAACATCATAAAATTTGAAATTCCTGAAATGAGTCCAGAATTTGTGTTGAAATATATTAAAACAATGGATGTTTATAAAGTTACAGGACTTGATATGATTGGACCAAGGCTACTAAAAGTGGTTGCACCTGCAATTGTAGAGAGTATAGGTTTCATTTGTAATGAAAGTATTAGGTCTAATAAATTTCCACAAAGATGGAAAACTGCCAAGGTTATACCATTGCATAAAGCAGGAACAAAAGATGATGTAAATAACTACAGACCCATCTCTATCCTTCCTTGTCTCTCCAAATTACTAGAAAAAACATGTACATGATTCTTTTCTCAACTATTTAAACACTTATGATCTTATTCATACTCAGTCTGGCTTTCTCCAGAATCACTCCTGTGAAACTGCACTTGTATCTTTGATTGATAAATGGCTGAAAGCGTTAGATCAAGGAGAAATGGTAGGCACTATTATGGTTGATTTTCATAAAGCTTTTGATCTTGTAGACCATGAAATTTTACTTGAAAAACTAAAGATTTATCAATGTAGTGAAAACTCTCTAAACTGGTTTACTTCTTACTTAACCGACAGAGTGCAAAAAGTATCTTTAAATGGTCAACTTTCTCAAAGTAAAAGTATTAATTGTGGAGTGCCACAAGGCTCTATCCTTGGACCTCTGTTATTCGTTCTATTTATCAACGATTTACCTCTTAACATTGGAACTTCAATTTCTTCCACTGACCTCTATGCAGATGATTCTACACTGTCCGATACTACCAAAACGGTACTTGAAAATAACTTACAAGATGCTCTCAACAGACTTCAAGTATGCTGCAAGGAAAACAGTATGATCATAAATACAGAAAAAGCGAAAGCCCCACTAGTTACAACACAACAAAAACGAGCAAGACTAGATAGCGACAAACTTAATGTTAATTTTGGCAATGTGAGCCTTAATATGACCTCTCAAGATAGAATTCTTGGTGTATTCGTAGATAACAATCTTACTTGGTTTATTCACATTAAACACATTTCAAAAAAGGTTAATTCTTATCTTTGGTAACTGAGGAAAATAAAAACATACATTCCTCTTCAGTATAGGGTCATCTTTTATAAAAGTTATATTCAGCCATATCTGGACTACTGTAACGTAATTTGGGGTAATACCTCTAATTTAAACATAAAAACACTTATAAGGCTCCAAAAGAGGGCTTGCCATTTAATTCTAGATCAATGTATAGACAATTTTCAGGATGCAATGAATAATATAAAGGTTTTAGCAATACATGAAAGAATATTTCTTAGAAACGCCAAATTGATGTGTAAAGTATCCAGAAAATCCATTCCTGTCTATCTAAGCAATATCTTTCACCAAAGAGATGCTGATGGTACTCCAAATTTAAGGTCCATAAGAAGAAAAAATTATATTATACCAAGGCCAAAGAAGGAATTGTTTAAAAAAAAGTTTTCAATATACTGGTCCAGTAGTATGGAACAACATTCCCAGCGACATGTCAGGCTCCTAGCATTTCTTCGCTTCATAATCAATGTCTTAAATGGATGAAATCTTTAGAAAATTGAACAGTGCTAGTACCAAAAAAAATACTGCCTGCTTGTCTGTAATTTTGCATCATCTTCAAAGCTGGATGTTTCAACGCGGAATGATATTTTATGTTTCTTATATATTTATGTTTTTACAGATGCCTGTGCATGTGTTCCAGGCTTGATACTTTGAAATTTAAAATTCCTTAATTATTTAGCGTAGAGCCAGACTCTTCACATCATGTTGTATATATTGTACATAACAGATAGAAGGCCTCAAGGTAGATTAGTTCTGTAACTAATTGAGTTACCTTCTCTATATAAAGTCTTTATTATTATTATTATTATTATTATTATTATTATTATTATTATGTTCCGCTGAAATTAGTTCTCGCGAGTGATTCCAGAATTTGAGACGATGGCTTCTTTAAAAAAAGTAGCTCTTACATTTTTAATGAGTTTTTTTACTTTATCCTACGATATACATTCATTTGCAAAAACTTTATATTTATGATAGTAATTTTATTGGCTTTTCGTCTTAGCGATTGCATTATTATACAATTCATGTTGTTTTAAATTGATAATTCTTTTTTAATTGCATAGGAGCGTGTTTATTTATGAAGGTAAGAAAATTGGTTCCAGATACACACGTCATATTTAGGGTCAATGTTAGTGAAAGTTAATGTGGGAATATTTTGTGACAATTTAGAGAAAAATACATTTTTCAGCACTAATTACCTGTGCATTGTCTTGTAATTGTAACATATGTAGCTGTTTAGAGTTAGTATAAGAGGAAATCAATTTTAAAGTCACTCATGATAATTATGTCATTGTTGAATGATAAGGCAGTCTCTAGCTCGCATTCAAAGTGGCCAGCCCGTGATGAGATGGAGACTGGAAGTCCCTAAGCAGAGCAGATATAATGAGCTTTACTATTGATGAAACTTACCTTGATTAATATTGATTCAATAGAAATGTTTTCATATCTGTCCGTGTCTTCTATATTATTTGAAATGTACATAACTATCCCTCCTTCCATGCTTTAGCGTCGATCTAGTCTTTCTATTAAAAAGTTGCTAATAGAGATAGCACAGTCAGGTAAATTACAACCAAGAAAAGTGTTCGCATACTCAGATAACTGCAAGATTGGATTATGTTTTTGCATCGTAAGATTTAGTTCGTCTATTTTTGGTAAGATGTGTCTTACGTTAACGTTGATACGCTGAAAACATTTCTTTTTCAAGCCAAAAGCTTACTGTGTAGATTTTAACCAGTCGTTGTAAAGTCGAGGACAGATTTATTACTAGTATTTATTTCCGAGCTAGATGAAGATGCATTAAAACATCGGCATGCGTTATAAGAATTAGTCCCGCGGACAGTCAAACAAATATTACCAACAGCATGATACCTATTTTTAACTAGGGTACAGGTATTTTCATTATTGTACACAGACTGATGTACATGTATTTTCATTATTGTACATAGACTGATGTACTTGTATTTTCATTATTGTACACACAATGATGTACTTGTATTTTCATTATTGTACACACAATGATGTACATGTATTATCATTATTGTACACAGACTGATGTACATGTATTTTCATTATTGTACACACAATGATGTACATGTATTTTCATTATTGTACACAGACTGATGTACATGTATTTTCATTATTGTACACAGACTGATGTACATGTATTTTCATTATTGTACACAGACTGATGTACATGTATTTTCATTATTGTACACAGACTGATGTACATGTATTTTCATTATTGTACACACAATGATGTACATGTATTATCATTATTGTACACTGACTGATGTACATGTATTATCATTATTGTACACACAATGATGTACATGTATTTTCATTATTGTACACACAATGATGTACATGTATTTTCATTATTGTACACACAATGATGTACATGTATTATCATTATTGTACACAGACTGATGTACATGTATTTTCATTAATTGTACACAGACTGATGTACATGTATTTTCATTATTGTGCACAGACCGATGAACCTTTTGTTTATATATATATATATATATATATATATATATATATATATAACACGTCTGTCATGTACGTACTGTTGTCGTATCGACGTGTCCCTTTCCCATAGCTTTCTATTTTGATTGAATCAGCCTTGATAACCAGGACTTGTATGTATTCTGTTCAATTTGGGTTTTTTCACACTCATTTTGAACTTGCATTGCACCTCTGTGGCTTGTCCGTTGTCTATGATGTTAATGCGTGTTTTGGTAGTGCTTACATACGTTGGTAGATGATTTAAGTCTAGGAGTAGCACTATTCATATTTTGTCAATATGTTAGCAGTGCCAGGGTCTTTTAGGTGGATCAGGTCATAGAGAAAGAAGTGATATGGTTGCTGACCCGACGCTAGCAAAAAGGTTTTTGGATTTCATTAGTATATCAAGTTGGACGATCTGCCAATATGTATCAATAGATCAATATACAGCGTCATCTCCACATCAAGTCTTGTTATTAGACCCTATACAATGACGCTATCTATCTGAACGAACAACTGATTAACAAGGGGCATGTACTTCATTTTAAAATGATTTAGTTCCAGACCTCTATCAGCATAATTTTGTATTACTTATTCAATAACTGTAGTGTATTTATTGAGGATTAAGTTTGCTAATTTATATTTTGAGACGGTCAATTGTTGCACACCAGGGGGAGATTTTTCATGTACCTCAGGTGAAGGGTGTGATTTTACATGTACTACTGGCGAAAGCCCTCTGGTATCGACTCCTTTTACAAAAGATGGTCTCGAAATTAGGGTGTTTTTGGGTGGGAGAGGAGCATAACTAAGTCGATGTTGTTCTATCTGAGACTTTTGGTAACTTTCTTTAGTGTGTATTGGTTTCTCAGAATTCGGTATGTCTGACTTGTGGCTCTTTAGTTATTCGACTTTGGGTATTTTGTATTAGCTTTTATCAATCGATTGCATTTTGTGTTTTGTTCAGTAATCCATGTTTTCTTATTCTTTTCAAAGTTGGTAGCTAAATGTTGGCTGTTTGATTTTTTCAGGTTGTATTGACGTTGATCCGTGATACATCGCCATGCGTTTGGTCATGCTGAATATTTGGTAATCTATGTTTACATTTTTTGATTCTGTATTCTTTGTAAAAAAAAAAAAATTAAGCTTGCTTTTTCATGACCGTTGTAAATGCATATAATTAAATATCCAAACCTGAACCTTTTACAGATCTTTAGGTATATTTCTATAGGTTCTGTCGGATTAGCGTTATTAGCTTAGCGATATATTTTCCGCCACAACGCGCGATGAAAACACACTCATAGTAATAGTATTATAGCACTATATATGTTCAATAAATTTAAGTCGTTTCATTTTGCCGTTATATTTTTAATGTTTTTAAAATTAAGAACTGCTCCAAAGTTTTCTCGTTAAGCAGGACATACAACCACAGATTCGCATTTTTAGTACCTATCTATAACCGCCTAGGTTCTAGGTGATCTGCAAAGTGTATTGGAGAATTATATATATATATATATATATATATATATATATATGTGTGTGTGTGTGTGTGTGTGTGTGTGTGTGTGTGTCGAATATTTGCAATGTAAGTTATGTAGAATTTTATACATAACAGTAACGAGTTTAATAATAATAATAACAATAATAATAATAATAACAACAACAACAACAACAATAATAATAATAATAATAATATTATTATTATTATTATTATTATTATTATTATTATTATTATTATTATGATGATGATGATGATAGTAATAATAATCTGATCAGAGCTAGGTAACAGTAAACTAATTCGAGATATTTTTTAATTCCTATTATTAATATTTATTAGTATTGTTATTATTGTTGTTATTATTATTATTATTATTATTATTATTATTATTATTATTTCAAATGGATTATATCTTCAGGATCACAAATGATACCAGCTTAAGTTTTAATATCTGATCTAGTTGAGTTATTTAGAGGTTTAAAAAGTAGTATAACTATTACTTCCACAAAATATTTTATTTTATATACAAATTACCAAGTGTGTCTGTGATGTAGCTGTTTCTTTTATATACAAATTACCAAGTGTGTCTGTGATGTAGCTGTTTCTTTTATATACAAATTACCAAGCGTGTCTGTGATGTAGCTGTTTCTTTTATATACAAATTACCAAGTGTGTCTGTGATGTAGCTGTTTCTTTTATATACAAATTACCAAGTGTGTCTGTGATGTAGCTGTTTCTTTTATATACAAATTACCAAGCGTGTCTGTGATGTAGCTGTTTATTTTATATACAAATTACCAAGTGTGTCTGTGATGTAGCTGTTTCTTTTATATTCAAATTACCAAGCGTGTCTGTGATGTAGCTGTTTATTTTATATACAAATTACCAAGTGTGTCTGTGATGTAGCTGTTTATTTTATATACAAATTACCAAGTGTGTCTGTGATGTAGCTGTTTATTTTATATACAAATTACCAAGTGTGTCTGTGATGTAGCTGTTTCTTTTATATACAAATTACCAAGCGTGTCTGTGATGTAGCTGTTTATTTTATATACAAATTACCAAGTGTGTCTGTGATGTAGCTGTTTCTTTTATATACAAATTACCAAGTGTGTCTGTGATGTAGCTGTTTATTTTATATACAAATTACCAAGCGTGTATGTGATGTAGCTGTTTATTTTATATACAAATTACCAAGTGTGTCTGTGATGTAGCTGTTTCTTTTATATACAAATTACCAAGCGTGTATGTGATGTAGCTGTTTATTTTATATACAAATTACCAAGTGTGTCTGTGATGTAGCTGTTTCTTTTATATACAAATTACCAAGTGTGTCTGTGATGTAGCTGTCTATTTTATATACAAATTACCAAGTGTGTCTGTGATGTAGCTGTTTCTTTTATATACAAATTACCAAGCGTGTATGTGATGTAGCTGTTTATTTTATATACAAATTACCAAGTGTGTCTGTGATGTAGCTGTTTCTTTTATATACAAATTACCAAGTGTGTCTGTGATGTAGCTGTTTATTTTATATACAAATTACCAAGTGTGTCTGTGATGTAGCTGTTTATTTTATATACAAATTACCAAGTGTGTCTGTGATGTAGCTGTTTATTTTATATACAAATTACCAAGTGTGTCTGTGATGTAGCTGTTTCTTTTATATACAAATTACCAAGTGTGTCTGTGATGTAGCTGTTTATTTTATATACAAATTACCAAGTGTGTATGTGATGTAGCTGTTTATTTTATATACAAATTACCAAGTGTGTCTGTGATGTAGCTGTTTATTTTATATACAAATTACCAAGTGTGTCTGTGATGTAGCTGTTTCTTTTATATACAAATTATCAAGTGTGTCTGTGATGTAGCTGTTTTTTTTATATACAAATTACCAAGCGTGTATGTGATGTAGCTGTTTTTTTATATACAAATTACCAAGCGTGTATGTGATGTAGCTGTTTCTTTTATATACAAATTACCAAGCGTGTATGTGATGTAGCTGTTTCTTTTATATACAAATTACCAAGCGTGTCTGTGATGTAGCTGTTTATTTTATATACAAATTACCAAGTGTGTCTGTGATGTAGCTGTTTATTTTATATACAAATTACCAAGTGTGTCTGTGATGTAGCTGTTTATTTTATATACAAATTACCAAGTGTGTCTGTGATGTAGCTGTTTATTTTATATACAAATTACCAAGTGTGTATGTGATGTAGCTGTTTATTTTATATACAAATTACCAAGTGTGTCTGTGATGTAGCTGTTTATTTTATATACAAATTACCAAGTGTGTCTGTGATGTAGCTGTTTATTTTATATACAAATTACCAAGTGTGTCTGTGATGCAGCTGTTTCTTTTATATACAAATTACCAAGTGTGTCTGTGATGTAGCTGTTTCTTTTATATGCAAACTACCAAGTGTGTATGTGATGTAGCTGTTTCTTTTATATACAAATTACCAAGTGTGTCTGTGATGTAGCTGTTTATTTTATATACAAATTACCAAGTGTGTCTGTGATGTAGCTGTTTATTTTATATACAAATTACCAAGTGTGTCTGTGATGTAGCTGTTTATTTTATATACAAATTACCAAGTGTGTATGTGATGTAGCTGTTTATTTTATATACAAATTACCAAGTGTGTCTGTGATGTAGCTGTTTATTTTATATACAAATTACCAAGTGTGTATGTGATGTAGCTGTTTCTTTTATATACAAATTACCAAGCGTGTATGTGATGTAGCTGTTTCTTTTATATACAAATTACCGAGCGCGTATGTGATGTAGCTGTTTCTTTTATATACAGATTACCAAGTGTGTCTGTGATGTAGCTGCAGACACCAGGCCACGTCACACAAGGCTATTTTGTTGAATTATTTATTCAAATATCTGTTGGAAATTTCTAATTTCATTCTTTAATTTTTACATTACGTTTTCACCTAGGTGGTTATAGAAAGGCACTAAAAATGTCCGGAGATGAAAAGTGCCCTGACTTTCTGAGATAATCTAGTATATTGAGTATAGAATCTTACTGGGTCTGATTTGCTAATACCAACACAAGTACCATGTTTACCCGTATATGTTACATCTTGTCATATTGTTACATTGTTATGACATGCCTATTACAGTCAGGGCCACACATATGTACAATATCGACTTCAGCTTCGGTGTGTTTCTATTTCGGTTTCATCGAGAAACTGCATGAGGTTTTACATGCTATATGTTTGTTTTAATTGTGTTATATTATCGTCGCTTTATTCGTTGTTGTTCGTTCAGGTTATCACAATGGGCATCGATGCTGTTTTAATCTGGTACATCGTCGTCCTGCTCATATATTTTCGTATCATTTTCAGCGAATGTGCAAGATGGAGTTTTGGCAGAGATTGATTCTTTCTCTTTTTGACTCACAAACTTCGCTCCTTGTTGCCTTCCCGTTCGAGCTTTCAAACGCAGTACCTCATTATTGATTATGATGCTGACGTCATATGCTGCGCTTTTTTGTTACGAGTGGGTAAATGAATACACATGTCTGCACAAATTAGGTCTCTTTACTGAAATTTTCTGAAACAGCACAGTTCTTCAAGAAAGAAAGCATTATGCAGCGCTATGCATTTTTCTCGCAATTCCGTATCAAGCTTTGCTTCTTCTGAATTCATTTTAACTGGTACATAATGAAGGTCATATATCCAATATTTCGGGGTTTGAAGTTAAATTGCACTAGAGTCGTGCATAGACTATAAGGAAGTGGTATAGTAAAGTATATACGGTAATTTACGCTGTTCGGTCTCAGTTACCTTTCGCACAACGTAGTCAAGAGATGATAGGTTGATCTATATCGTTTGTGGAATAATGGGTTCCAAAAATAGACGACCTAATATGTTGAGGTGAGAACAGCTCACTATTTCATCCGACATAAAAAACAAAACAAGAAACAGACGGTGATTAAGTATGATGTCACGATCCAGCTACAGTATCAAGGTAATGCAGCAGATGCGCCTTAACAAATTTTGAGCCCCCAGTCGCTGACACCCTTAATACATATACCAACTTAAGATTAAATATATACAACTTTTATAAACATGTAAGAATCAAATTAATAAATATATTTAACATAAAGGACTTCAATTTCTGCTAATTACAATCGACATCGTAATTGACATGGTTAGCCAGTTGCCATTTAATAACTGAATTAATTATTCAGAATTTTCTGATTTACATGTGACATAGACCGCTAAGAGGCCTAGTGATTAGAGAGTCCACCTCGGATACGGGAGGTCGCGGGTTTGAACCAAACCAAAAACTTATGAAATGGTACTAACAATTGCCTCTCTTGGTGCTCAGCATTAAGAGGTTGGTATTTGGATTGGTTGGCCTAGTGTCAGGATAATGTGACTGGGCGGGACATGATGCTACATGTCTGTGATATGATGCCCCAGTGTTAGACAGCGCCATAAACTGCCACCCTCCAAACATCGTAGCATTATGACTAAAAATTGTTAAAGTTACGTTAAAAATCTTAAACACACACACACACACACACACACACACACACACACACACACCCGCTTGTCTCTCATGCTTCCTTTCTTTCTTTGTTCTTTTTGTTTCCACTTCTTCCTCTCTTTCCTCCCTTTTATTTCTTCTTTCTTCCTCCTTTCTTTCTCCTTTCCTTCTCTTTTTTCCAACTTTCTCAGTTCATTTCTCTTTCCTACCACTTGACTTTACCTTCCATCCTCTTCTATTATTGTATCGCCACGTGTATGCATCCCGGAGCTTCTGAAGGAACACAACAAGCTACATAATTTATTGCATCATTATCATATATTCCAGGAAATTCATTACTGTCTCACAGACCTTCCGCTGACTATACTATAATGATAGTGAAGTTAGAGAAGGACAGGAGGTTTAATAGTTTTAGAAGTGGATTCTAATGCAGGAGAAAACGTGTTTCTTCTTAATGGTTTTAATTCTTTTTATACCTTTTCTTTTACATTCTACAACATGAGGTTAGCGAACACATGATTTTAGGGTGTGCTGGATACTACATATGGGTTGTTGGCTAGTAAATATGTGAGTAATAGATAGTAAATGTACGGTAATGGCTAGTACAGGATTGGGTGTTGGTCGCTCCAAACGGCATGTTAGATAGTATAGGTGGAATTTAATCTTTCAACTAATGGACGCTTTTCGTATACGTTGACACTGGTCCCATTGCTCAATTGGTCCAATAAATGATATTTCTGGATCATCCCAACGAACCTACCGTTCTTTTAGAAATACCTGATATTTTCATGATCATCCTGTTAATATGATTGAAACTGAGGATAATGTACGAAAGGTGTAGGGGTAGTGAAGAAGAGACAATTTAGCATATAATAAATATAATTTCGCGTCCTGTGCAAATACTGAATATTTTGCTGTCCAGAAATGGAATATTACACATTATTATATTACTACGCCTTTAGTGGTTTTATAAAAAATTTAAGGCCTTTCTTTAAAGTTTAACCAGGAGTATTTTGACGTCTATTCTATGGCTTGCGACTTGAAAACTTATATAACTCTTTGATCACAATAATTTTTAGCTATGTGAAGTAATTTATGACGTTATTATTACAAATTACAATGAAGAGTGCTTTAAATAAAATTAAATGCATCGTGTATAACATAACACTTTATATGCTAGCTTATAATTTCTAAAAATGTATTTGAAGTAGTAAAAAGAAACAGAGGTGAGCATATCTTTTTTGCGTCACAGGAGTGTGCATGTGTGAAAGGTAGCGTGACTAAAAACTTAAAGCTTTGTTCAAGCACGCATATCATATGCAACCAGTTAAATGTTAGACCATGGCTTGGCACAACCCGTTATATGTTAGACCATGGCTTTGCACAACACGTCAAATGTTAGACCATGGCTTGGCACAACCCGTTAAATGTTAGACAATGGCTTGGCACAATCCGTTAAATGTTAGACCATGGCTTGGCACAACTCGTTAAATGTTAGACTATGGCTTGGCACATAAAGTGTTTAGCATCTGCTTTCACGGTCAACGTCAGAATCCGACGATATGCAGGCTTCTGTCCTGCATTGATTTGGACAAATCAAAAACTCCAAAAATAAGAGACATACGATGCTTATTACGATTTCCTCTACACGAAATGGATATGAATTTCCATACCACAACGTTAATAAATGTAGTGACATTTTGTATAATTAATATTGCTTGATAAAGCAAACTAAATATGTTTAGAGAAAAGAAATGTTAATTTAAATTCGATAATAATAAACACTGACTAGGTTTTTATTTCACAACGCCAGGTAATAAAAATATCACACTTCTTTCATAGCATACCGTCCCTAGGTTAGATTGAAAAGCATTTCGATTACAATGGCATCTGAAGAACTGATGTAAACATGTTATCTGTGGAAGGACCAATACACCATGTTTTAAAGGGGACGGGTTTTTGAATCGTCCTATATTGACATTTAAGCAACTTGATGAAGGTAGTACGGAATGTTCTGTTGAATGTTGTGTAAATGATTGGATTCAGAGTGCTCGAGACATACCCCAACCACACGAATACAGATATCAACATGTGATCAAAATGACACCGATTACATAATACGGTCATTATGTTTACGATAAAAAATGGCGCCCAACAAACCACAAACAAGACGAAAACGATTCCAAGGACCTTTGATGCCTTTTGTTCAGTTTTTACGCTATTTTTTACTTGCCTTTGTTTAAGGGAATCGCGTTTAATGCTAAACTGAGACATGCTCGTGTGCTTCTTTACAAGTTCATGCAGACGTAAAGGCACACTATTGTTTTGTCTTCGTGGACTCTGACGTGTTGAAGTTAAAATTGTAAACCCCGAAGATTGGTCCATTTCTGTTGCTGATGACGGTGCTGTGTCCCCAGTTTCCTCTTCGATAATTGTAGAGTCTTCCGAATAAAAACTACTCTGTTTGGAAAACTCCGAACTTTCTCTTGACCTTCCCTCCAAATATGCATTAAGAGGTAGAGATCGGCTTGTTTTCATTAGAGTACCTTTTGTAGATGTCCTTGAATTTGTGAGGCTACTACACTGGCTATCTTGCATTGCAGGACAACTGGCCGACCTCATAGCGTATTCTTTTATGATATTTCTGGATGTTTTTCTACAGGTGAATCTCCGCATCATTGGTTCACCCTCTCTGTGTGTCGGATCACACAGTTGTGCTTGTCTGTGTAGGATTTGAATTGTTAAACCGAGAAATATCACCATGATCGCTAGAGGTATGAAAAATGCACCTACAGAACCGTACACAATAAAATCCGAATTGCTCAGAATACACTGATTATCATTTAAGACATTTGCCTCATCTACAAGACCTAAAATCATGATAGGGCTAGAGATTGCTATCGCTACCACCCACACCAAAATAAGTTTTGCAATGACGGTTGTCTTGGATCTTTTCCTAGACTTCAGAGGCGACCGTATTGCAAGATATCTTTCAAAGGATATTGCACAAAGGTGTAAAATTGATGACGTACACATTAACACATCTGACGTCACATAGAGATCACAGAGCGTCGAATCAAAGGGCCAATAACCTGAAATAATAATAATAATAATAATAATAATAATAATAATAATAATTAACAGTAATAATTATAATGACAATGTTACCACTTCTACCAATGATGATAAAATTGTTATTAATAATATTATTTATTCTTCTTATTAGCCGCAGCAGTATCATCAGTAGTAGTACAAGTAGAGGTGGTAGTAGTAGAAGAACTTGTATAATTATTATTATTATCGACTGCACAATCTAGAACAAAACAAAGCAAACAAGACTGCACTGGTTCGCCATCACATTTGAAGTTTTTTTGGAAATAATTACAAAATATAATGCAATTCAAATGGTTCTACAATTGACCTATCACTGCCTTCCAGACACTCCACGTGCAGGAAGCAATAATCACACCTACCCCCTTAATTTAGAGTCATTACAAGGGCAATGCAAAAGTTTTTGTTGTTGTTGTTGTAGGGTTTAATGCCATTTTTCAGCACACGATACATGGCAGCCAGTATTATTGGTGGAGGAAGAACCCGGGAAAACCCCCGGAAAGAATCACCGACCCACGTGAAGCTACTGGCAAACTTTCTAACATAACTACATTAGCGGAATCTTAGACTCGAACGCACGCAGACAGAGGTGAGACGGCAGTGATCCGTAACGGAAAGCGCTTTAGCCCACTCGGCCACTCGGGTCCCCGCAATGCAAAAGTAACACCAAACCACTTTTATAGCTCATCATGGTTTATTATCACATGTTTGCCACCACAGCCCCATCCCAACCCACATCCACCTAGACGTCTGACTGTGGTCCTGTGTCCGTATCCTACAATCCATTACAAATATCACGTGTCCACTTTGCAGGAATACATGTATAGGGAGTAGTAAAACAAAGTATTACAAATGTCATTGTAACTGCAATATTTGGATCTAAAGGTATAAATGGCAGAAGACCGCATATGATATGTATTTCCTAGACCTATGCATTTCATGTTCTCAAGATAAAAGTTAAGTAAATATAAACCAACTAATAAAGCTCCTGTGAGACTCAGATTGCTGTGTATTCACAGCAAGCCCTTAAGCAAGCGAATACGTTAAGCAGCAGAGAGGGTGAACCCTACAACGTTTTGAGACAAAATTTTGATTGAAATCTTAAAACGAGCCTTCCTACGATCTCATTTTAACCAAAAAAAGGGCAAACCCTACAACGTTTTGAGACAAAATTTGATTGAAATCTTAACGAACCCTCCTACGAAATCTCATTTTAACTAAAAAAATGAAAACGGAGATTTTACGATTTTTCAATCAAAATTTTGATTGAAATCTTAAAACGAACCCTCCTACGATCTCATTTTAACCAAAAAAAGGGTGAACCCTACAACGTTTTTAGACAAAATTTTGATTGAAATCTTAAAACGAGCCTTCCTACGATCTCATTTTAACCAAGAAAAATGTCTCAGAGGCAAACCCTACAACGTTTTCAAACAAAAAATTGATTGAAATCTTAACGAGCCTTCCCTACGAAATCTCATTTTAACTAAAAAAATGAAAACGGAGACTTTTACGATTTTGGTCGCAACTTGTTGTCATTCACCCTCTCTGCTGCTAAACTTTCAGTTCTGGGTTAATAATTTTTTTACGATAAAAATCACTAAGATGAAAATCACTAAGATTTCAACCGAATGTTTGATCCAGTCCGATACGATATCGTGTCCGAGGATCATGTAAATTTATTGTGACAAATCCGTACGGGGTTGACTGAGAGTGACTAAAGAAATTTCTAAATTGATTATGATCCATATCACCGCAGCACCAAGTTTGCCAAATATTTCTAAGAGTATGAGTATCAACTCCGTTAAATACACACAATAAATTGCAGTTATCTCTGATGACTTTTGGAACCTGAGTGTAGCGTTGAGTGACATATATCACGTCAGTGTTTTTATGCCTGCCTCTGGAAAAAATCCTAGCAGGATTTTTTTGTTTATCCAACATTGCATCGTCGTATACGACTAAATTGTTAATATCTCCATCAATATCATCAATGCTCGGTGCTTCATCGATATCGGTTATAAATTCAATAATACCCTCGGCGGCAATCTCTGAAGCGTTTTCATTAAAATCTTTTAGCACTTCATAACATCGTTGATCATCTACGCTAGGGGCAATTAAATACAACTTATCCCACTTCATCCATCTCATTATTAAATTGAGCAACAATTGCGTCTTGCCGGATCCAGATGGCCCGATTATAATCATCCGGATAGAGTTTGGTAGCGCTGCATGATGCTTAACTGGTTCTCTTGTTTTAGTCGCTGAAAAATCAATTATATCCATATTTCTATACATAAATTATGGATCTATATTGTATGAAGTGTAAAACGCGTACTGGCACAGATGATGTGACGACGGTTACAACTAAAAATAACCGATCAGCGCTTACTGGCAGATGTGCAACATGTGGTATAAAAAAGTTTAGATTTGTTTCTACAAAATCAAAGATTTTACAATTCGGGGATGTTTTAAAAAAAACGAGGAGGTGACATCGCAGCCAAATTGGCAAAGCTCCCTGGAACCCCATGGGCAAAATACCCCGGAGAAAAGCACCTTCCAGGATATAGCTACTGTGGACCGGGAACCAGACTTGATATCAGACTCAATAATCAAAATCAGCCCCGACCCGGTGAAGAACCAATAAACGCCATTGATAAGGCTGTCACCTTCATGATGTTGCATATAGGAGCAGCGATTTGCAGCAAAGACATCTAGCAGATGTAAAATTAATTCATGCATTAAATGCTATTCCCGAAAACACTAGTGTTTCGTTCAAAGAAAAATTAGCTTCATGGTTAATAAAATCGGCTATGAAAAGTAAATTGATGTTAGGTGCCGGTAATTAATAACAACATGGAATTTATTTATTATTCTCCAAAAGGATACTGGCGGGGTAACGCTGCAATAAATAAACTCGCTAGCGCCGCAAAAGTGAAAAAGGCCACTGCGGCTAATTGGTTATCCAAACAGGCTATATGGCAAATTTATCTACCGCGTCCTAAACAAATTAATTACTCGCATTTTGATGTGACTGTCCCTAATGAAGTTCATCAGGCTGATATATCATTTTTGCCACATGATCGTGGTTACAAATACGCGCTAACCGTAGTTGATGTTGCAAGTCGATACAAAGAAGCAGAACCGTTAAAAACAAAATCAGCAACTGAAGTCGCTTCTGCATTCGAAAGGATTTATCGAAAGGGTCCTCTGAGTTGGCCAAATCTATTGCAGGTTGATCCTGGCAAGGAATTTCAAGGCGCTGTTTTATCAGCGATGAAGCATCACAAAGTCACCATACGACGAGGGCATACTGCGTTACATCGCGATCAGGCAATTGTTGAACGATTTAGTCGGACTCTTGCTGAACGGTTATTTGGATATCAATACGCAAAAGAATTCATTCAAGAAAAGCGATCCCGTAAATGGGTCAAAAGGTTACCAGCTGTGATTACCGCACTGAATAATGAGATTACTAGAACAATCAACATGAAACCTAGCAACGCTATTAAAAAGAAGTCTATACCCGTACAACCACAAAAAGATTTCCCTAGAAACGCTAGCGTTTCCCAACCAATTCTTGGTAGTAATGTCACTGTTAGGTATTTATACGAACCAGGAGAGCTGGAAGGTGGCACAAAAAGGGCTACTGATCCTATTTGGAGTGTTACTGCACACAAGATATCTTCTATAACACGATCAACTGGTAGACCTCCAATCTATAAATTGGATTCAACTGCCCCTCAGCGGGGGTTTACACGCGAACAACTCCAAGTGATTCCTGATGATACTCAATTACCACCGCGGGGTCTTAACTAGCGCCGTTGCGTCTATTGCACTCAAGACAAGTTAACATCACATTGTTTCTGACATGACCAATGCTGCTATTCTTTCTGTCTACGGTAAATTGACGAGGATCCTTATCCGAATACTGCCAACGCATTATACAATTGCAACTCGCGCAGTGATTATTCTGTTGTTTCTTCAAAGTGATTATTAATTCAGCATCAATATCAAATTCTCGTTGTTTTTTTTTATCCTGCTGTTTATAACCAGAAAGATTTTTATCAATAATTTTAACATAAATATCATCCATTGTTGTGTCATTATCATCGCCACCAATGATTTCATCATCGAAAACAATTCTTCAAAGTTGATTTATTTTTCGTACTCTGGATACTGCGAGATAGACTAAATTTGACCATTCGATGCGATTATCCACCATCCAAACAACTGTGTCTGTGATAGTCAATCCCTGTGAAGAATGTATCGTCGCTGCGTATCCTAGCGTCCATGGCGATTTATTAGCACGCAATGCATCTTCAACGACGCTGATATCAACCAGCACAATATCATTTAACACTAAATTCTGCTTTTCACTTTGTCCTGGAATATCAACTTCGATATTTTGTCGCCGTGTATCCGAAGGCCTATAACAAAGAGGCACTGGAAGCGTTGCAAATTTTTCTTTATGCAATTCAAATAACTTCATCTGAAGTGTGTCTCTGACTATTTTTCTACTTGCAATTATCAAATCGTTTGGTCTCCACGTTTCCCAAAAATCATTCATTGGAGTTTCTGAAATCACTTCACGCGCTATTTCACACTGGATTCTATCCGGTTGTAATCTAATTAGCGCTTTGAATTCTCGTAATCGTTCATCAATTGATCTATAATCAGTGTTAATTTCTTCATAATAGTTTACAAAACCCTTTAGCCATTCATGTGGGGATGCACCGACAAATGGTGGTGGTTGGCCGTGATCACCGCACATGACGACTTTTGTGTTTTTGTTTAACAACCACTCGAGAAATGTTTGTAATACATCTAATGAGACTGTGCATATTTCATCCCAAATTATGATTTCAGGAATGAATTTATCACCCATACGCTCAGGAGTCCATTTGTCACCCTTCCATCGAAAGAAACTATGGTAGGTACAGGCATTTACCCCTCGTTGTTTCATCTCTCTGGCGAGTCTGTGAGTTGGTGTTAGCACAATCATGCTTGTGAAATCCGTAGGATTTTTCCCACGAAATAATTCGATTGCACGAGTTGTCTTTCCTGACCCACCACAGCCGTTTAAATAAACTGTCTTGTATCTACATACGGGATCAGATACCGGTGGTGCATTAGAAAATTCTGATTGAATTTCAATACTGTTATAACAAAGATATTTATCATCCATGGCAACGTCTGCGGATTCACAATACTCGTGTAGTGTTTCCTTTTTAAATCGCCAACGCCCCCACGCTTCCTCGGGATCTGTGAAAGCCGCTACAGCTGATTTGTATTCACTGTGGATATACATCGAATCAGTGGCCACTCTAACCGCAGTATCTGGAAATCTATTTATCATCGAAAATAGATTAATACAAGCATAGGCTAGCATAGAACTTCTCAAATGTGTGTATTGGGAATTATATCCATCACAGTAGGTAACAACCGTACCTAATTTCTCACCATTGGATAGAAAAGCATCCTTACGGGATACAAGTTTTCCTTGTTTCGTTAAATCCGCTACAATAAAATCGTATTCAGCGACGTCTATGACCAACCTCGAAGAGTATTTTGCATTGTCGTATCTTCCACCCTGGGTAAATTTACCGATTATTCTTCGTCCAAAATCTTTTGCTTGTTCTTTTTTAATTTCAAATAACTTCTTAGACCAATTCATGATTTCTTCCTCGCTGAAATCAGGAAACTGCTTTCGCAGTTCGCTAATTATTCTATCTAGATCGGGTTGTGGTAGCCAAACTTCTTTCTGCGCGTGATAGGATATAATAGCTTCACGACAATTAACGATATTAGCATACCACAATCAATCATATATCTCAATAACACTATTGGCATCCAGGCTTTTTCAGATAGGTGTCTACCAAGCCAAACATAACTACACGGATGTAACCCTGTAGCTAATTCGAATGATATCACACGAGCGAATCCAGTTAAATCAAAATTAGGCAATGGACCATTAATCGCAACACGAGTCATTTCATGCGTGGGGTGTCCAAATCGTTTAAAATACTCAGAGCATTCTCCATACCCGAGAAAACTTCCAGGATAACACGCGGATATATCAATTGAAATCATACCATCACGTGAGTATTTCGTATTCCACAGTCCTCCATGACCGAAATTCGACGCAGCTCGATTTAACATCCTCGAGAAAATCACTTCGTGTTGGACGCCATGAGTTTTTTTCTCTTGCGAAGTGAGCTACCACTGATGGAATAGTAAAACTATCCGTGAGTAGTTTTTCATGGGAATTCTCCGGTGAAAAATCACTAGCGATTTTTCTCATTCTGTTATCTAATTCTTCAACGCGATATAATTCACCATTTGGTTTTACAAATTGATCGAATCCTATTTCGGGATCTTCATCACTTCTAAGTAACCACACTGACACAGGATCATCTTTACACAACGCGTGAATAACATCAAATAATTTATCTTCATAGAAAACATCCCCGACGAACTCCTTAGGGATATATTTCACGGTTCGTTCTCGTGGAAATATTGTTACCGCAGGTGTCCACGCGTGTTTGTTATGATCAATAATTTGTATTGGCGCTCCATTTTTGTTATATTTTGGTTCGTATAATACTTCTCCGGTTATTGTCGTTACTGATATTGGGAATCTTAATAATGTTTCTAATTTAGCTATATCAGAAATCTTTGCACCATGCTGTTTCACTGTCAGTTCCCATTCGGTTATTTTCCTACGTCGCAGATCAGTTAGTTTATTTCCTCGGGATGCATTTGTGAAGTGTTCCATTACCCGTGTTGCCACGCAATTCAGTGAACTAGAATATTTCATAGGATCTAGTTTTGCGATATCGGGTTTATCATTTAACGGATATATCCCATAAACGATTGCTGTTACGGGATAAGATCTTTCGTAGTATGGTTTATCAATGCCGGTTATAATTCCTGGTTTGGAATCTCTACTCACAATGACAGTTTTTTTATTCTTTAGGATTGGTTCAAATTTATCCCTAATAATCCATTTGCCATCGACTTCGATAATGAATTTTATTCGGAAAAAATACCTTTTTTCCCCAACACGTGAAATTATCACTGCTGCTTTTTCATCATTCATGGTAGCGTCAACAACACCATCAATTCGAAATGTTGACCAACAATAAGATGCTCCATCACGCTTGAATTCATTAAAACAGTCTCTGATTTTACTAATCATGGATTATCAAGAATTGTATTCTTTGGTGTATTAGAAACTATATCAAGATTGAATTGAGCATCTTTCCAGGGTAATCTCTTGGACGTTTTTTTTGGTTTATCGAGATTAAATTTAGGATTAATTTTTAATAATCTCTTAAACTCTTTCATGTTTCCGTCTATTAAACGTTTTTTGGGTTTATCGAGATTAAATTTAGGATTAATTTTGTTACGTTTTTTGGGTTTATCGAGATTAAATTTAGGATTAATCTTCAATAATATCTTAAACTCTTTCATGTTTCCGTCTATTAAACGTTTTTTGGGTTTATCGAGATTAAATTTAGGATTAATTTTTAATAATCTCTTAAACTCTTTCATGTTTCCGTCTCTTGGACGTTTGAGATTAAATTTAGGATTAATTTTGTTACGTTTTTTTTGGTTTATCGAGATTAAATTTACGATTAATTTTTAATAATCTCTTAAACTCTTTCATGTTTCCGTCTCTTGGACGTTTTTTTGGTTTATCGAGATTAAATTTAGGATTAATTTTTAATAATCTCTTAAATTCCTTATCAGTATTGAATTCAGCATTTTTCGAAGGCGTTCTCTCAAACTTCTTCATGCTATAATTAAAACAAGCATTTAAATGAAAGAATTTTATATAATGAATCACTGCAAATGGCTCATGATTGGATCAACGACTCCGTGTAACAAATCATGCAGAAATGAGTTCTGTGGGTATCATATGCAAAGCTTTCGTCGTGGAAGCCTTGGTCCGTTACCCTGCATACAATGTGGGGTTGGGGTCAGGGGAAAATCGCAGTTATGTCTGAGTTGTGGTGGTAAACGATATAGGGAATTGAAGCGTTATTATGACAAAAGAATAAAAAATGGACAATCAATCAGAAATTATGACCCTGAAAAAGTCCTTGACGCTGACAAAGTCAGCGACAAAATCATAAGAACCCCCAAAGACTAAATCGAAAGATTTTCCAAAGATGTAATCATTAGACAAAACAATGAATTAGACAAACAATAGTATAGTATATAAATGAACCAAGAATTCAGACCACACCCTGTGATCACAAATTATGAAGCATCCAGTGATGGTACTGTCAGAAACCGTAGACTGAAGAAACCAGTTGGTTCTGATAATGGTATGGGGTATTTGATGTTTAGTGCTGGAAAGAAAAAATATCTCAATCATCGTTTCGTGTTTGAATGTTTCCAGGGATTGATCAAGGATGATTCTGTTATTGATCACATTGATTCCAATCCAAAGAATAATTCTTTATCAAATCTGCAAGCTATCACACAAAGTGAGAATACCAAACGAGGAAAGACTGGTACTTGCTCAAATCGTGCGAGACCCGTAAAATCTTTGAATACAACAACTAACGAGGAAAAAATATTCCAATCAATGTATGAAGCCGGTAGGCATTTCGATATTTGTAGAGCCTCAGTACGATATGTTGCAGAGGGGGTTTATCGATCGGCGATTTCAAAAAAGACCGAACAAAAAATTCAATTTAGTTATGTCTGATGCGTCATATTTTTCATTTAGAAATATATAATTGTTATAGAATAATGAATTCTGAAAATATGAATAGCATTATTGATGAAATTTCAAAATTGAAAAGTTGGGATATTGAACTATCAGATGGTTTAAATCCTGATCAAATCATGTCTGATTTTCAGGATATAGAATACGGAGTTAACAACAATAAATATATGCTGCCAAAGCAATACGCGCTCATCAAAAGAATTCAGAATTCTATTCGGGACTCTCTTGCATTCTCCAGTGACGTAGGTGTGTTCGCTCCGTTATATACTATCGTAGAACGAATACGAAAAGAATTAGGTAGGGAATACGAATTGAAAAAAGAGGTTAATTCTAAAATTAGAAACCTACAGGCGTTAATTCAAGAAAATAAACAATTTTGATTGACCATTTATCATTATTTGATTGACCGACCATTTATCATTATTTGATTGTGACCGTCCCTCATAGAGATTTTAATTTTTTTTAGCATTTTTTGATTGACAATGTCAAAAACAGTGAAAATATTTCACACTGAATAAAAATTGATGAACGGTTCAGATTAATCAAAGAAAGAATGAGGGAAGTCACAGTATTGATTATTTTATTAGGAAATATGTGACTTCCCTCATCATTGATAGAGCCGTTAAAACGCTTCCACGATGGTGTTAGGTCGGATTAAAAAATTGTTTTGCAATTGAAAAATTGTTTCTGATTTCAAATAATGGTCAATGAAGCATTAACAACCCGATTGGTTCGTGAACGACTGGATGCAATCAGGAGATTTGTACCAATTCGTGACTCTGTACGGAATAAACTGCAACAACGACAGAGTTTACAAATGGATTTTGCTGTGGGGTCTGAAGAATTGTTTAAACCAGTAACCACAGCAACGAAAGGGGTAGAGCGTGCTATACTGGGAGATGATCCCAAGACGGGGAAATTTGTTATCGGTGAACTTGAAAAAATAGCAGCGAAAACTGAACAAACAAAACAGGCTGTACAAAAAATAGAATCAAAAAGAACAGTAGATGATTTACGCATGAGGTTTAACGAGGAAAGGTTAGCAAAAATCGATAAGACTGATCCAACAGAAATTCCTGCGCTTGTTGTTACGACTTATGAAGACAGAAAAAAAATGTTGAAACCAGAACATCATAAATATGTTAGAAGTATAACTCATTGGGCTGATATATTCTACAAAATCAAAACTGAAAAAAGTCAAAAAAAGACAGATAGTGCATCATACATTGAATATATCAATGCAGTGGATATAGTGTATAAACAATACGAAGAGTTTAAACAACAACAAAAACCGCGAAAATTGCGAGGAAAGCGACAGCAACCTGCAAAGAAAGTATTCTACTCGCCTAAAAATCAACAACAACTACCACCTGATGATGATGATGATCCTGATTATTTACAAGAAACCGATTTAGAAAAACTGGATGAAGCAACTGGTTTTAGCGGAAGTGGATTGCAAGATTCCAGTGAAAATCCAAGGATTGGAAACTCAAAGAGTTTCTGCCCTGGTAGTGTTCTCAGTGATATATCACGATTAGAAGTTCTTGTAGGAGGTTTCCGAGCTGGAAACAACTCACCGGAAATAATTAATGAAGCAGCTGATATCTGTAGACGATTATTTCAGGGTGGTATCATGGATATCAGCACATATCGAGATTTCATTGGCGAGTTAGTGGAAAGTGGTTATCACAGTGATTAATCACCGAGACTGAATTAAAACGCTAGCGTTTCCAATTGATAAATTGTTTTACAATTGAAAAATGGTTTCTGATTTCAAATAATGATCATACACTATAATCATGATAAACCAACCCCCGTCTACGTAGTTAATTCACGGTTTCCAGTTTATAGAGCATACTATGGTGATGGTTTAGGTAATACCATTGCTGGGTTATTTGCAAGAATGGCTCCAAAAGTGATGCCGTTAGCTAAACAATTATCAATGAAAGCAATTGATGTTATTCGTGATAAGGGTATCAGTGCTGTTGGAGATCTTGCCGGGAAAGCGTTTTCAGCCGCGAAGAATAAATTAACATCATTGGTGCGACGGGAAAAATCCAAAGGATTTTCAAAGAAACCGTTACCGTCTACAGCGGAAATGCCTGCGAGTGTTAGTAAAATTATAAATAACGCAGTAGACGAAAAACTAACATCGATGGCCTTGACATCATTGATAAATCAAGGGGACCAAAGCAATATTGCAAATATGATAGCAGGAAGCGGCTTTAAAAAAACTACGTCGATGAAAATCGTTTACGATTTCACGATTTAGACTCTGATAAATAGAATAAAATGTTCAAAAAGTCACATGATCCGGCGTTTGATATAGACGCCCCAGTTGGCAAGGATGATTCTGTACGCGATTATCAATATTACGCCTATCATGCAATAGACTCAAATAGTCGATCGCGAATTGAACTTCAAGTCCATGATACCCGTAAATACTTTCTACCCGCTGAAGCGTTTATTGAAGTAGAAGGTGAACTTGTAACAGCTGCTGATACTACTGCTGTACAAGCACCGTATCCAGCTGGTACTCATGTCGGATTTGTCAATAATGGTATTATGGCGTTATTTGAGAATGCAAGATATCTCATCGATGGAAAAGAAATCGAGTCGATAGATCGCGATGTTGATGTGGCTACAACAATAATCGGGTTAGCGAGATATTCTGATGATTATACAAGATCGGCAGGACCTTCTATGATGATTGCAAAAGATGTTAAAAATACCGCTGGAGGAAATCAATTTGTTGTAAGACGACCAAAGAATAATGCTGGTACCGCTAATATTGATGCCGAAGATATGATTATAAACAACGATGTTAATTTCAATCTAGGAGCTGCAACACGTATGTCAATGTTGCAAGGAGCGCGTAAATCATTTTCATGCGCGATTCCACTGCATCATATATTTGGATTCTGTAGAAACGTCCGAAAAGTTATCTACGGGGCGAAGCATACAGTAGCGCTTGTACGAAAAAGTGATGATAATGACGCAATTTGGAGGATTCCAGCAGACAATGCAAATCCCAATGCTGATGCCGGTAAAGTCAATTTGACAAAAATATCATTGTGGATGCCAGTGTTGACTCCATCAATCACCGCAGAAGGACGATTACTATCATTTATGGACCAAGGAGGAAAATCATTACTAAGTTGGTTAACCGTGAGTACAGATGTTAAACAATCAAGTCTCAACGGGATATTCACGTGGAACCTAGCATCAAAACAAGGCGTTTCTGCGCCACGTCATATATTTGTAGTGTTACAGGATAACACACGAGTTGGCGATCAACGTTTCAGTCATATGATATTTGATCCATTAGGTGTTAAAGACGTCTCACTGAGAATAAACAGCCAGCAGGAACCATCCGAAGACGTACAACTTAATTACACAGAAAATCATATTGCTCGCGTGTATCATAGATTGCTGTCGTTTATGGCACGCGATCAAAATGTTGATACTGGTCTACAAATATCACAATACGACTTTAAGAGTTTATATCCGATCTATTACTTTTCGCTGGAACATCTTGATTTAACAAGACAGTCCGTCGTTGATATACACTTTAGAGCTAATGTGAACCGTCCTGGTGCTATCGCTAATTATAGAGCGGTTGCTGTCATTCTCAGCGACAAATCAATGCTACTCGAAGGTGTTGGAGGAAGAATGAGAGTGGTAGATGCGCCAGTAGAAAACATGTAATTGAAATCCTCGATTTAGAATTAATCTATTACGTATAATGTCGTATAGTAATATCAATGTGTCTTTGACACCTGGTCAATTAAAAAAATTGCAGTCCAAATCAGCTAAGCAATGTGGAACCACAATTACGCTAAAACCCAATCAAATGACTGGCGGGGCGAATAAATTATCGCTGACAACTCGTCAAGTAAAACATTTCAATGATGCACTTGTAGCAAAAAAAGGAGTTCAGGTTACTCTTTCTGCGAGCGCGATTAAAAACATGGAAAAGACTGGTGGTATATTCCCACTGTTAGCTGCGATTCCAGCATTGATTGCAGCAGCAGCCCCAGCGGTAGCTAAAGCGGCAGCGTTAGGGGCTGTTGGTACCGCGGCAGGAATGGCACTAAAGAAAGCAACTGGGAAGGGGTATAAAAAAAGGGAAAGGGTCTAAGACTACCAGGAACCCCGTATTCGTGGTACAGCGGAAAAGGTCTAAGACTAGGACCGATTTATTAACCCAGAAATCTTCGATGGTTCCTATGTCCAATTTTGATTTACTCGATGCTGCTAAAAAACTCGCCATAAAAAATTTTAGAGGTGTCTTTATGAAGGATCAGTTACCGACACAACCTAATCACGTTGAAACATGCATCATTAATCTCGATAACAGCACCGGACCTGGAACCCACTGGGTTGCATACGCTATTGATCCACGTGGGATTGTCTATTTTGATTCATATGGATTAGCACCACCAAAAGAGTTTATGCGTTATATAAAAACTTTTCCAATGAAGACTTGGTATTCTACGCTACCAACACAAACGATGATTGATCCACCAATATGCGGCAGCGAAGTATTAAATGTTCTTGATGCTATTTCTAACTCCTTGGGTAACCCAAGGGGAAAACCACCACATGTTGTCGTAAATGAATACACCAGCAATCGCTTTTTAGAGAGAGAGAGAGAGAGAGAGTTTTACAATAACATGATTGATATTTGGGGAAGACCTCTGAAACCTAAACCCGATGACACTGCAACCGGTGATTCTATCAAGGATATAAAAAAACTAATCGAAGATGAAATCGCTGAAACGTTATATTTAACAAGTGTTGACCCGAACGAAATAGTTGTATTTCAAGACAAACAGGGTAAATTGAAAAGCAGTGATGTGTCATTGGATGATATTTTGATACGGCAGCGCGACACCGCTGAAAACTCTATTGCGTTGTATTCCAGCGACGGACGACTTAAACCAGGCGCACTTGTGTCTACGATCACCGACGCAATTGCCGCCCACGACAGCATGATTGCCACCCGCGGCCGTGAGCTGGATGATTATATACGAGGTTATAATAGTTTTCGCAAAAATGTCATACATAAATTATTTGGAACCCCGCTTGTGGTTGGCATGACTCTCGCTGAAATTAAAAACCTTCTATCGCTATTCTTTTTTAACAAGGACGCGGAGAGGATGATGAATGAAAATGAAATCAAGGCAAATTATCTTGATATTTACAATGATATTTCTAAACTAATAGAAAATCTTGAAAAAGTACAAAAACCCACTAACGACGTCGTTGTTAAGTTTTTTGGAACCCCGCTTGTGGCTGCCATGACTCTCGCTGAAATCAACGAGTTTATTGGCAAGCATACTCACAATGCTTACATCGCTAATAGTTTCTTTGGTGTCCCGGCTACATCTACAATGACTCTCAAAGATATTAATATGTTTATGGTAAGACAAACAACACTTAATACCATCGTTGATAAATTTTTAGGGAGAACACCTGCGTCTGAAACCACATCGTTTACAGGCCCGACTCTCGCTGAAGTTAAAAAAGCTATTGATGAACAAAAACGCATCAGCGAAATGGCTAAAAATTTCTTTGAGGGCTCTGAAAGTTACAATATCACGACGACATATTCTGAACTCAACGGGCATTATAATACCCAAAAAAGTTTGGAATTTGACCTCCTTTTGATTTCATTTTTTAAACGCCGCGATGAAAAGATGATAAAATATACCGAAATCAATAAAACCTATCTCGACGTTTACGACGATATTCTTAAACTAAAAGAAGCCTCTGAAAGGGTAAAGCATGGGACCTTTGATTGGGTAAAAGAATCTAATGCTAAATTGAAAGTCAATATCGAGAAGTGGCCCCATGGTATCTACAGGATGACGTTAATCTCTAACAAGCAATTTGATATCATCGTGAGCGGTAAAACCTACTTTGGTGGCACCGCGACAGTAATTATCGCGGGGAGAGAAGAAGAATTTGAGATTGTCGCGGTTGATAACACCATTAGAAAAGAAATAGCTTGGTGCCTAGAATTCGTATGTGAAGTAAATAACTAAATTGAAAGGAAAATCCTTCGGATTTCACAATTGAAAACGCTAGCGTTTTTAAAATAAAAATGATTTCATCAACGCAATGTCGCTATTATCAGGTCAGAGAATTTCAAACTAGACTCAAAACCCTCGCCGAGGAGTATCAAATAAAAATAAAAAAATACCGACGAAGAATCACCGCAATTGATATTACTATGTACTCGGTGTCAAGCGTTCTCGCTGGCGCCGGAATAATACTAGCATCGGTTACAATGATTGCCCCGGTCGTGGTTCCAATTTGCATTTCTGCGGTGGCTACAATCGCGGGTATATCGACCGGGATAACAAAAAAAATATCATCATGTAGCCAGAGAAAACTGCAAGATTACTTAATTCAATATCATGTTGCATCAACCGCATACTCGCAATTATCCTCGATGATATCTTCGTCACTCGATGATACAATTATATCAGATAGTGAGTTCTCAGCGATGGTCGGTATTTTTGATTCCGCGATATCAAAATTAGAGCGACAACAACAGTATAATAACGATGACAACACCGATGGAATTAAAAAACACGAACCCAAAAACCAGAATGATATCAATAACATCAACGATACCAGATACTGAGAACTCAGTGATGGTCAGTATTTACGATTCCGTGGTGTCAAAATTAGAGCGACAACATGAGTATAGCAACGATGACAACACCGATGGAATTACTTCAACGAATAGTGGAAAACACAATCCCAGTACAAACAAGTATGATATCAATAACATCAACGGAACCCGAGTTTAGTGTGAATTTCCCTAGCCCAGTCCCCGTGAAGGAGATAGCGCTAGCAAAACTACGAGTGTATCACAGTTGGCCTAATATCAGATCAAAATCATTTGGTGGTCAACAACCGAATAATTCACTGGTGTTCGCGAATAAGAATAAAGAAGACGGGACTCCAGACTGGAACGTCGTTTCAATACCAACAGGGTCATATCAAATTGAACAAATCAATAATGAATTCGCGCGTAGAATAAAATCCATTACTGGAAAAGAATCAAAAATCGCTATAACGGTTCATGAACCGACGCTATCATCCGCAATTGAAATAAGCACAGAAGGATACGTCGTAGATATCTATCAAAGTTCTATTAGAACCGTACTAGGATGGCCTGAATTACCACCGGGGGGAAAAACCGTTGTTGTATCACCCGAACCTAAAAAATCTGATTATGTCACCGACGTGATAAAATCTGATAATCCAGTAAAAAGTTATAAAGATTATCAAATCAATATACAATTTTTTGATCTCGTATACCAACCAACTGGGAAAGAGAAGGAAGGGGATAGTATAGAGGGATATTATCTTATTGACAAATCTAAACCCATTAAAAATTTCATAGCGATGAATAATGATTTTTCACTGTTGTTAATATCTCTTAAATCCGGCTCTCTCACCCGAGATGAATTTATCAGCGTCGTAGAAACATGCAATAAAATTATCGACGATATGGAAACATTTAATTTGAAAATTATTCAGGATATATTAGATGACGATAATCCCCTATCGAGAACAGAGTTTGCAACAACCTATAATATCTCCGTCAAGGATATTCCAACAGTCAAACTACGAGGATATAACGTACCAGAACTAAAAAAAACTTCTCATTGATGCCATCGATGTTGGTTTTAAAATAATTCATGATGCATGGAAAAAAACAACATCACCGGAAATAAAAATCCTCAAACATAATAATGACCCAGACGGTGGCGGCAGACATATCGCTCCGTTCAACGTGAATATATCCTCGGTGATTGCGCTCAATTTAGTATGCGATGTTATCGAAGGAAGCTATCAAATTAATCTCGAACGATCAAATCAAGCTCAGCAAGGATATATTTTGTATTCATTTGCACCAACAGCTCCTCCAGGATTTTTAATAATTGAGTCTCCGGTTAATCCAGTCTATATGTGATGCCATAATAATTCGTTAACGAGAATTAATTTTAGACTCACAGACCAGTCAAATAATCTGATTGATTTACAAAAGGAGGTGTTACAAATTAGTCTGTTTGTAAAATCCTAAAAGGATTTTCATCTTAATGATTTTCATCGTAAAAAAATTATTAACCCAGAACTGAAAGTTCAGCAGCAGAGAGGGTGGATGACATCAAGTTGCGACCAAAATCGTAAAAGTCTACGTTTTCATTTTTTTTAGTTAAAATGAGATTTCGTAGGGAAGTCTCGTTAAGATTTCAATCAATTTTTTGTTTGAAAACGTTGTAGGGTTTGCCTCTGAGACATTTTTTTTGGTTAAAATGAGATCGTAGGAAGGCTCGTTTTAAGATTTCAATCAAAATTTTGTCTAAAAACGTTGTAGGGTTCACCCTATTTTTGGTTAAAATGAGATCGTAGGAGGGTTCGTTTTAAGATTTCAATCAAAATTTTGATTGAAAAATCGTAAAATCTCCGTTTTCATTTTTTTAGTTAAAATGAGATTTCGTAGGAGGGTTCGTTAAGATTTCAATCAAATTTTGTCTCAAAACGTTGTAGGGTTTGCCCTTTTTTTGGTTAAAATGAGATCGTAGGAAGGCTCGTTTTAAGATTTCAATCAAAATTGTGTCTCAAAACGTTGTAGGGTTCACCCTCTCTGCTGCTCGTTAAGATAAGATCGTCGCTTCGTGCTTGTTCGAATGTGTATAAGTCTTCTAAGAAGTGGGCCACATCATTTCGGTCATTATATATTACATTTGGAACATTTAGTGAACTGCTGTTTAATCAGTGGCGTAGCGAGGGTGTTCAGCGCCCGGTGCAAGGTTCATAATACCACCCACACCCACCCACCCCTCGCGTAGCGGAGAGTATTGGCGCCCAAGGTGACTGAATCAATACGCGTGACCCAGATTCAGTTGTAACCAGAGTTAATCTCAATCATCCAGACATCTTGGCAGGGACTTAGCTGTTTACTTAATTGTTTCTTCTGAAGCATACTTTGTAAAAGTATACTTGCATACCCTTTACCCCTCCCCCCTAGCTACGCCACTGTTTATAATATTTTAATCTGATCATCTCATTGAAATAACCTCCAATAATCAACTGGATGCAGCATTTTACCACAATCAGGGCAATTGTATCTCCTTTGAAAGGGCCCTTTTATAAAAAGCAGCTTACGGATGACTCCATTGATCGAAGGGATAGGGTCTTTTTACCAAAGGCGACAATAGTATATCTCCTTTTATCCATTGTAAATGTACCTTTAACCAAAGGCAGCTAAGGTATATCAGAGCCAGTTTTTCATATACCAAAATGAGCGAAAGCACATTACTTTTGATCGATTAAATACAGCCATTTTACAACAATTAGCTAAAGTAATTCTCTGTTGATGGACAGTATATGGCTCTTTTTATCAGAATCGTCTAAAGTAAATCTTCTTTGATCGATTGGATAGGGTATAGGTATCAAAATCAGCTAAAGTAAATCTCCTTGGATCGACTGGATAGAACATTGTTATCAGAATCAGCTAAACTGAATCTTCTTAGTTCGACTGGATATGGCCTTTGTATCAAAATCAGCTGACGAAAATCTAATTAGATCGACTGGATAGAGCTTGTTCTAACACCAAGATCAGCAAAAGCATATCTCCTTTATCGACTGCATAGGGATTTTGTAATTAAAAAATCAGCCATATTATATCTCCTTTGATCAACTGGGTAGGGTATTTTTCCAAAAGCAGCTAAAGTATATTTCATTTATCCAACTGGATATTGCTTTTTCACAAAACGAAGCTTAAGTAAATCTCCTTTCTATTGGACCTTTCCAGTTTACCAAACTCAGCTAAAGCAGTTGTCACCCTTTGATCGACTGGATAGGTTTTTTTTTAGAAAACAAAATAAGCTAAAATGTATATTCTTTGATCACCAGGGTATAGCTGTGTTACCACTATCATCAAAATTATATATATTTGAATCAACTGGATATGTTCTTTTTACCAAAATCATCTAAAGCAGATCCGTCATAAGAAATATATGATTATATGAGTCTTACATTGTCTGACGTTCTTTTAGTCTTAGAGTGTCTGCAGGAACTATGAGTCTTACAATGTCTGACGGTTCTATGAGTCTTACAATGTCGGACGATTCTATGAGTTTTACAATGTCTGACGGTTCTATGAATCTTACAGTGACTCACGGTTCTATGAGTCTTACAATGTCTGACGGTTCTATGAGTTTTACAATGTCTGACGCTTCTATGAGTATTACAATGTTAGACTTGTTCTATGAGTCTTACAATGTCAGACGATTCTATGAGTCTTACAATGTCGGACGATTCTATGAGTCTTACAATGTCTGACGGTTCTATGAGTCTTACAATGTCTGACGGTTCTATGAGTCTTACAATGCCGGACGATTCTGAGTCTAACAATGTCTAACGGTTCTATGAGTTTTACAATGTCGGACGGTTCTATGAGTATTACAATGTCTGACTGTTATATGAGTCTGACGATTCTGAGTCTTACAATGTCTGACGGTTCTATGAGTCTTGCAATGTCTGACCGTTCTATGAGTCTTACAATGTCGGACGATTCTGAGTCTAACAATGTCTAACGGTTCTATGAGTATTACAATGTCGGACGGTTCTATGAGTCTTACAATATCTAACGGTTATATGAGTCTTACAATGTCGGACGGTTCTATAAGTCTTACAATATCTGACGGTTATATGAGTCTTACAATGTCTGACGATTCTGAGAATTAAAATGTCTGACGGTTCTATGAGTCTTACTATGTCGGACGGTTCTATGAGTCTTACAATGTCGGACGTATTAGTCTTACAATGTCGGACGATTCTATGAGTCTTACAATACCGGACGGTTCTATGAGTCTTACAATGTCTGACGGTTGTGTGAGTGTTAAGTCTGATGCATATGTAAGTCTTACAACGTCTGACGGTTCTGAGTCTTAAAATATGTGACGGTTCTATGAGTTTTACAATGTCTGACGGTTCCACGAGTCTTACAATGTCTGATAGTTTCACTCTAATTTTACGGTCGCTGCTTTCTTACTTTTATCTTTTCCTATTAAATGCTCAGAAGTGTCCATACTTACTTGCAACGGAATTTATTAGAATAAATTCTCTTAGTAAACTTGAAAAGTATCACACCTTTTCAGTCATCAGTCAAAGATCATACAGGATAAAAAAAAATCATAACTAGTAAATGTTCCATCGTTTGGTACAATTCCAGAATTTCAGTCTCATTCTTCCGGATATTAAAGTAGGGATTTTAAGAATTCTTGGCTCTCATACCGGTTACTTTCACTTAATTAAATTATAAAATTTAACTGCAGAATACTAATATACAATAGAAGTATCATGTATTGGAAACCATGGTACCGGGCAAAATGTGATTTTGACTTTAAATAAAATATAGCCGTTTATCCCGTGTACGACAAATCAAGAGACCCCGGAGTTACAACGAAAGATGAATTAGCGGCATTTAACAATGATCTTATGTCGATTGATCTAATGCGCTCGCCATTGCCGATCACTGCCATCTCACATCTATTCGCGTGGGTTCAAGCCGGGCTCGGCCAATATGGGTATGTGAGAAAACTTGCTAGCAGCTCCTTTTGGGTCGATGGTTTTTACAGGGTCTTCCGGGGTTTATTCCTCCACCATTTATACTGGCCGCCATGTACATCCAGTCTTTCGGGTGTTCAAAACAGCCACAAGACTATAGTATGGTATCCCATAAGGGTCGAAACTGCCAATACCGTAGAAATGAAATCCAATTAGCCTTGTTTAGTTTTGATGTAATTATGCTTGTATTTCTTTTAAAAAATACGTTACCGTTATAATGATATCATTAGCACTAGTGCCGTTGAATGTTGCAATTGTATTTCGAACATTATTATCGTTTGCCTTTGTAACGTTAGTTTTGACACTGGTGTTATTGTTCCAGTGTGATTCTCGTTCCAACGATATTCATGTACAGTTGCTACGATATGCGTTGCAGCGATACACGTATGTATACAAAACTGCAATAATAGTTGGATAGCACTGGTACGGTACCATTCATTCTGACCTTGTGTTACATAATAGTTGAGAAAGAAGTAGACAGGTGTATATATGATCCCGTGGTTGTTCAAAGAGAATGAGAAATAAGTGCGCTTATCAGCATCCTGGAAACTAGCCAAAACACGAAACTATTCTCTGTTTGTACAAAACCCAGATGTAATCATCTTGGATGATACTGGTCTTTAACGTGTACAGCTAATTTGTAAATAAATTAATAATAATAATAATAATAATAATAATAATAATAATAATAATAATAATAATAATAATAATAAGCTGAAGAAGAAGAATAAGAACAAGAAGAACAAGGACAAAAAAAAAGAAGAAGAAGAAGAGGAAGAGAAAGAAGATGAGAAGAGGAAGAAGAAAAAGAAGAAGAAGAGAAGTATAAGAAGTAGAAGAAGAAAAAGATGAGTTAGAAACAGAAGAAGACGAGAAGAAATAGAAGTAGAAGAAGAAAAAGAGGAGAAAGAAGATGTAGCAGAAGAAGAAGAAGAAGAAGAAGAAGAGAAAGAAAAAGTAGCAGTAGTAGTGGAAGAAGAAGAAGAAGAAGAAGAAGAAGAAGAAGAAGAAGAAGAAGAAGAAGAAGAAGAAGAAGAAGAAGAAGATGATGATGATGATGATGATGATGATGATGATGATGACGAAGAGAAGAAGTAGAAGAAGAAGTATTTATATTGTCGCCTATATATTTGGGTAGATTACGTTCCGATAGTTATTGTGGTGCATGGATTGTAATTATTTAAAGAGCATGAAATGTTGTTTTAAGAAATGTAAACCCTAGCTTTCATGCTGACGGCATCTTTGATAAAAAACAGAAATGAAAACTCAAAAAAAATTAACTAGCCGAAATAAATAGAGTAATGATTCACATTTAGCAGGCATTTTTTTGTTCAAGTTCCAATGGAAGATTTGTTAACACAACTTTATGTTTTAGATAACCAAGGTGCTAGTAGGGTGAACAATGGAAAATCAATGTAACTTGTTGTTTAAACAATGCCAAAAGTTTGTTTAATTCTCAAAGGAAATGGTTTAATTTTGTAATTTAGATGCATTGATATGAGAAACAAAGATGTAGATTTTGACAATACTGTAGAAATGCTCATTCAAATAAAATGTACGAAAGGAGTTGAATAATTGTTATCTGTATACAAGCCTGAAACCCTGAGTTGTTTAGTACCATGGCAATTATTGTATAGTACCTCATCCAAGGATACGGTACAAGGACACTAGTAGGTTGTTTAGTGCCATGTCAATTCTAGTATAGTGCCTCGCCCAGGGACACGGCACAAGAACACTAGTAGGTTGTTTAGTGCCATAGTAATTCTAGTAAAGTGCCTCGCCCAGAGACACGGCGCAAGAACACTAGTAGGTTGTTCAGTGCCATGGTAATTCTAGTATAGTCCCTCGCCCACGGATACGGCACAAGAACACCAGTAGGTTGTTTAATGCCATGGCATTTTTAACATAATGCCTTGCCCAAGGACACGGCACAAGAACACTAGTAGGTTGTTTAGTGCCATGTCAATTCTAGTATAGTGCCTCGCCCAGAGACACGGCACAAGAACACTAGTAGGTTGTTTAGTGCCATGGCAATTATTGTATATTGCCTCGCCCAAGGATTCGGCACAAGACCACTAGTAGGTTGTTTAATGCCATGGCAATTATTGTATAGTGCCTCGGCCAAGGATACGGCACAAGAACACTAGTAGGTTGTTTAATGCCATGGCATTTTTAACATAATGCCGCTCCCAAGGACACGGCACAAGAACACTAGTAGGTTGTTTAGTGCCATGGTAATTCTAGTATAGTGCCTCGTCCACGGATACGGCACAAAAAACACTAGTAGGTTGTTTAGTGCCATGTCAATTCTAGTATAGTGCATCGCCCAAGGACACGGCGCAAAGGCATTAGTAGTTGTTTAGTGCCATGTCAATTCTATCATAGTCCCTTGCCCAAGGACACGGCACAAGGGCACTAGTAGGTTGTTTAGTGCCATGTCAACAATTCTAGTATAGTGCCATGCGCCAAAGGACACGACACAAGGGCACTAGTAGGTTGTTTAGTGTCATGTCAGTTCTAGCATAGCCCCTTGCGCCCAAGGACACGACACAAGGACACTAGTGTTTAGTGCCATGTCAATTCAAACATAGTCTCTTGCCCAAGGAGACGGCACAAGGACACTAGTAGATTGTTTAGTGCCATGCCAATTCTAGCATAGTCCTTTGCTCAAGTACACGGCACAAGGGCACTAGTAGGTTGTTTAGTGCCATGTCAGCAATTCTAGTATAGTGCCTTGCGCCCAAGGACACGTCACAAGGACACTAGTAGGTTGTTTAGTGCCATGTCAATTCTAGCATAGTCCTTTGCCCAAGGACACGGCACAAGGGCACTAGTAGGTTGTTTAGTGCCATGTCAGCAATTCTAGTATAGTGCCTTGCGCCCAAGGACACGTCACAAGGACACTAGTAGGTTGTTTAGTGCCATGTCAATTCTATCATAGTCCCTTGCCCAAGGACACGGCACAAGGGCACTAGTAGGTTGTTTAGTGCCATGTCAACAATTCTAGTATAGTGCCATGCGCCAAAGGACACGACACAAGGGCACTAGTAGGTTGTTTAGTGTCATGTCAGTTCTAGCATAGCCCCTTGCGCCCAAGGACACGACACAAGGACACTAGTGTTTAGTGCCATGTCAATTCAAACATAGTCTCTTGCCCAAGGAGACGGCACAAGGACACTAGTAGATTGTTTAGTGCCATGCCAATTCTAGCATAGTCCTTTGCTCAAGTACACGGCACAAGGGCACTAGTAGGTTGTTTAGTGCCATGTCAGCAATTCTAGTATAGTGCCTTGCGCCCAAGGACACGTCACAAAGACACTAGTATGTTGTTTAGTGCCATGTCAATTCAAGCATAGTCTCTTGCCAAGGACACGACACAAGGACACTACTAGGTTGTTTAGTGCCATGTCAATGTCAATTCAAGCATAGTCTCTTGCCAAGGACACGAAACAAGGACACTAATAGGTTGTTTGGTGCCATATTAATTCTGGTATAGTGCCTTGCCCAAAGACACGACACAGCCGCCAACTAGAACTAAACCGATGGTATGATTTGAACCCGAATAATTTCGGTTGTGAGTCCTTTGAATCCATGTAGCATCGCGGCTCTTTGATTTACTATGGAATATTCAGAACGGTAATATGCGAATAATTATTGGATGAAACATAGCGGCTCTTTGATTTAATATGGAATATTCAGAATGATAATATACGATTGATTATTGGATGAAACATATAATTAACGTATTGAAATACATTCGAATGACTCCTTCTTTACTTATTTGGCTTGCACAAAGTTATGAAGTTATTTCAGCACATGCTGCGTTCTACATTAATCATAAACAAACACATGCTAGTTTCTTTTCGATGAGAGTGGAATAACTTTGTCCTACAAGCGGCTTGGACGTTATCATGCTAAAACTTACCAAATAGTTACCAATGTAGCAGACGAATAACCGGCTATGGACATGCGAAGAATAAATGATTTTGGTGTTGAAAATAACACTCTATTTGATTTTAATGACAAATTTGTCTGTTTTAATGATATTCCTGCATGGTTTTAATTTAAACAAATTAAATCAATTGTATTACTAAGTACAATCTTAATTTCGTTTTAAGTGAAGAAAGTTGGAACGTTTTAGATGCAATGAATATAATTTGTCAGTCCGATTATTTTTTAAAAATGTATTTGGTTGATTTTATTCCATTGTTTGTAGGACTTTCAAAAGCATAAACAGAGATAATATAGAAATAGAGCGTAAATATGTTGCTAGGCAGTGGATTTAGATTCGTCTGTCAATGGAAACAATAAAGTCGGAAAGAAACAGACTATGTTCCTGTAGCTGTCAGATACAACATGTTAGACATTAACCAGTTGTCTAAGAATATTGGCTTTCTTCCATTGCCTTTATATTTTGTACAATAACTGTCATGAGAAATAACTTATCATTTTCTAACATATTTTGGGAAAAATTTTCTAACATATTTTGGGAAACGGATTAACGATGCATTTCAAATATATTCAAACATGGAGGAAACAATGAAATAAAATAACTGATGTTTTGTGCACCTGTACATTACATGCGAATGTAAAAATCAAAGAAGAATTAGTATTATCCTTATGGAAATATGCATATGTTTAAGAGAAACATTTACCACAGCTGTCCCATTCCATATGGTCTAAAGTCAGTCTTCTGAAACGACTTATTTTGAGCTGGTCATATCATATGATTCGTTGTTTTTATTTATTACAATATACGAACTAAGTTTCAATCTGAATATAACGTCTTTTTGCTGTGACGTGATTAATTTGTTTCGTCTTATACAATAGACTTCTCCGTCAGCAGTTACAAAACATTTACGTACACATGCATCTTGCGCTTTACCAGTTTCCCAAATCTTCATGTTGTAGCATGAATGTCAAAATCATATTATTATGTCTTCCATGTAATGATTACATTTATGTACTTGAATTTTATAATCGAAATGCACAAATCCAATTGGACAAAACTTTCTTTGCTAATATGACAGATTAACTACAAATACTAGCTTCAAAGTTTGTAAAATATCATTACATGCTATATTCATGTACCATTGTATGCTGGACAAACACTAAGTTCATTTCAGCTTGACCTGACTGACTTTTTATTTGTTTATGCTTTTTTTCCGTCATTTTATACCAACAACTGTTAGAAAGCGCAACTATTTACAATTTTTATGAACATGATATCAGGATCTTTATTAGTATAAGAAGTAAAAATGTTGACTTGGTGGATTAGGGTTTTGGAGTTTCCTCAGTGAATTTTACTTTAAATTTAGCTTTTTGTGTTCTACATATTAGATCATTTTAGAAGGTTATTTTCCATCAGATACCTTTTATGTACAGAAACTATTAATTTGTCACATTAGTTCATGTAGATAACCATATAATCTTGGTATTATTTTCAAGTTGTATTATTATTATTTGACCAGATTGGGCTTTTTTTTTCCTTTAAATTAATTAATTCAAGTGATTATGTTTGTTGGAAATACAAAAGTGTTCTGATAAAGTTTGGATAAAGACATTCACTGACGTTTATAGTATATTCAAACCTGGAAGTATATTGCTGTGATTCAACAACAAAATGTTTGACACATCAGCACTCCATAATCTATAACAGACACGTCATGTCCTTCAGTTTGGATCTGTTAGGGACTTAAAAAGAGTTATAATCAGGACATAATATTAGTTGTACTTGTGTCTACAATTCCTGGATTATTTTGGGATTTGATTCGCAATATCGTAAGTGTTTTAGATCTCATTTCCACATTGTATTCAAAAGAAATAAATTAATTGTTACATTTTACAAAGCTTGTTCTCTTTCACTCTTTTCTGTTACTTTATTTTAAGAGCATTGACTCGTAACAAGCGAGAAGAAACATACAGGCAAGGTGGTTAAACACAGTATTCATTCTATATGAGTCTGTAGACATTAATATTCCTAAAGATTGGATTAATTGTGAAAATAATATGCATTTAGAGTTTTATTTAATTTGACATGAGCATTTCTTTTGTGTTAATAGTGTACTTCTCAAGATAAACTTATTCACGGTTCATGTGATTTATAAGGGACTATTTCCGTGAAAAACAATATTTTAAAATATTTAACCGCTGCTCGTCCTACTCGATAGAGAAGCAGGTAGAAAGATCAATACATTCTGAATATCAAAGAACAAGAAGCATTCATCATTCATTGTTTTCCTTCATCTAGATGAAACCGAAAGATCGAGCTGTTTCAACAAACTCATGATTTGCAAAATTAATAGGAATGCACAATTATTCTGGAGCGTGGCTGCCAGGCAATCAATTGTCGAAGGAACGAAAATAATGATTCTAATTAGAGACCCTGGCGTCTAATACAGTTCCATTTCGGATTTCAAAAAGATCATATTAACATATATGCTATTTTCATCCATTTATTGCTGAGTTCTTATTGATAAATGTGCGATTGTGCAAATGAATGCCCTGATATAGCCTAGTTACCATACCCTTCTCGACATCTCCACTGAAAGTTTTTGTATCGTGGTTTTTTATCGCATGTCCGTGTTTTATTCATGATACATGTATGCTCAGAGTAAGTTGAAATTAAGTTAACGGTAGAAATGTATAAAATAATGTAAGGGTAATGAATGCCGGAAATTTCATCTCCGTTTTCACAGAGACATACTATGAATTTGTTAAATGTAACGGTGGTGAAATACAATTTAGATTTTGCCATTTATGATAAAGTAGAGATCATTTTGTTTCTTGATAGAACGCATTCATCAGAGAACGAAACCCATTTGTTTGGCAAGAAACTGAACGACATATCTGAAGCGTGGAGAGGAACTAGCTTTGTTCAGCAATTAATTTGTATATACAAAATCATCTATTACACATGCGAAAGAGCAATTTCTTAACCTTTTCATCACATTTTTGTCTCGATCTCTCCTCTTTAAAGTTAAAGATGATAAGTTGAACTAAAATGTAAAATTAATTAAAGACATTAGATTAAGACTTTGGTAATGGTAATGGTTTCCAACATTTACTTGCTATTTAAGCTGGGATCTGATGTATCCAGCACAATTATATGCCTCCATGGAACCGCGTTTTTGACAATCCACAAATATATCAGACTAGAATCAGTTCTGTTAATTGCGCATTCTGTCAAGCTGTATAGAGGATAACTTGATAAAGTATTTGTTGTAAGCTGAAATATCATGTATTCACAAAAATAAAACATTCCATGACTCGGTTTCTTGGCTTAGGAAACGTTAAGGAATATATTTAGTTTTATTTTACAGCAGAGTGTCGTGTTAAGACATCTGTCATTGCTTCTTTCGAAATTGCTTCTTTCAAAATAATATTTCATACTTAGCACAAAAATATCTTTTGGCCAGACTAAATCTTGTAACACAAATACTTATATGTTAACTCATCTTTGCTTGTAAAATAGTGAATGTCTTTTAAGTGATTTTTTTAAATACCAAAGGCTTTTATCACAGCTATTCCCTCATACACTGTCTTGTACTAATTAAATCAAAGTTCGCAAATATTTCAGATACTTTATCGAATTAAGCTGATATTGTTTAATTGTTTGTGGATTAACTAAACAAGCTGTTTCGTCCATTTGAATGAAGCAGGTGAATTCACTGAGCCACACAAAAATCTTTCAACCAAGCAGAGACATGAACTTGGTACTCGCAATGTTCAAAATACAAGCAAGATACGCATTATTTGAAATAACATTATGATAATTTAAACAATTGTTTCGGATATATGTTCAAAATTGTTTGTAAATAGAACGATTCCGACTATGACCAGTGCTCTCTAGGGTATACCACAATATTAGAAAAGCATAATGAGGCCAGGGGCTATAACTTCAGCGATATCAAAGTTACTCTTTACTCAAACGACGCGATGTGACTCACATGATTTAACTACCATGTATTCAAATGCCATTTTAAATACGACAAAAACTGCACAAAGTAACTTTATTTTGACTTAAATACTTAATACTCGATATTGTAAAACAAACATAGCGTCAGTAGTTCCCACTTGCAACCAAATCTTTCGTCACTTAAGTTTTACTCATGGATTCTCATATTCACAAAGTGAATAATGAAAACATGCTAGCAGTTTTTATACAAAATTTAATTATCTCTAAACGAACTTGTTACCGATTCGTAAATATATAATGAGGATTTCATTTCATATGGGATATTTAGTTCGAATAATCTAAGCAACAATAAAATCAATTTTTGATTTGTATTTGTTTGTTCAAAATTGGAAGAGGCTTGCAGCTCCGTTATTCGATATCTAAAACGTGTAACTGTCAGAATGCTGGAAACAAGTACCTTATTATTTCATTTATTATCTCTTTTCGAGAAAAAGCTTCAGTTTATTGTTTTAGCCAACCATTATTAAAGGATATGTTAAAAAACAACATCTGGAAATAAGATTCATGAAACAAATCTAATACTTTTGATTCTTTCCGAATTTACAAAACCCTTAGTTTCGAACAAGCGGGTTAGAGCGTTAATGCATTAGTGCTATGCGATAATTGCTTTGGGTTCAAGTTATGCTTAGAAATAATTATGGTTCTAACCAGTTCAATTATAATTGTGTCACTCATTATAATGGTTATTTCATATAACTATGAATCATACCAAGTAATGTGTGATCCAGGAATAGGCGCTTTCATATTTAGTGTTTATCCTATCAGTGACAATTTATAATTATAACTTTAATCTGCATTTCGAAAAAAAAATCAAGTGGAATTGTGTACATAACTCAGTTTAAATTCTGTTGGCTAAGCGTCAACTCGTATTCACGTAAAAGCATTACCTTCGACGTTATTTCTTACATTTCTTACATTTCTTACATTTCGGCGGATGAGCGCATCGCTGAGTGGCTATGGGCGTTAACACACGAGTACGGGGCGATAGGTGGCATTTCTTACTGAACGGGTTCAAGCCATGCTTGGAACTAACTATAACTCTCTTAGTTGATTGATATTGTTGTCACAACTGTGTATTTACTTGGCGAGTATAATTTAAAATCTATCTATCTATCTATCTATCTATCTATCTATCTATCTATCTATCTATCTATCTATCTGTCTGTCTGTCTGTCTGTCTGTCTGTCTGTCTGTATGTATGTATGTATTTATGTATGTATGTATGTACAATCTCATCAAACATGTTAATAAAACAGAACCCTGTGTTTTCATTCCCACTCTTTGTGACAATAACTTGCAACCCTCTTCTACATTGTGCAAGAACACATCACATAAGTTATTTATCACGTAGTACAAAAGTGATAACTTTTATATATACAATAAATGTTTTAATGCTTTTAGACCTTTTATCAGTCCTATTATGTTTTGGGTAATCTATAATTTTTTTTAAGGCGCTGTTTTATGACCATTAATTACAAATAACAAGATTAATGAAATGATCTTTTTATCTCTCCGTACATCTTGGTATAAATATGTCATATTTGTAACATTATAGTTTTATTCCGCTACATTCCTTCAACAAGTGATGGAAACCTTCATTTCAGTGTTTGTTGTTTTTCGTGTGCTTTTAAAGAAACATAGCAGCATATAACAATGACAAAAAATTATATCAACTCAATATGTTTGATTTTGGTAAGGTTTCTCTAGCATTATTAACCACACTTATCAAACTGAACTGAGATTATTATACCATTCTAATTTTTTTTGGTGAGTTCTCCCTGACATTAATTACCATTATTTTTAATTTGGTAAACTCTGCATAGTATTAATAATATAATATCAATTTGCACAGAGCTCTTTCTAACATTGATACTCAAATCTGCTAAATTGCCGTAAGTAACTCTGTGTAACAATGTTTAAAAACGTCTACAAGATAGGTAATAAATACTTGTTGCCAACTTTTCGTCGATGCATATACCTACAAAAAACATTCACGTGTCATAATACAGTCATACGGGAGGCTAGCTTTACTAATAAAGAAGCGTGGTTTAAATAGAATATATATTTGAGAGATTTGTTTTACTGGTAATATAATCTGATGGTTTAAATAAGGTAGATAATTCAGAGGTTAGATTTACTTGGATATTGTGGTTTAAATAGGGTATATACTTTAGAGGTTAGCTGTACTTGTAAAGAATCACGTTTTTTTCAAATATAACATACATGTAGGATTGCTGCTAAATGACGTTAATGAGCACATACACATTTATTCTGTCACGATATTCGGATAAGACTACACTGTTCCGAATATGAAGAGTACATACTGTGTGTCTACTGACTATAGAGAAATAGTGAGCCGGACTTGAGCGACTAAATTAGAAGCATATATTATATTAAACGTCAACCCACTAAATGATGTACTAGATCAACCCTTGTAAGACATCATTTAATGTCGGTGTTACTCTCATCAGTGTTTATTTCCATTATCGTTCTAAAATTACGTCAGCGAGCGAATGAATATTCTTCTAAAGTTTAACGTGTGCATATCACTTTTGTAAATGTCACTAAAAGTTTACATGTCGGTTTATATATCTCAGCATTATATTTCGGCTGATTTTTATTTACATCTTTTAATTTTAAGATTGACATTAGGTAAGGTATACATGTTGTACTCGCAAAATGGCTATGAGTGGATATTTGTTTTAATGATAACTAAACGGATGTCAGCATATATATTTTCAAACAAGACGTATTCTTCAATAAATTGAATGGATGCGGTATATAATAAAAACTAGACTTTGGATGGATATGGTCGATACTTAAAACAGATTAATTCAAGATACTTCATATGCGTCGTTCCAGGGGCCTGAAATCCGCATAGGGGGAAGAGCATGTACATGTTGTCAAAAGCTTTAACCGTCGCATTATGTAGGTCTCCGCGTCGCATGATCCTTGTTTTCGTAAGTTGTGTATAAAAGATGAAACGGCATACGTTTTATTTATGGTATGCAAAAGGAACGGGAAGACGACAAATGAACGAGACAGAGATGGAAAGAAGTGCGCAGTAATAATAATAAGAACATCCGAAGCCAAAATAACAACTTCTATTTGTGTCCTCGCTTTTCATTTATCATTTTAAGAAATTGGATTACTGTATATATAGAAGAGACGGCGTTTCATGCCAAAAAATAAGTGTGATTGGCCTAAACCATTAGGTAGAGATGGAATGTTGGATAATTGTGAATGATTATTGTGGCATATATGTGGAACATCAACCTATACAAAGAGTTTAGTGAGTTTATCAATGATAGAGGTGCTGTACTGGAACATCGACTGAATACATGTGGTAAAATGCAGAGAAAGACTAGCGAACAGGGCAAGACAGCCGTTTAATAAAAGAGTTATACAAACTGCACGCAAAATAAAACCCGTTTGGAGAAAAGGGTTTCAATATGATAAAAGATTTGAGGACCTTTACCAAGTATTGCTTGTGAGATTAACGCAATCATTTAATATCATTTTGGGGCAGAGAAGCGTAACGTAAAGTGAAGAAAGATGTAATTCGAGCTTTTCCTGCATAATTACCTTGTTTGGTTTGTAAATAAGGATCTATAATTTCGAGCAGCTTTACGCCGACAAGCCTGTTCTGGAATAGTTTCTATTACCAAAAGTATTGGCCAGATTAGCGTCAAATCGGCTCGCCCCATCAACACCAAACAGACAGTTATTCCGGTAGATTCTGCAAACTACTTGCCCTGTTAGGCTTTTAATGTCGAGGTCTGCGTTGTGGCTTCATTCATACGCAAGCGCTATCATAGAACACCAATGTAATTGGTATTGATATCGTCGGAGCATAGATTACTGTGGTGGAGAGCTACCATATTATTTGCGCTATACTCGTTTTAACCAAGAAAGGTCCTTCAATTTGGCCCGTCCACTTGTAACCCTTTACCTGGTGGATTCTATAAGCACGGTCCTATTGTATGCAGAAGAATGACGGATATTTTTGAAAATTCTTTGTCACAATGCAACCAAGGAATTGTATCAGCTACACAAACAAAATCTATGTAGCCAAATATATTTAAAGACCAGTTTAATGACGCTATACTACGACAACATGGAATCAGCTCATACAAGATAAAACCGAGGCTTTAGCATACAGCAACGGTCGTCTGAGCATAAATCATGGCTCAGTCCACCACCTAGTTATGATCCACGTGCAGAGATACCTATCAGATGATTACCGACCAATGTTGCATCTTATTCGCAACTATATGCGCCTGCCTGACAGAACTGGTAGATGATGAAATACAGACTCTCGGAACAAACGTTCTGATAAACAGCTTCAAGATGAAACGCCAGCACCAAGACATGCCTCTCGCATGGTTGTTGAACACTATCACATAACTAGAGAAAGCACTAATGAGCGGTTATGGGAATATATATATATATATATATATATATATATATATATATATATATATATATATATATATATATATATATATATATATATATATATATATATATATATATATATATATATTCTCGCTGTAGATATTGCTTTGGGTCTCGTTCGATAAGATAACGTTGTTACTCTCCTACATGTAAAGCATTTCCAAACAGTGTTTTCTGGCATAAATCAAAAGCTATCAATGTGTATAATTTAAGAAGACTTGACCAACTACTGACCAAAACTATACTATTAGTCAAAATTATAATTATACTTTTGTAATTGTGATTATGTTTTACTTCTGATCTGATTAATATTGCTTTGATTAAAATATACTACCTCCAACCATGCAAATGTTACAAAAATCTTACCCATAAATCCGTTGATTATGCTAAACGGCATGACGATGATGCAAACCAATAAATCCGTTATGGCCAATGACAAAAGAAAATAGTTTGTAAATGTTTGTAGCCTCTTTTCCATGGATACAGCCATGCATACGAGGCAGTTTCCCGTCATTCCAAATAAGACCAGGGGTGACAGTAACAACATGCCCCAATTATGGAAATCTTCTGCAACTTTCTCAAGTGAACTTCCGGTTTTATTAGGGGTCCACATGTTCGGCTGCTTCTAAAACACCTGGTCATGTGGCATATCTAAAATGATGAATGAATGTGTCCTTGGAATGTATTTCAAGACTATGTTCTATATACGGTCGAACTGAATTATTTTTAAAGTGTCGTAGGCGGTAAAATAAAACATTTACATGTCATCCACAGAGTTGTTTTTTTTTTGTTCTAGTTCAAAATAGACCGTATTAAACTATATTATTATTTAAGCACGCATGGAAACAAACACATACTATTCCATTATTTCTTTCAGCGGATTAGGTGTTGGACTAATGAAGAGAAAGGTGCGACTTCATTCCTCGATATCAAATCAGTCGAGATCGGCTTCCGTAGTATGTCCTTGAGCGACACCTCATTCGTCTTGCCTCGGCACATATATAACGTTGATGTATTACTGGACCGTTAAATACCGCACTAAACAAAATAATTAAATAAACACTAGCTGGTAGTTGTCACATTAGACAAACGCGTGGATGTATGGTCAGTCCAAGACGTTTTTGTTTGATACCTATTGCATTTTGTTTCTGAATGTCTGCATTAAAGCCTTGCTTGATTATGTTTCCACAATTCTAATACAATATTTAAATTTGTAGCAACTGGATCAAGGCTATTTCTTGAATAACAACATATTTTATTAACAATGTACCTCCACAAACTAATAGCTCGTCAAGGTGTTTATGATTTGTTTGTCTCAATCAGCAGTTTTTATCTCCAATGAATTTTGACAGAATCAATAAACAGATGTACACTTCCTACTTTTCGATGCTTGTAGAAATGTTCAGGGCTTGTTTAGGAATTCAGTTTGCAAACAGATTCTCTTATAATTTCCAGAGTCTGTAATACCAATTTTCCAACTGAATTCACTTTTACCATATATATATTTAACGATGAAATTAAAATTTCTGCCAATTTGTGCGTAGTTTGTGAACCGTCGTGGTTTGAAGTTGTTTATTACAGAGCTAATCTGACAAACGATAAGAAGATATGCAGACACTATCAGTCCTAGCTGCCGCCAAGTGGCTGGAAATGTATTCACCGGTACTAATCAGGTGAGTCGTTTCAATATCGTTGTACAATCCCTTATATCCGACAATCATCGCAAGATTTCACAATAGCCGAGAATGCTTATTCCAGAATCACTGCAGACATCTCATCAAGTTCTTACAATAACCGATATTGCCTACATCAGTATTACTACACGCCAGTTCAACAAGATTTTCCTTGCGAGAATTTTGTCAGGCGGCCTTTTACCAATCGTTGATTGGAATAATTTTTTGTATCTTTTTTTATATATCCAAACAAAATGTCGCGAATTGCTTACTACTAATTTTTCAATGATTGTCGATTCCAGAAACAATGCTAACATGTTTATATCACACTTCCTGAGCATTTCTTAGTATTTGAAGTTCCTTAACTAAATGTATTCCAATCGTAACAAGTAATGCATTCACGGTTTATGTGAACACTTAAACAACGACAACGAGGAGGAAAACTAGAAGAAAACGTACTTAACATTACTAGTGCAAGTTGTAGTAATGTTGTACAATTTATACAACAATAATAAAAAAACAACAACAACATCTATAATCACTACTACTACAATCCTGATGACTATATCTACGACTATTTTCAACCACCACTACTATTACCGCTACTACTATTAATGTCGTAATTGTTGTTTAACATTATTGATGCCACTTATATTACTATAGGACAAAAATTACTAATTATATGCACAATAGACTATAGAATTCGCAGGGTCTAAACCAATGGAATGTAGAGATCAGAGAATCTAACCAATATAATTTAGATATCGAAGGAATTAAACCAATGAAATATAGAGATCAGAGAATCTAACCAATATAGTTTAGATATCGAAGGAATTAAACCAATGGAATGTAGAGATCAGAGGATCTAACCAATATAATTTAGATATTGAAGGAATTAAACCAATGGAATGTAGAGATCGGAGGATCTAACCAATATAATGTATATATCGTGTTACGTGCTTAGGCTCGAATAAACAGTAACATAGAAAGAGTGAAAACAACAAGCTTGTAAAAACTTAATAAACAATTTGTTGAGCACAAATATTTTCCGGAAAAGAAAAAATAAACTTACGGTTTTAAGAATCAATTCCAAAATTAATCCAAAAATAATTCAAAATATAATCCACTAATGAAATTGCAAAAGTCCTGATAATAAAATGACCTAATAACTCCCAGTTCGAATCTTAGTGAAGCATCCAAGATGGAAGACGATGTCACGTGATGAAGTCAGTTCTGGTTTGATGAAATTCAATGAGCACAATTGTTTTCCAGATGAATAACAAAATAAATCCTCTTGATCCAAACGAATTGAAATAATTTCCAGTACAAGGTAATTTAAAATAACTCAAAATAACACAACTTAGTATTCTAACAGCCCAGATTCTACTAAATATTTCGCTCCAAAACATAATTTATATACCTGTTTTTACGTAAACAAGGAAGGGGTCACATGATCTTCTAGAATCTTTAGAACAAATTTACATTAAAAAAAATCTCGTGCACACCGTATGACCCAGATGAGAATCAGTTATTTTCACTCTCAAGAACAAAAATAGAAAGATGTTTATAATAAAGCTCCATAATGTCCTTGGAATCAACCAATCATTTTAAAAACTTGTTTACAACTCTGAAGCTAGGTCAGAAATGAGGTCAACAGCTGGTGTTTATTTGTAAAGTACAAGTCATCCCACTTTTTAAAAAAATATCTCCCAATGAATGAATCTTAAATTTAAAATGTCAACTTTGAATCTGACAAACAATTAAAATAAAAATAAATGACTTAAATCAAATATACGTAAGAATCGAAGGAACCAATAGAACGTAAAGATCGAAGGATCGAAATCCTTGCAATAATTTCAATACACCTGTGATAGAAAACATCTGTTTGTTGTCTAGAAGTCCAGATGTAGCCAAAATTACAAAGTTTAATATTGGAAGATAACAACAAACATTTAAATATTCGATAAACTGTATGCTTGAAAACATCACGCAAATCTAGAATAATTCTTCAAAGCCACGCTAAATTAATGAAATATAATTTTGAACAAATTCTAAACAATATTTGATAATAATCAATATCTGTTAAATTCTTTGTGAATTAATAGAAGACATACGTTCAGAGACTTATATTCAAAATGTCCAGGAAGCAAACAGGGATCAGAAGGTTATTATCTATCTATCGATCTATCTATCTATCTATCTATCTCTCTCTCTCTCTCTCTCTCTCTCTCTCTCTCTCTCTCTCTCTCTCTCTCTCTCTCTCTCTCTCTCTCTCTCTCTCTCTCTCTCTTCATCTGTGCTTACATTGACCTTGTTGACCTAGTTGACATGAGCCAGGTTTAGTATTGGTGTAGAAATAATCCCGATGCAATTTCCATTCTTACATTGTCGATATTAATGAAAAGTGTGAAACGAATTGAGATGTGTGGAAATCCTTATCCCATATTATATCCTCTGTAAATTGAATATTGATTCCTATAATTAGTTTTAATGAGTCGAACTCAAATCTTGCAGATCTAAATTAATATGATTAAATGACATTTGTTTGTGGTATATTCACGTAAACAATAGATCCGAGCTCACTAATGTGTATCGGTTTGTCAGAACAGATTTTTTTGTTCGAAAATTGTTAATGGGAAAGACATAAGCCGATTACAAGGTCTAGAATGAGTTAGAATCATTACTTAAATAATCATACAGTAAAAACAGCTAGATTCCATTCATGTTTTCAGCCTTAAAGAGTCAGTTAACTATCCAACCAATAAACGTGGTCACATTTTAAACTGGATTCTTCAAAGACTTGATAATAGTCTGCGATTCAAAAGAATTCTGTGATAAAATGTCCTAAGTACAACACAACCTTCAATTTCTGCCACATGTTGTTTAAACAAGTCGAAGAAGAACTCACACGGGAACAAAGGTCAGTCCATTTTTTCTGTTTCTACCGTCCTCCTAGTAGAAAAACAAGATGATAGAATCTCTCTTTTTAGAGCAGTTTCCGAATAGTATGGAGTATTGAAATTCGATAGGTGGCAACCTATGTATTATTGGATATTTTGAATTTCACTTTGACTGTCCAGGAATTCCATACACGTTAAAACTCCCTGACTACATTAATGTTTACAACCTAAGTCAGGTAACAAACCCATATATAAACGTGGTCACAGATTAGACTGTTTACTTCATAGACCTGATGATAATACTCTACAATTAACCCTTGAATCCCACGAACGTCATCAGATCACCTCTGCATTATATACCATATCGACGTATCAGTCCATAACCCTCCACCTTTATTTGCTACTAAGAGAAACCTCTATCCTCTAGAATGGGCAATTTAAACGCGTATCTTGGGCGAAAAGCGCCTTCTTTTATCGTGAATCGTTCTTGCTATCGATGTTGCAACTATCAATACTGTTGCTGTCAGATTAGGAAATTATAGACGAGGTTATCTAGTCAAGTGCTACAAAATCCTATGTTACATATGCATTCCTTACAAAACGATGCTGGAGTAATGCTTCTCATTCTGTTTTACTCAGGCTTAACTTTCTTTTCTTCATCTTTCCTTATGAAAATATGCACTCATCAGTAATACCTTGAAATGAAATTTAATGCATTGTTCTTATCTTAAAAACAAATTTAATATTAAATGGCGAGTACCGGTAGTTAATGTGGCTGCAGACCCTGATAAAATTACCAAACCATTTTTAACGAAACACACATATCATAACCATGCACATCTATTGTTATGGTGGCTGAAATAATAACATTTATTATAAGCTCATTTTGTCTCCGTTAACTTTACATTGTCAGAATCGTGCAGTATTGTACGATATTAAACATCTTTTTCATACTGTACCCACGTGTACGACACGTGTACCTTACGATAGCATAGCGTATTTGAAACGACTTCGTAAACATAATCGTACATTCATAAAGTAGAGGATTTATGTTTTGTTTGACTAAATTTGTTTGTGCAGCTATTTCGTCCACTTTAAAGTAAAGATGATAAAGATAACAATGTGGACGAGTTCACAAGAGTCAGAAACGAAATATTAAAAGAAGCAGTCCAATGAATGTGATATTCGCAATGTCAACAACAAACATAAGAGACTCAGTAATTGAAAATACCGTTCTGATCATTGAAACACCATGTTATTATAATATTCACGTCTTTTCTCTAATAGAATGTTTAAGACTATGGAGAGTTCTCTCTAGGGTTTAAAAAATATAGCATCGACAAACATATTAATGACTTAGTGGAACATGATGCCACATGTTATCGCATAATATCTTAGTGCATTACATCAATAGAAATTGCTAGACTGCATATATCGCAGCGATATATTGTGAAAACTACGTTTAAGCAACCTCTCATCCAAGAAACCCCCAGTAACTATTACTGAAGGGACTCAGATCAGCGAAGACAGGTGACAAAGAAAGCATCTTCACTGTGGGGTAAGGTTTGGCATATCAGTCCCGCTAGGAGAGGCTGTAAGCTGAGTCGGCCTAAAGACAATCCTCACAATATCGAAATTATCCACCCCTCAGAGAGAGGTAAGCAGGTCTACCTTTAAGAAAATCTACAAAAACTAAATAAAAATATACTTTAAACAAAATCAGAAATATTCGGATTCAATAACACACTTTTACCTAATTTTGTTATATATATATATATATATATATATATATATATATATATATATATATATATATATAGATATATATATATATATATAGATATATATAACATTTATATATATCAATAAAAAGAGGGAACTATATCAAGAAAAAAGGGAAACACACATAGTAGCAACTATGCGTCAAAATTATACGTATGATACCAGGTGCAATAAATAATCTTGTTTTTATCTTTTACAAGACAGCAAATATTTCCTCTTCTTCCAGTAATCTTTCTGAGCTATGTGCCTATTATGTTCTAGCATAAGCGCATGCCAAGATCAGCCGGTGCATTTAGTCATAGGTAGCGTGCAGCACAAGCAATTTGACAAATTTGTATCACTTTTACATATCATCCTGTGAGTTTGTCCTGGATATGTTGTTGTTGTTGTTGTAGGGTCGAACGCCATTTTTCAGCACAAGTTAGGCTATACATGGCGGCCAGTATTAATGGTGGAGGAGGAACCCGGGGAAAACCCCAGAAAGAATCACCTACCCACGAGAAGTTACTGGCAAGCTTTCTCACATACAGACATTGGCCGAATCTGAGACTCGAACCCACACAGAGGTGATGCGCCTTAGACCACTCGGCCACTCGAGGCCACTAGATTGATATATAGGTAGGTATGTAGGTAGATAGATAGATAGATAGATAGATAGATAGATAGATAGATAGATAGATAGATAGATAGATAGATAGATAGATAGATAGACAGATAGACAGACAGACAGACAGACAGATAGATAGATAGATAGATAGATAGATAGACAGATAGATAGATAGATAGATAGATAGATAGATAGATAGATAGATAGATAGATAGATAGATAGATAGATAGATAGATAGATAGATAGAATGTGAAGGGTGAATCGTTCGTGTATTGTGTCAGATCGATTTTCAAGTTTGATTACATCACAATCATCTAAACTAATAAAATACATTCTTTAAATAAGATTTATTTTAAAATGAAAAAAAAAAATCAACCTCAAGAAAATCAATACCTGCAATATCATTTGCGCATCGCTTACAATCACATGTAAGGGCTAATTGTCAAAGTACACAAGAAGAGCGCATGAATGCATACGAAAGTCTTCGTTTCATGTGCCTTGAATTAATAACTTCAGGTTAGCGACATCATTTTATTCTATCTTACCAATCTCAATGCTTGCTTCAAAGATTATGCAAAACATTGTAACTATAGAAGACAACAAACAACAAAATAGTATACTCAAATACTGTAAATAAATGTTAGTGCAGACGTTATTAGAAAAACGTTCTATCAATAATTTATATTTTTAAATAAAAAAAACACGATTGAAGACTATATTATCATAAGAGGATGCATTGCTATAAAAAGCACTCACGTTATAGTCACGTGTAAAACTTACTCCCCTGCCCCTGCTTAGGACTAGAATCTTGTCACGAGAGTTACAAATTATTAGCCTGGAGATAATACAGAGAAATTAAGCATTATTTGGAGTAGAAGAGATTTATACATATCGCATCTATGTCCCGGCGTGAAATGCAGAGAGCTTTTTGGACTGCATTGATTTAGCAAGTGGAACTGTTCTAGTCATCGTAGTTAAGTGATGTTATATTGTGTGTTTGTTTTCCTTGAAATTGACGTATTTCTCATAGTTAATTGACGTTTACTCTTCTATTTTGCTGGCGGCACTGCCCTAGTTATCGTATTTTAATTAATGTCTTACTGCTTTATTTTGTGGTTGGCCTTGTCCTAATCTATCAAAATTAATTCATGTTTTACTGTTTTATTATGTACATACGTATGTACATAAAACAAAGACCTTATATGACTTGTGTCTTAGATTCAAGCAAACTATTTAAAAAGTATGTCTATATTTTAAAAGAGAAGATCAAATCGTGATTTAATTCTTTTGCTTGTATCCTTTCTTTGTATCAATGCTACAAATTTTAAATTGGAAAAAAATATTACTTCTGGTAAATAGTCTGCCAGACTCTCAAGGCAATAAACTGTTGATCAATAAGAGTGATAGAAGAGGTAAAAACATATAAGCCTAACTTAGCATTTTAATTTAGTTCCATCAAAATGCCCTTTTTATTAGGAAAGTGCAGCCTTTGTTATTCTCATGGTTGTCAGATCAATATTTTTGTCTCTATATATCTGGAAGATCGGTTATCAGGTTTCTTCCTTCCAAATATAATATGAACTTAATTCATAAATTACTTGCTTAATTAAATCATGAATTCATAATTACTTACTTACTTAATTAATTAATTCACTCATTCATCAATTCATAAATTAATTACTTAATTACTTACTTAACTAATTAATTAAGTACGTAAGTAATAAGGTAATTAATCAAAGGCATGCTAAATAAAAGAATTAACAATTAATTAAGTAACTTATTTATAAATTAATCAAAGGCATACTTAATTAATTAAATAAATAAGTAATAAAAAATTAATTAATTAAGTAAGTAAGTAAGGAATTATTTAAATAATGAAACGCTTGATAAATAAACAAATTATTAATTAATTAATTAGTTAATTAATTAATCAAAGGAATACTTAAATATTAATTAATTAATAAAGCAAGTAATAAATTAATAAATTAAATAATCAATTAATTAAATAAGTAACAACTTAATCAAAGACATTATTAATTCATTACTTAATTACTTCATTATTGAAATAATTAAAAAATAAATAAATAAATAAATCATTGATCAGTTATTTAATTAATCAATGAAGTAATTAATATATTAATTAATTAATTAAGTAAGTAGTAATTAATTAGTTAGTTAGTTAATTAATTAATTAAGCAGGTAAGTATGTAAGTAAGTAAGTAATGAATGAATGAATGAATGAATGAATGAATGAATGAATGAATGAATGAATGAATGAATGAAAATATTCAACAATAAAAATGACAATCATATTCATTATCATTATAATAATAATACAAAATATAATAATAATGACAATTATATTTAGTGGCTGTTGAAATTACTTGTTGTCGTGAGTGTGATTGAGTTTACCAGTTTGTTTCAGAAAACCTATGATGTTCACAAACTTAAATGGCTCTGTGTCGTGTATTGTTGAATAGGTAATAGTTTATACAAAGGTAATCTTTATTCCTTATCTTCCTTTCTTCTTCCATTATCGAACTTTTTATTATTTAATGCTGGTGTTCAAATTCACAAAAGGCATATTTAACAAGGAGAGGAAACTTTTTTCAGACATAGAAGAGACAGTTAGTTTATGAAACATGAAATACACTTATATGCATGTAGCCCATAGCTGAAAGAGGGATTAGCTCCTATAAGCTTGTATAACATAGCTGAAAGAGGGATTAGCTCCTACAAGCTTGTATAACATAGCTGAAAGAGGGATTAGCTCCTATAAGCTTGTATAACATAGCTGAAAGAGGGATTAGCTCCTATAAGCTTGTATAACATAGCTGAAAGAGGGATTAGCTCCTATAAGCTTGTATAACATAGCTGAAATAGAAATAAACTCTTATAAGCATGTCTCCCATTGCTGAAAGAGAGATTAGTTCTTATAAGCATGTATCCCATTGCTGAAAGAGATATTAGTTCATATAAGCCTGTATAACCTAGCTGAACGAGAAATAAGCTGCAATAAGAAATTGTATCAATATTGAATATAACAGTACGTTTTATTTATTCCTCGCTTATTAACATATATCTCTAGTCGTTTATAAGCATCGATCCTGATTGTCTGTCTGTCTGTCTGTCTGTCTGTCTGTCTGTATGTATGTATGTATGTATGTATGTATGTATGTATGTATGTATGTATGTATGTATGTTATGTATGTATGTATGTATGTATGTATGTATGTATGTATGTATGTATGTATGTATGTATGTATGTATGTATGTATGTATGTATGTATGTGTGTGTAACTTAATAATTTGCTCCTTCTCTAAGACTTTGCAAGGAAAGGATTGGACTTTTTAGAAAGAAGTTTAAAAGCTTTTTCGAAACTGAAGATGTCTTTAATTTTCTTTGCTATCATATGACAAAATCACTGTTTTTAATTCAATTCATTGTCATATTGGTGAAAGGATATTACGTACTCGGATGTTATGTCCTTGCCTTTCAAGAAGATATGTTTTATTGTTTTACGTCATGACTGCATTGTGATTATGCAACACATGAAAATAAAAAGCATCTGGATCAATGGAATGCATCACTGAATAAGTCATATAATAAAACTAACATAACATTTGTAAAATAAAACCCAAAGCAAAAGAAAGAAAAAACAGATATAACGTTCACACAACTCTTCATCTTGAGATTGCAGTAAAACCGAATTATTATGCTCGATAATAAAGACACGCTCTCATACATGAAAGCTAAAAGCTACAATGTAATTAGTTGAAGAATGTTGTTGAATAAATATATGTTCTTAACTGAATATTGAAAAATACTCGACGTCATTTGCTGCAGAACAACCGAGCATGCGAATGCATTCGACACTACTTGAACGAAGGCACAATTCCTTTCAGTACTCTTTTGTAATAATAATTTGTATTTTATGCACTTAAAAACAAGCATTAATCACTACTTTATGTTATTGCAATAACACATTTGAAACACACACACGCACGCACGCACACGCACGCACGCACACACACACACACACACAACAATAACACATTTGAAACACACACACGCACGCACGCACACACGCACGCATACACACACACACACACACACACACACACACACACACACACACACACACACAACAAAAGGATGCAACGTTTGTATTGAACATTTTACACGTTGTTTAAATTGGGAACGACATCGGAACAACTCGGAGTGATAATCATCACTTTACTGCTATGGAGGCACGTGCACATGGGTGATTCTGGTTCAACTGTGAACAAGACTAACGGATAAAGAGTAGAGCATGTCCTTTTGCCCAAAACATACATCTAAAATATTAATATTAGTAAACAATCGCCCAATACATGAATGAAAGTTGAAGATACCATTACGAAAAGACGAGCCAAGAAAAATCCAGATTGGGATTGTCTCATTGGTGCAGTCATGATGTCGGATAAATTTAAAAATGCAGTGTGCGTCATTGTTGTTTCCATGTATTGTGGGCCATCGGTCTTGGATAATAACCTCAAAAAAGTAAAGAGATTGAGATTTGATTCTCTTGAGATTACTTCAACTTCATGTGAATCATAAACAATGCCATTGAGACTAGATACACGTGCACTGTTCACGCCAATTCAGATTTTCTTTCTTTAATTTGTATCAGATATAATGATCATTCAGCTATTTAGTCATGTAGGAAGGGTTATTGTCTACCATGACGTCTGGTGGGCATTTCATGTATGACATTGTCACCATTCCACGCTTCTGTAGTCTGATTTATTTAGCTTCGGTGGATGCGGGTACATGCTTACTATAACAGGAAGACTTGAATAGTAATAATCCATATGTTACGATTACTTTACACTGTCAATATCCAAAGGGAATGCGAAACTCTGACGCATGTGGAACTATGTCAATATTTAAATTGGTACGGTAATGTAAACTTTGACAATATTAAAATGAAATGTGTAACTTTTTTCAATATTAAAATGGAATGCTATACTTTTCCAATATTCAAATGAAATGTGAAACTTCATATTAATATTCAAATGGAATGTGAAACTTTGTCAATTCAAGTGGAATGTGTGAAAATTTGTGACAATATTAAAATGGAAAGTGAAAATTTGCAAATATTACCATGGAATGTGGAACTAAGTCAATATTGCAAGGAAAACTTTTTCTCTATTTAAAACCAATATATACGTCTTAATATAAAAGAGACGTGTAACTTTCATTGATTAGACCTTTCGGTTTTGAAATTTAGAGAATCTCATTTCTTCTCATGACACTAACGTATCAGCATGATCAAAAGTCATTACAATAATTTTGCTTCTTTGAATATTACAGCATTTTTCCTTATAATAATTAAGAAGTTAAAGCAGATTTTGATAAAATGTACAACCTGGATAACTTCGATCACGTGATTGATGTTACTGCCTAACAAAAGCTGCAAGAAAACAAGTTTATGTGTTCCTTTATAGACTCCCAATAAATATGCAGGTTAAGGCTTTAATATAAAGTCTGACAGTATTTATGAGAAACATATTCTTTAGTGTCACGTAAGACTGAGTGCCGACAAATGTTCGGAGAAACAGAACATATATTGATCGAAGCAATAAACATTGTGTTGTGTTCTCATTTTTTATGGGATCATTAACTCATTCTTGACTATACTTTAGACTCAGAAAATACAACAGGTGAATGTAAACAACTGCAAAATCATAAGAAACGGTTTTGGTATAAACAAATAAATATTCAATAGTGTATTTCTAAACAACATCGGGGAAAGAAACTTTTTCGATCTGGGTCTGCAATACATCTATTCAAGCATATTTAAGAATTTTTGAGGTGACTCTTTTTATAAGAGCTTTTATATTTGTTTCGAGGTCTATTATCCTTTCATTGCATGTACCCAAAAATATCAATGAATAGGGAAATATTTCACATTCTATAAATTAACATCATCGTTGGATTCCAATTCTCCAATGCCGGATCGTACATCGTATAGACGTTTAATGTTATACGTACGTCATATGCATTGACTAAATCCTTGGACGAAAAGAAAATTAGAAATTTCCAAATTAGAATGTAAATTTACTTTTAGAACACAAATCAAATGGTTTGTGATATTGTTTTTGTGCCTGTAACATGAACATGAATTTTACAAGCAAAGCCACATCTTCAAAAATTTCCCACATATATATTTTTCCAGAGAAGTAAATTTGAAACAATGCTGATATTATAAGCGTGTAAAGTCTTCACAAAGTACATTAGGTCTCTCTCTCTCTCTCTCTCTCTCTCTCTCTCTCTCTCTCTCTCTCTCTCTCTCTCTCTCTCTCTCTCTCTCTCTCTCTCTCTCTCTCTCTCTCTCTCTCTCTCTCTCTCTCTCTCTCTCTCTCTCTCTCTCTCTTACAACCGAAATGTGAACAATTTATGCTAAACATTTAGATGATTTTCAGCCGCTTAAAATGACGGACGAAACAAGGGTTCTAATCGGGTATCTATTGTGGTGACTGTGTTGTCCATCCTGAAAATCTTGTTACTGTTCTTCTCAGCGAATGTCATACTGACATGCGGTTTTCATTTAAAGACAACACTTCACAAATTCTGTTGTTTTTTTGAAGCCGATAATTTAAATTGAGTTTGAGATCCCTGATAACATGCAAAACTATTTGCCTTCGAATGAGAAGAGATTGACAACGTGCATGAACTACTTTCTAGAGAAAATGAAGTAGTTGAGAGCAGACGTGTTCCTAGTAATATTAGCAATCTGTTTGGCGTAGGGGTAATATGCACAATTGCACAGTGGGTGGCCAGATAGTATAAACGCTTGACTTAGGCGTGGTTGTGCAGAGTGCTTAATGACTTCTTATGTGCAAGTAATCCTTAAAATGCAGAAGATAAAACAGATCTTCAATATGACAGCCGTATCGGTCATTTATGAAATGTTTTTATTTTTTAAATTCCTGAATAGATGGTAATATCGGCAAAGAAGATTCAATGAAATTCATCAAACCACCTACCCTTTGAATCCCAACCCAGACCCCCTAGCAAAACAACTATCGGCTCGTTTTGTTCTTACGATTTTTAACGTATCGAACATAGGGCCCATTTATGCAAGGTAAAACAACTATCGCCTGCTTGCCCATACACGTGACTTAATATTTGTTAAGAAAACGAGTTGCGCAGCAAATCAATTTATCGCATGCATGATTTACCGATCTTACCACTCTGTGCCGAATAATAATAATAATAATAATAATAATAATAATAATAATAATAATAATAATAATAATAATAATAAATTATTTACTGAATATCTGTAAATGTTAGATATTGAATCGCATAATCATTACTGAAGTTCCAAAACAATGATTAATACATACTACGGGCTTGTCTGACAAGCAAACTCTCATCGTAACGTACAGTCTTGTTGGTGTTCTAGTTGATGTTATTGTTATTGTTTATTTTTCTCACTCTTTGTAAGCGTTAATTATGCCTGAAGAACTATTTTGTTTCTGTCTTCCCTTAATTGTAGAGATTAGTTCAAGACACATGTTTAGTCAGAGAGAGAGAGAGAGAGAGAGAGAGAGAGAGAGAGAGAGAGAGAGAGAGAGAGAGCAATTACAGTTGATGTCGACATTCTCTTACCCATAAATTCATTGATTATGCTGAACGGCATGACGATGATACAAACCAATAAATCCGTTATGGCCAATGACAAAAGAAAATAGTTTGTAAATGTTTGTAGCCTCTTTTCCATGGAAACAGCCATGCACACAAGAGAGTTTCCCGCCATTCCGAATAAAACGAGGGGCAGTAGCAACAACACACCCCAATTGTACGATTCCCCGGCAACTTTCTCAAAGGCACTGACTGTTGCATTTCTGGCTGTCATATTATTATTTAAAATATTTGAAAACACCTTTGACATGTACAATTGCTACGGTTACCAGCTGCTATTTTCCATGAAAGGAATCGTATCCAGGATGCTTTGCAATGTACTTTAAAGACTAATATATACGGCAAATGTCCTTAGTGTCATATGGTATTGTGTGCAAATTCATGTATAAGTTCCCTATTTGTCATTTCTTCCTTATCCTAATGAAATTCGTTTCTTTCGTTTCTTTAGAGAGGTATACTTACACCGCATTAACGTAAAAGCATGCATACAAGTAACTCTTTCGTTTTATCAAAATCGATACTGATTAATAGCTCCGAACGATCACCGTTGAAGAACTTAGTTTAATTAATCCACTTGCGTCCTGTTCCCTTTAACGTACCACCATTTGGACTAGAAATAACATGGAATAATTGATTTCCTGGTATTTTGTCCATGTTAAAGTGGCACGAATAAAATTAATTGCGCTAGAGGAACACGATTCAGAGGTGTGGCAATTAAATTCAAACTAAGAAATACCACTTATATCATAATTGTAATATAAACCAAGAATAATAATTTGGTTCTGAAGTTTTAAAAATCACAAACTTTCTCCATCGAATCCTCTAAGACTGAAATTAACAGAATGTTTGTACTCCTCACCTTCATTTGGTGTTCTCAAATCCATTTGCTTGTTCTTATAAAATGATTTCTATAGAAAGCAATATGATAAATTCCTTTATGTTATAATACAAATAGTCTCCCACTCAATTCTCTGTAACCTGATTTATCCATCCAAATAATTATGCTTATGTTTGGCAAACTCGTGCTGCAGTCATGAGGGGTTAACTATTTTAGATTCAATCTGACAGGTGCGCGAGCAGTCACGCGGGAATCACTCTTCCTCGCTGCCGCTGAGTGGTTGGAAATGTATTCAGAGAGCTAATAAGGCGAGGCGTTAGACCGTATATACTTCTGCCAACTCTTAATCTCACTGTCATCACAGGATATCAAAAACCGAGAATGTGTATAGCAGAATCTCCTGAGAATCTATTATTCTCATTCACTAATGAGATCGCGCTTCAAGTCCTTACAATTAGAATAAGTCCCTCCTAGAATCGTTTACACATTTACATAGATGGCGGCAAAGAAGTAATATGATTTCATTCAAGTATATTTATATATTCACTAATCATGCAGAGAGAGAGAGAGAGAGAGAGAGAGAGAGAGAGAGAGAGAGATTAATTTACTACGCGAATGAAATTATAAATAAATAAATTCCTAAGCGTGTCAGTTATTGTACAGAATAAATACACCAAATAGCAGACACAAAACAATTAACAGCTATGAAATAATAACATCATGTCTTGAGTCAAGAAATTAAATGTTGAATATTCCCTAGTTACACGAAATATTTCTATCTTCAACATTCGTATAGAATAATTACTCCAAAAGATCCGATGGTCCATATTACAAAATATTTGCGCTCACTGGTGTATATAATTTATGTAGACGTCGAGCCCAATGTTCCGTAGAGTATTATGAGTGATTACAGTTATATATATATATATATATATATATATATATATATATATATATATATATATATATATATATATATATATATATATATATATATATATATATATATATATATATATATATATAATGATATACATCTTCTATATCGGCACTACACAATGAGTTATGTCTCAAATGATACAAATATAATTTTCTAATGTAAATCGCAATGACTATTTCTAATTATAGTGTCAGAAAAATAATGTTCCTGTCACCAACTAAAAATAGAAAAGTACACGTGTTGTTTTAAACTGTGTCTTACTTCTGAATACAGATACTTGCTTTCAACTTTTATTGACTCAATAAGTATGTTTCAGATATGAAGTGAATAGTAAAAACATGATTTTTCACTTATTTCCCTGTCTAACATTAATGACAACAAGTTCTTCGTCTTTCTGTTTAATTATATATGTTTTTCTCACTAGCAAATGTCAATGGAAGGTCACGAAGATAAGACCGAGCTACACCGTATGTAACAAGAGCCCTAGTATAACTAAAACGGCCTTAAAACATTAGATGGAACCCAAACCACCAGCCTTACAAAAATACGCTACTACAAAATTAGTAGCTCAACAAGCTGTTTCTCTTGTTAAGACCAGTCAACATTATCACTGAATCATTATTGTGTGCAATTTATGAGTCTTCATCAGAACAGATTGCCACAATAATGTCGGTATAGTTATGTGGGTGTGTTAAATGTATCATTTCTGACGTTTTTTCGGCCAACTTTACATTTAACTATTTAAGTATTTTTTTTTTAAACGCATTTGACATTTTTGAGGTCGATTGAAACAGGTATTCAATATATTTAGTCCATATCCCTATACGTTTGAAAGTTGTACCAATAGATTTATATCATTCAACTCAAGAATGCATTTTTTTAAATTTCAGTTCAGGCTACGTGAGAATAGCATTGTTTCAGTTTTTATTGGATTAAAGCTCATTATACACTGCCTTGAGCATATGTGACACGCTTGTAAATCTGTTGTCAGCGCATATTTTCAATTTCATAAGTGTCATTGGATGAAATTGCAAGTGATAACTCATATCTTCAGCGAGAAATAATCAACAAAGAATGTTTCACCGATGTCTTTAAGCTACACAATAAATACATGCAATATGCTAACAGTGGTCTTTGGGAAAGGACCTTCCAACTTCCTGCTGAAGAAGAAATCAGGAAGAAGAGATGGGGCTGGATAGGGCACACCCTACGAAAACCGCCAACCAGTATCACCAGGCAGGCGCTGAGGTGGAACCCACAAGGCAAGCGGAAGAGAGGCCGTCCAAGAAACACCTGGCGACGCAACCTCCAGGCTGACACCACCAAGATGAGCTACACCTGGAACCAGCTAGAAAAAATGGCCCAGGACAGAGGACTCTGGAGATCTGTAGATGGCGGCCCATACCTTGATAGGAGTGACGGGCAGTGAATGAATGAATGAATGAATGAATGCTAACAGTGGAGTTGGTAATATTTACACAACTGTGATTGTCAGTAAAAATAAAAATAGAGAACACTTTATGCATTATAACACTATGTTAAAGATGATCAATTATTGTACAGATATCACAAAGGACAATCCATGTCATTATTGTTATCAAGCACAGTAAAACCGCAGTTATTAGTACATTTAAATGAAGTGAACTATTGTAGAATTCATGAGTTGAAAACCTGACTGATATTTAAAATGAAATCAACTGAACACAGGTGGTTGGGCGATTTAAAGGGATTCTCTTTATACCATTTCCAACACAACTCTATAGTAAAAAAAAATTGTGATTTGAAGGGTCAGGTACACTTCGTCAATTCTTTTGCTGTTCTCCATAGAGGTGAACTACTTTTTAAACTCGAAATAGTATTGTTTTCATCAATATCGTCAGGTTCTCTTACAGTTTTGTATGTAAGCCTAGTGTTTTATTCACTAGATTGAAATATGTGTCTCAAGGAAAACATTTTCCTTGTTCGACAAATGATTATGTTACATAAAATGAATCGACGACATTAGTGCTTCAGCATTAAGGAATGGTTGAAAACATTAATTTGACAAGATGATTCTTTTTGTTTGACAACAGATTGAGTTACTCTTTAAGGAACCGACGACATTAATTCTACTGCATGATGGAATGGTTCAAAACATTTCCTTGATAGGTTGACACACTATTTTGAAAAGTCTTTTTAGTCTGCCTTACTGGAATCAAATTTCTAGGAGTTGCAATTACATTTTTCCTTGGGGTTTTTTCCGCTTTCTTTTGATGATTGACTTAGTTGACTGCTTTCAATGCAATTTTTTTCCCCAATGACTTTGATTAATAATGTTAATGGCTATATTTCCATGCGATCGCGATTGTCCTCTACATTAATATCATACCAGCATTTGTCTCTTAACCGAAGGGTTGCTGTGCAAAAATCTATAATATCGTTAGAAGATTGAATGCACGGTATCATCAGAATCGCCGCGGGTCACTAACTTAGTTTTCCAGTCAATATCTACAACGAGAGCATTTCATTTTGAAAAATTCCGGTTTATTATTGCGCCATACATCTGTCTTATAGCAGGTATATAGTTCTTAATGACGCTGTGAATGATATAGTAGGCTCGACTAACATACGTTTTGCCTTAACATATGTAATCCAAGAATGGAGAACACCTGTGGTAGAAGATATGGTAATGCGGTCTAGCAGAGCTTTTATTGTACTGTGTATATCACTAACATTCATTACCTCTGATACTTTTTAATTCAACATTGAGTGTGCGTGTGATTAGGATTTTATCGTAGCTTTAACACTTTTCAGTGTTATCGCTATGATGTCTGACGTGTGGCAGATTATAGTGATGTCTAGCACTAGGACACAATGTCGCAGACATGTAGCATTATGTCCCAGCCAGTCACATTATCCTGACACTAGACCGACCAATCCTAGCACTAACCTCTAAATGCTGAGCACCCAGCGAGACAGCTGTTAGTACCATGTTTTGTAAGGCTTTGGTATGACTCGGCCAGGAATGGAACCCACGACCTACCGCATCCGAGGAGAACGCACTAACCACTAGGCCACCGGAGCGGTCACTGATCACCAGACCTTTCCTCACGATACAATTTTTGGATGTGAAGCTATCAACTAATCATTGCACATCTTGGGAGGGGGGAGTTTCTAAACTGTCCGTTATAGGAATGACATTTTTGTTGTGCAAATGACGCCACTGAAAAATCATATGGGAGACAAAGAGGTGCAACCTAAACATTTCCTTGCACACACTGTTGTACAGATGTGACAGGAATAAAAATATAAACATGCAACATCAAAACACAAAAATGAGTATCTTGTTCAAATGAGTAGCACAGAGGAATTCAATGTAGATAGATTTCAAAAGTAGTTACAATAGTATGCACAATATCATAAAGCAGAGAATGAAGGGAATATGAGAACTCGTGGGTTGTCGTCAAAACAAAATAGCATATACGTCATCTGAAGCTGAAATTATCATAAACAATTTGGGAAGTCCTCAGACGAAATCAGCAACGAAACCAATTGAAATAAAGCAATTGTATTGGACGAAAATTTGAGAACATTTTTCGAGAATGTACTGAGAGAGCAATTACCACTGGGTGAACCTTTGCAAAGATTATTCAAAAGAGAAAAAATAAAACACTTGATACTATAGAAAATTAAGTAGCAAGGACTTGCAAAACAATTTTTCAGACTAAACAAATTTGGGAATAGTTTGCTTTCCTCGCATAATCTACAAGGTAATATTCTTTCTCCTATTCCACCTCTTTCATCGATGACTCTTCATAGTTGACCCGATACTTGCAGTCAATATTATTTGACAAATCAAAAATGGTTTGCAAGATTAGCAGCATATATTATTTTAGTAAGTCAAAAAGTAGCGGTAGCAATAAGTAATATTAGTGGCAGTCTAATGAGATGGACTTGTTTTGTGCCTCATTTTGGAAATAGTGAGTTTGCTATTCTCAATGTTGACCAAATGAGTAAACACACCATCTATTCGAATCAGAGGTTGGTAAGCAGTTGAAACTATAATCTAACGCAAATCACACACCCAAATATCAATATAAATGATTATTGAATCATTTCATGATAAATATTAATTGCCAGACCGAGAACATCCGAATATCTACTCAAGCCCTTTAAATGTCCCTATCTTCATATATGACACGTCTCTTCCAGAAGCAACGTAAAAGGCACAATCACAATTGCAGATATAATATTTAAACATTACCATAGCTCTTTCTCTCCACATAATTTGTATGGGATGCGCCGTCACTTTTTAAAGCTCTTTTAGACTCAGCAGTGTATTGAATCTGGAAATAAACCAAATATACTTATCTGAATAATTATGCCACAAATGTTTGTGTTCTCAAATGTCTATAACATTTCCCATAGGCAGATGATGGTACCCACCCTGCCCAGTTTACTTCACACATAAGAGCGTCAGGCTGATTTTATTTTACCGTTTCAAAGAGTCCAGATGTAAAGTGTAGTTAAGACAAATAGTAATTTTGACTTTCCTTGAATGCGAAACTTGCCTTTCATTATAGGAATGTTTTATGTTAACTGCATTTGCTATGTTAACTTGGTTGAGGTGAGTTAGTACACTGTATCACAAGAATATAATAAGATGCTGTGCTTGATGGTTTTTAAATATGACGTTCATGTGGTAGATTAAGTATTATACATGTGAGATTGGATTTATTGCGGAAGTTAGGGACCATTTTTTTTTATTGATTATCCACATTCACATACCGTTTCATAACAACTTCCATTGAGAATCTTTTCATTTTATCCTCACTAAACGTAGTTTAATCTTGCTTTTATAATACAACGTTTTAATTTGGTAGTCTGTTTTTTTGTTTTCTCTGAAACGTTTTGTGATTGTTTGTAATATTTACATCTGAATATGTTGAAAATATTCATTGTACCATTTCTTGTAGATTCTAGCTTCGATTACTGCTAAATATTTTTGAACGTTCTGAAAAATATATCTCTTTACAATCTGTATATTAGCATATATAATTAAATGTGTACAGGATTCTGCTTTATACATATCAAGTAGACATTTTTTCCATGTTAGATAAGTTTAGTTAATTGCTTGGTATGCTTTTTAAGATGGACAGATATTTTGGAAATGTACATAGTAATGCTTAAATGATTGTGGAACGTTTCTAATTTGGTTCTGTATTCTAACAAAAATATTTCGCACATAAAGAACTTTTAATGCCTTCATTTTCTACTGCGCTTTTAATCGCACAGGTAACATTTTTTCAATTAGTTATGTTTCATAATATTAAAGGTTTGACATCATGATTTGAATTTAGGCTCTCCAATTGTACATTTTGTCATTTATGGGATATGTGTTATTGTAACTCAACACTAAATTTACTTAAAAGTAAACACTTTTTCCGGTTTCGATTGAAATGAAATATTCTTCATTCGAGTCGTTAGAGTACCTTTAAACTTTTAAAATGAATTAGGATTACATTGTAAAGACGCATTCTTTATATGTCCGTTAAATCCATATATAGTATGTTTTTTTCCTTCATCCAACGGTTACTTTACCCGCTTTCACTGTTTAAATATGTTCTTCAAAGCATTGTACGTATCATCTTCCTGTGACATCATCGCTGTTTTCGGCTATCAGATTATAATGAGATACAGAGAATGGTTTATGGTTGATGAATTAGCAGTTCGCGGCTGTTAAAGCCGAACCACCAAAACACAAGGCTATTCTGACAGCATAATCAATAAGTTTAACTTTATAAATTTCACTGTACAGTTTTAGCCTCTTTCATATAATAATTTAATTTAAATAATAATTTAATTCTAAATTAACATTGCAATTCAATTACCTAAATATTGATAGTATTAATTGTTTTTCATGTACTAAGAATTGTCTTTGAGCAATTGGCAAATGAACATCTTAAGAAATCGATTCTTCAACATGCACGTAATTGAAGCTAGAGTAGGCCATCTACGATGCTGTCTTGGTATCGAGCAATAAGTTACTGCATAGACAGGTTGCTAAAAAGACAAACAAGTAAGTACGACGAAACCTCAGGTAGAAAGGTCACACTATCTGCAAGACAACGCATCTCTACCACAACCATATTTCACTCAGGATCACAGATCCTGATAATAAACATCGCCAAATTCACCGTTGCCTTCAGAATATGGTATCAAATACTGCAAGCTCACATTCATCATTTGATAGGTGCCACAACAATTAAAATTCGTTCACTATCATCTAAAGTAAATTACAATTTAAAACAAATTAATTTCACTTCAACAGCTAACTCCAAAAGTCCAATCTTGCACCAATGCTTTCTATGCTAATGAATTATTAATTGAAATTGGCCCCAATATCATCCATTATATACCTTTCCAGGACAATGCAGAGATCACATATTTCGGGGAAACAGCGATAACATTGTACACGTTATCATGTATACAGTTCAATTACTTATAATGAAATACACAATTTATCAATAGACACTCACATTCCAGAACGACAATACAAAATTATACGTACATGATACGTTTACATAATTATTTGTTAAATGTTACAAAGCTTGGTGTCTTCACTCGTTTTCTAAACACTTAACAAAATAAGTGGGGTTGCTTGTGCTTTGGATATATGAATTGTAACTAAAATATTTTTGAAAACGTTGCTTTCATTTTGAAATATTAATTTGAATTTAAGCAAGAGAGATTTAACTGAATAATATTCCAGTAAATGAAGCTACATTACATTAAAATTAAAACAAACAAACAATTAAATTAAACCAAGTATAAATTAAATTAAATATACATAACACCCCCCTCCCCCATATTGAAAAGGTTAGATTTATATAACAAAGCTTTCATTTTACCATATATTAATTATATGAGGTTTAAAAACACAACATAAGAAAAACTATTACATCGGAAAGCGCATCTGCTATTAAATTATCAACCCCCTTGATGTGCCTGAGGTGAATGTTATATTCATGTAACAACAAAACTCCACCTTAGTAGATTTTGAGTTTTATTTATCATCGTGCCGATAAAAGTAAGGAGATTGTGATCACTAAACACAATAATCAAAAAAGGAGCTGAACTAATGTAAAATTCAAAATGTTGTAATGCCCATATCAACGCCAAACATTCCTTCCAATTGTTGAAATTGTCTTTGGTGCTCATTTAATGTTTTAGAAAAATACATAAATAAAGTAATAAATAAATACTGCTCCAAACCCAACATCAGTTGCATCAACAGTTTAAATGATACCAGGAATTTGGAGCTGTAAGAATTGTCGCGTTTTTAAGTATGGCATTTAGCTTATCCAACGCTTTCTGACATTATTCAGTTCATAGAAACATGTTTGTCTTGCTCAATAAATTTGTCAGGGGTTCAGCCACTCTGGACAAATTGAAACAAAATTTCCGATACGTTCCAGCCATAACTAAAAGTAGCATTAGTTGCTGTTTACTGACAGGCACAGGAAATTTAGAGATAGCCTTGACCAAGCATCTAAATGTTTAACTTGTCGATGTCACACGACATGTCCTGGAAATATTACACAAGCACGGCATAATTCACTTTTTGATACAGTACTTGTATTGTTGCTAAATGTAATTTCCAGGCATCTTTGTAGATGATGATATCATCGATGTAAGCATCGCAATTATCTAGACAAGAGGTAGTTAGATTCATTAGACTTTGAAAACTAGCTGGTGAAACCTTCATCCCAAACGGCATAACTTTATATTAATAAGGTCTATCTGGAGTTACGACTGCAGAACTTTCCAAACCCTTTTACTGGGCTATATCAGATCGTTTTCTAGCAAATACCAAATACCATTTTTCTTTTCTCACTTATTACTGTTTCAAAGGTTTCATTATGTATGGGTGTTGTTTTTATACAATTTTAACGTCATGAATATTTTTGTTTGTTTTCGCAGGAACATCTAGGAATAAGTGCTCACGTTCACGTAATAACTGTTTAAGCTCATTTATTTATTCTTATTGCAAGTCTGAACGTTTCTGGTCCAGATTAGTCGTAAGTTATGAATTCCTAAGATTTATTACTCCAAAATGAGTGGAGTCCGATGGTATTCGTTCACTTAAATGCAAACTGAGTGGGACAGGTACAACTAAATTAACTGCATGTTCAACTTGGCTATCATTCTCAATATACCATGTTAACATGTATATGTAGAAAATTGTTTTGTATTCGCCTGCATATGTACATGTGGCGTATTTTAAATATTTTAATTTTTTTAAACTGTGTGGCGACCGTACTACTCGTCCTAAAGAGGATTTTGTGATATGGGCACGAGATGTAGAATTCTATTATTTCCTTTGAGTGTTTATCATACCTTACTTTCATTTTTCACTGCGTAATGTGTAGATTAGTTTTTGCGACATCACAAATCTTTGAAAACTCATACGTAAGATTGGAAACATAAACAGGAAGATTGATTTCACTATCTTCATTAGAACGAAGATTCTCTTTTAACAACTTAAATGGTCCACGCAATGTATGTCCAGTATTTTAATTATACTGAATCCTAAAGATTCGTGAACTGATTCCTTGACAGCAAACAAAATTAAATGGATGCATTGATCCCAATCTTTGCCTGTATTCTATTTTCTTTTTAAAAAATTGGGTGAAATCTTTATATCTTTATACAAACCTCGTGGCTCTCGGTGATAGGCAGAATACATCAATTATTAAATGCCTAATTCGTAATTACCTGCTGGAGAATTCCAGACATGAAATTTGACCCTTGATCAAATTGAACAGATTTGGAAAGGCCACGTTGAGCAAAAATGCTGACAAGACTTAACTATTGTTCTAGATTCAATATTCCTCAAAGGAATGACCTCTGGGAATCTTGTTGACTCACAGATTATAGTCAACAAGTATTGGTTACTTGACTTGGTGTCACGTGAAGGACCAACTCTATATAGCATTATTCTACTAAATGGTTCGTCAAATGCAGGAATATGTTGTAGATGAGACTTAGGTATCTTCTGGTTGGGTTTTCATACCATTTGACAAGTAAGAATATATCTACAGTATGTTACAAACATCACGTTTGATTTTTGGCCGATAGAAGTGATTCAAGATCTTGTGATAAGTCTTATTAATCACTAAATGACCACCCAAAAGAGTTTCGTGGGCCAGGCTAAGTACTTTCTGTCGGTACGATTTTGGAACTACGATTTGGAAGTTTACTGACCAGCCATCACCAGCAGGTACCTCATAATGTTTCCATTTTGTCATAAGAATTCCATTTTTAACTAACTAACATACGGATACTAATGTCTTGTTGAAACAAGCAAGATATCTCATTAGATTTTGTAATTGTCGTTTGTCAACCTCATTAGAATAAAGAAAATGAATAACAGTTTTTATGAATTAACCGATAGTCAATAACATGTTGATGAGTAACATACACCAAGGGTTAGTGTCAGTTCACATGATTTGTAATTAATATATAGAACACATAATAATTACAAAATGTCTAGGTCCATATTCTAACGTTTACATGAAGGATATTGTTTACTCTCTGGCTATTAGGTAGTATGTACTATGTGTATCGAGTCGCATAGCCGGTCTAGAGAGACGACATACTGAAGCAGGAGCCATGTTTGTTCTGCGTTTAGTGTACCGGAACCATGATCGAAAGGCTGCAGGTTCGAATCCTACAATGAGGTCATCCCTGGATCAGCATCTGTTAGATATACATTTTAGTCCTGTTTTCTTACCACTAAATAACCTACATGCGTTGTGGTGCCGCAAAATGCTTAACCTACCTACAAGTAGATTCCGGCCTCGTTAACAACTGCAGTTGACAACTGTTATAGTATATCCTATATGCAAGTCTCTATATTATTTATGAGTTTCTGCAAATCATCTTTAATCTAGATCCAGTGTTAAAGTGAACTATAAGTTGATGTTTTGGTTATTATAACAAGAAAATCTTACGGTATGTGAAATATCCTATTGATCGCCAGCTTTGCAAATCTTAATCGGATAAGGGTCTATGAAATGTTAAGCATCAAATAACCCTTTAATATATTTCAGTAATTCCTGACTGTTCTATTGCATTTTCAGGGCCTGATAATTTCTTGTCAGCTTAGAATTCGATTCTCATCACATCTTGTATGCGAACACATTTTTAGGAATGCACATACTGTTAGGTCTATTTAATTTGCATTGTGTGTCGTTGACCATGGTCAGCAATTGATGGTTGGGACATACATGACCACTCACAGCATTTCGTTTAATAAACAACATATCGCATAGTTAATATTTTCCTGTGATTTTAGATAATATTTTAACATTATTATTACTTGGATATAAACATGTTTGCAGATGTAGTACTCATTTTGATCTTAACATGAGCCTTTAGATGTATCATCGTGAGTTGTGTTTATGTTAATAATTGAACTTGAACTCATTTTTATCTTAACATCAGCCTTTATATTCTTGAGTTGTGTTTCAGTTAATATTTGAGAGAGTGTGATTATTTAATTTTTTCAATATTTTTTTAGATTACTCATTAATATCTTTCGGGCAAAATCATTTTTTGGGAAATACTCTGAGTTCATTCAAGGACCTTTTGAACTTTAAGATTGTAATACATCAAATTGTTTAACACACCAGCACTTTCGAAACTACTGGTACATCATTACATTCGAAATGCAATTCATTCGGACCACCACTGAAATTCGTTCGGACTACTCTATACGTTTGTTACGGTTATGTAAATGGTAACATTATTCTTGATTTAATTTCCAATACTGAAAGCTATTTTAAATTTTCCCATTGTGCTTTAAGGAAATAAATCATTTGTTACAGATCCCTAAACTTTTTGTCTTTCGCTCGTTTCTTTTACTGCTATGTATATGCATATGTATATGTATATTGAGTGCGTTAAAGGCATACAACCTAAGTAAAAACGAATGAAGTTATATAGTTCTTTTTTCAGTTCGTGATTACTTTATTTAGTTGAAAAATTACGATTCAGGCTGTTACTGAGGCCAAAATCAGGCTAGTATCGGTAATTTTGTGATAAAATACGCGAATTTTCATTATTGTCTGGCAGACAAAAATTCGATATTTGCCACGCCTATATTCATGTAACCTCTAAGTTGACCTCTCCCGAAGATTAAGAATTTGAGCCATGCGCAAACACGTGTTTACAAAAATAATGGCGTGTCCGCAACTAGACCAAAACTTAGACTCTGAAAGGAGAGGAAAGAAAGCTCTCTGGGCAAATAATGGCAGCACGCGCATATGTACCAGCATGAACGATGGAATAAAAAAGAAGTCCACTTTGAGCCTGAAAACTAATCCAGAGGTCGCCAAATTCTTGCTGGATAATTGTGAGTCTCAATTGTGCATTCAACAGTCAAGTTTTTATACCGGCTATTTTATTTCTGTATTGTTAACTCTTTATCAAAACTTTTAAAATAACATATTTTATATAAACTGGCATTATTCCATTTAGCTTGAAATAAACTGCCACAGCCCTGCAACAATATTGCTGAAACCCGCATGTACACCACTGTTGCTATTTTTGAGGCTACCAAAGGGAATTTAATGATCGTCTTCATTTTCGCACGCAACCATAAGACTTTATTTAGAGGCAAACAGTCACTACTGTTGTTTTTTTTAAAATAAAAATTATATATAATGTAAATGGTGATGGCTGTAAATGAAAGTAATGCAATACAGTTAAGTATATTTTATGCATACTATTATTTGTAAAGTACATAAAATTATTGTGTCTAATGAAACATTTATTTTCCCTTGCTATATTAGTTATGAACTGAATGGCAGTGCAAGGAAAACATCAGAAACAGAAAGGAATGTCACAGAAGACATGGTCACAACTTCTACACCTGGGCCAACAATTCATAGGATACAAATTTCTGCTCTGTCTGATATAACCACATCAGAATCAGATATGGCATCTGTGTTAGTAATACTACATTTTAAAAAAAATGATCTATATTTACTTGTTTACAAATATTTTGGTAGATGCACATCTAAGGAATTACCTGGAAATGTATCATTCTATATTAGTTTCATATTTTGCAGTTAGTAAAGATTGTACATCTTGTTAAAATATGGTTTGTTTTATTTAGAATAATATTTTTGTTGTAAATTGTCCGTTGGCATATGTCTTTGTTTGTTATTGATATGTTCCTCATCTTACTGTTTGTATTTTAGTTAAAGGGCCTCAAGGGAGAATAGTCTTTGACTAAATAGTCACCCCTTTAAATAAGTTATTATTATTATTATTTCTTGAAGCATTATCATTCCCATCATAATAACCAAGATAAACGATAATGCTTTCTTCTGATACAAAACTAAAGATTCCCAAGTTCAACATTAGTATTTACACATTTCAAAATTTTATTTTAATGATTCAGTCTTGTCTGAAGTTGAAAAAGTTAAGGAGAAGGAAAGTGTTATGATGGAAAGTCTAAACGTTTTATCAACCCATTTCAGAAAGTATACTAACAAAACAATTGTGATACATACTGTTACCTATATTTGATATGTCATTTATATTTATTTTTATTGTTTGTTTGTTAGATTTAAATTTGGCATTTTAAGTTTTAAGATTCGTTCATTGAAGGGGGGGTGACCTGTACTTTACAGAGTAAACACCAGGTGTTGACCTCATTTCTTACCTGGCTTCAGAGTTGTAAACAAGCTTTTAAAATGATTGGTTGGTTCCAAGGACATTATGGAGTTTTATATAAAGATCTTTCTATTTTAGTTGGGTCATAAGGTGTACGTGATTCTTTGAACGTAAATTTGTTCTGATAGTTTCTAGAAGATCACGTGACACTTCCTGTTTACGTAAAAACAGCTATATAAATTATGTTTTGGATCGAGCTATTCAGTAGAAGTTGGGCTTTTAGAATATTAAGTTGTGTCTTTTTGAGTTATTATAAAGTACCTTGTACTGGAAATTATGTCAATTCGTTTGGATCAAAAGGAATTTTTTGTTATTTATCTGGAAAAGAATTGTGCTCATAGAAATTTTATTAACAAGAACTGACTTCATCAAGTGACATCTTCTTCCATACTGGATACTTCGCTGGAATTCAAACTTAAAATTATTTGGACATTTTATTACTAGCACTTTTGCAATTTCTCTAGTGGATAATATTTTGAATTATTTTTGAAGTAATTTTGGAATTGATTCTTAAAACCGTAAGTTTATTTTTCTTTTCTGAAAAAATATTTGTACTCAATAAATTGTGTATTAAGTTTTACAAGCTTGTTATTTTCACTCTTTCTATGTTACTGTTTATTCGAGCCTAAGCACGTAACAACATACATAAAAAGGAATATTTGTATTAAGTATACTAAAAAACAACCATCATGATACATACATGATATATGTAACTAAACTAAAAGTAATGTATAGTATTGTATTGGTATTTGTGGGTGGTATTTGTGTATAAATCAGAATGTTGCTCCCACAAAAGCTTTCTTTTTCTGTGTGTTATCAAAAGAATAAAAATTGTGTAATTACAGTTTATCTTAAATATAGTATCGATGCATAATTGAATTATTGAAGATATACTGGTTATCACAGAAAGAAAATGAATACATTTTATTATAAATACAAACCACACTAGACCATAGTTATGGTTTGTCCGTTTAGTACACATGGAGAGGGCAAGGGGGGTTTACCCAAATGCATATGCTTGTGTATGGGGGTTGGTGGTTTACTGATAATGTATGTATACATTACCTCGATAGTAATTTGTCTAATATGTAACCTGCTTGACTGGGTTCAGTTGGTGTTTGAGTTTAAGTGGACAATAGACAAACATTTTGAAGTTATGCTGCTTATATCTTTGATGCAGCCAGATATTCGACATTGGTGGACTATCTGTTACATTAAATACGAGTCTAGGACATCTACCCCCGGACATTCCCCTCCCCCCCCCCCGGACTTCCCCCCCCCCCGACATATCCCCTCCGGACATCCCCCCCTGGACTCCCCCCCCCCATCAAATAGGACTTTTCCCCCCAGTCATTCCCCCCCCATTATCTTTATACTACTTTATTTATATATAGTAACATTTAGCTTTGATGTATACTCGCACCTCGCATCACCGTTAGTGCATAGGTATGACTGTTGTCACCTGAAATAAATGCATTATCAAATGTAAAATATCTACTTTCCTGACCTCTCTCTCTCTCTCTCTCTCTCTCTCTCTCTCTCTCTCTCTCTCTCTCTCTCTCTCTCTCTCTCTCTCACACACACATACAATCATGCTTTTACTCACTGTAGAACAGGTTTCTTTGAAGTATGAAGAGGCTTCAGTCTAACCTTTATTTATTGTGCATATTTGGTCAGATGTCAACATAGGCGGAATATGATGTAAAGATGGGTTTGTCTTACTTGTTCTGTATCTATATAATCTCCAAACAATTTAAACCAATACATTTTTTGAAAAACCCATAATGTATTGGTTTAAATAGTTTGGAGATTATATAGATACAGAACAAGTAAGACAAACCCATCTTTACAGTGCATTGTTACATCACATTCCGCTTATGTTGACATCTGGCCTGAGTACTGTACTGAAACAACTACAATTAATTGAACGATGGCTAATCCTTCTGTTGTTTATCTTAAATATACCAAATATGCACAATAAATAAAGGTTAGACTGAAGCCTCTTCATACTTCAAAGAAACCTGTTCTACAGTGAGTAAAAGCATGATTGTATGTGTGTGTGAGAGAGAGAGAGAGAGAGAGAGAGAGAGAGAGAGAGAGAGAGAGAGAGAGAGAGAGAGGTCAGGAAAGTAGATATTTTACATTTGATAATGCATTTATTTCAGGTGACAACAGTCATACCTATGCACTAACGGTGATGCGAGGTGCGAGTATACATCAAAGCTAAATGTTACTATATATAAATAAAGTAGTATAAAGATAATGGGGGGGGGAAAATGACTGGGGGGGGAAGTCCTATTTGATGGGGGGGAGTCCAGGGGGGAGATGTCCGGGGGGGATATGTCGGGGGGGGGGGAAGTCCGGGGGGGGGGGGAATGTCCAGGGGGGAGATGTCCTGATACCATTAAATACATAATATTGTTAATCCTTGATCGTTTCTGTGTGGATTAAATATAGGCTGTAATACAGAATGGGGAGGGCAATCGCATATAAGCAGATGGGGTGTGTGTAAAACAAAATGTATGCAGGTGTACAGGGAGGGAGGGGTCAAGCTTTGCCCGATTTTTGCACACATGCCCATAGTTGGAATCAGATTTTGTTTCTGGATTTTTTACTTATTCACACCTGTCTGATCTATACACAGACAGGTGAACATTTGCAAAAGTAGGATAAATTGGGGATGGTAGTAAAAAGTGGCCAGGATTAAAATGATGGGACAGAAGGAGAAAAAAACTCCAACTTTTACCTTTATGCAGATGCCGAATGATGCTTCAAAGCACACCTAGGCATATATCTAAGCAAAAGATTCTTGGAAGCAGATGTATTTCGATGTATTTAAAATTAGCTCACAAATGCGCCCGCTACCGCCATTTCAGGTGACAAGGGAAAACATTGTAGGGGTTGAATGAGTTGATTATTCTCTGCCTTTGTAATGCTATTGTACATTGGCATTTTCATCAAAACAGATTTATGGGGATTTATAAATGTTAATAGTTCTCTGCATCTGAATAAATTTATTTATTTAGTCATTTTACATTGTTTCAGAAGTGCAACCGAACAGGAAAATTTCCAGAAGTTTAATTTTATTGTATGCTTCCAAAAGACATTCATAAAATCCATCAGCTTTCAGAGCTAGGAATCTGTTGGCAGCTCTTGATCATAACAATCATATTGACAGAGATGTGATTGTAAACACAGATGGAACAATAAGGTAATAAACTTTATTCTTGTTTGTTAACGTAATAATTCATTTTTGTTAAAATATTAATGCTTTACCTGATAGTTGATAAACCATCTAATTGTGGTACAATTTAATCTTTTACAAAAGAATTTTTTAAAATAAATTTCATAAACCAATTTTGGTTAGAATTAGTCTAATGTAATTAGAAAATTCTGTAAAGAATCTAAACATATTTATGATATATGGGTAAGATACAGATTTGCTATTTTGACATTTTAATCTGTAGCAAAATGATTTGTTACATGTAATTGTATGCAGTTTTTATTTAGACTTTTGAGAATTAAAAAAATATAAAATGACATTGTCAGATAAATGTTTGCATTTTCTTATACCAAAGGTCATTCAACAAAAGAGTGAGAGATGGTCTGCAAACCCCCAAAAAGCTGATCAACATTACCTGTATATTCCGGAAATAATTATGAAAATATTGAAAATGAGGTTAGATGATAGAGTTGGCATGAACCAGCCAGTTGTTTTGGACATAAATGATCCTAGGTGAATAACTGATGTACTTGCTCCAATACCACCACCACCACCACCTCCAGAAGAGATTCTTACAAAGCAGTTAAGTTAAAATGATTCAAGCCTTTTAGTCAGGTAACACCTATTGATATCAAATTGTTATGGAGAGACTATTCTAGTGACTGTTTGGTAAGAAATGATCCCTACCATGGACCCATAGAGACTTTGACTAAGTCTTTCTTGAAGTTCCTACCATGAGCCAAAGTCCAGCATAGGTTTGATTTCCAAGTAGCAGTTTATCTTCAGACCACTGTTGGTTATGTTCTTAAAGCTTTTAAAAAACATGCATTTGAAAAACAAAAGTATGACCTTTTCTAGCTTTTCATACCAATTGCATTTATACTTGTCTTATATGTATGTTTAGATTGAATGCAGTGTATGTTGGCCATATGATGTTTTAAAAAAATGCACAGCAGACACTATACATTGTCAATCATTTAATCTTATAACAAAATTAAAATCATGTAATTCTAAGTCGGTATTATTGCATAACAAAGTATCTTTCAATAATTTTATTTTCTAAATGTTTTGTGTAAAATTGCAGTCAGAAAGATTTCTAGCATACTTTGAATAAGAAAAAATGTACATTGGAGCAAATGACTTCTATCCATACTCTTCATCTTGATTTCATTGCTCCCGCTAAACATTACTGTACCTATCAATAGACAACACACTGATGCATTAAAATTGATATGTAACTGAACTGGACCCTTTTTTCCAACAAAACCCATCAAAGAACATGTGTTGTGCCATGTGAGTGCATCTTAATTTAGCTAGACACTTTTTACAAACATCCAGTATTAGGACTGCATATTTATGGTTTTATTATTTGCCTAAATACAGATAGGTACGATATGCATTATCTTAAAAGAGTTTTGGTTTCATATATATATATATATATATATATATATATATATATATATATATATATATATATATATATATATATATATATATATATATATATATATGTGTGTGTGTGTGTGTGTGTGTGTGTGTGTGTGTGTGTTTTCGTGATAATGAATTACATCAGAAAACAGTATTGAGCTTAACAACATTGTTTCAAATTCCACACCATAGTATTTGTATTGTCCCATATTTCTGACTACGTAATTAAATATTTAAGCTAAATCTTCTACCACAAAATATTTAAACTTTGTTTTAATTAAATTATATTTTTTGATGAATGTATCTGCCCAATTTTTTAAGAATACAATGTAATGAAGTGGTTTATCTCAGGTGCAGCGATGTCTGCCATTAAAGGTTCATGTACAGTTTTAAACTGATTTTAGACAGAAAATAATGCTGTTAACTTCTGTATTTTTTTTTATAAAAAAAATAAATTAGAAATGATCTTCACCGATTATATTTTTTAACAAATAACTATTTACATACTGGTGTTGACCGTTCCAGTGGCCTAGAGGTAAGAGCATCCACCTCAGATGCAGGAGGTTGGGGAGGCCTTGATCCATGGCCAAGTCATACCAAATACATAAAAATGGAATTAAAAGCTGTGAGCTGCCTCGTTTGGTGCTCAGCATTAATAGGTTAGTGTATGGACTGGTCGTTCTACTGTCAGGATAATGTAACTGGATGGGATGCCATGCTACATGTCTGCGGTATGGTGCCTCAGTGCTAGACATCACTATAAAATGCCACAATGTCAACATCTAGTAATATGACTGACAAATTGTTCAAGGTATGTTAAAAATCAAAATCACACACACTGTTACAATTCTGAAACAGAATTTGGTATATTTTCATCAGAGTACAGTAGGCCCAATTTCATGAACTCGAGCAGTGATATATAGCTGCAAACAGGGTTAATAGTCAGTTAGCAAGTAAAACACCCCAGTTAATGTGTAAGAGTTTGTTTGTCTATGTAGGCTAATTGGTATCAACAATGCATACATACATTTTGCCTTGGGCTGCAACACTGCCAGAACTTAATGGGTACATAAAGGAAGGTATAAAGTACAACCAGTCATTTTATGTCTGAAAAATCAAGAGGGCAAAGTCTCTTCGCCTGGTAGCATGACCCCTGCATTCCTGAATTTAACGTTTATTTAATTCTTTGTCGAAAGCAGCTGCGTTCAGACATTCGGTGCCTTTATTGGTTTGCCATCGAAGAAGGTGATGACCACTCTGTTTGAATACCAGTTTGAAGGTTCGTGCTAACCCACTGCTCGATTTGGAAGTTAATGGCACTACCAAGGCAATTTTAGAAAAGACTTCGATGATAAAACAAATATATGTAACTATGATTGTAGGTAGACAAACAATAGACTTTGGCAAAATCGTCTTACCATTGATAATAATTGCCCTCAATTCCGGTGCGAACTCTGGAAAAGTTTCGTCGAATGAATTTGTGAAAAGTGCACGTGGCTTGTTATTGTAACCATCGTTACGCCTGTAAACGGAGACTTTTCAGACGAGTTGTGGCAGCACGATACAATTTTTTAACTCATTCATATCCCGCAGAATGGGCTGGATTGTCGTAAATGACGGCTAACACCTCCAATTTATACTATGTCAACCACTCGTCACTGATGCTACTTTGGATGGGGTTAAATGATGGTTTGGAAACGGCTTATCGTGTCCAATGACTAACGGGAGTGACAGTGTCGATGGTAGTGATAACGGTGGTGATGGTAATGGGATGACGTTGGTCTTAATTTTGTTTTCACTTCTGGTTTCCCTTCTTTCTTTTTGACTTCTGTCGAAGGAGGAGTGGACAAGATTGTTTTAAATAAAACCTTTAATTTCGTCTCTTTATTGAGTATGGGAATGGTTCAACAATCCTTGTCTGTTTATACGACTTATTGTGTTTCTTCTTCCTCAGACATTCGTGGTGTCAGGATAATGTGATTCGGTCTGACATCATGCTACATGTCTGACATCAGTGATAGACATCACTATAAATTGCCACAATGCAGACATTGTAGCTATATGACTTTAAAATTGTTAAAGTTACGTTAAAATCAAAATCACATACACACATTTACACACACATACGTTTTAAGAATAACTATATTATCTAAATCAAAATGAAAACTTCGTTAGGATTCAATGCATGCTTAATTGCGTTATTATGTTGTGAACCTAAATTCAGGTTTGCTGGTTTAAAATGCAATTAAGCAATAATTATACTTTCAACTTTTGAAGTGAACTTTTTTTTAGTGATCAAAGTATTTACAAAGCTTGTAATTAACTATGTTTCAAATTTTTGTCTGTTTTATGACCCGCTGAAGACATTGGGTTAGATTTATCATCGTTTACTGTGTCCGTGTTTGATAGTTCTTGCGTGTGATTCACTTTACAGATCTGATCACGAACTAGTTATTATATCTTACGCAATAATACTTGGAAATCAATCAGACAAATTTTAAAGGCACTGATTCAGTAAATGCCAGAAGCTTTTAGTTTAAAAAAGATATGAAGGTTGAGTTATTTTATAAGAAATGTACAAATTTTATATCGAATTTATCAAATTAACATTCGGGTTGACGTTGACAATAATCGAAGTGCAATTTACACCACAATTTCTCACTGTGATCCAAATATTTAAATTGACAAAAATTGATATGTGAAAATTAATACACAGCTGACTCATTTAGATTTCTTTGTTGAGAAACTGTGCCAGCTGCTTATCATTATTTATTCAATATTTTTACCCGAATCCGTCTAGGTCAGAAATTTGATTTAGGATTCAGTCCTTATTTTTTACGCAAATGTATAAAATAAGATTTATTGCGAATTTTCAAGTCTTCTGTATATCATATTACAGCTTAAAGCACTCCAGACTCTTAGATGAGTTCAAGAGGAAGAAGAATAAGTGGCAGAAAGAAATAGTGAGTTCAGGTGACAACATATTCACACACAGTTACAGCAACGTCAAGAACAACGCCACCAAGTTGACAACTACTAGAAAAAAGTAGTAAGAACACCATGATACAGTGGCAATTCTCACTAAAACGCTACTACTGATGCTGCTTATTTATTTATTTTATATGAATTAAGGTCGCATGCGCAATTATGTGCTTTCGCGACCAGTTAATGCCTGAGGATCGGGCTATTTAATTGGTCGGGACCAAAGGTAACTTTGACTACACTAGGCTGTGTTGTCGCAGTCTCCCCGGCACCCGCGTTAAATGGCAGTCTCGCCTTAGAGTAACATGTCGGGTCACGGCAAAGCAGGAAGGCAGAAAAAATACCAATAATGTGCAAACCACCTGTGCAATTATATCAAATCTATATAGTCATAGAATGTTTCATCTTTCATATCAATAAATATTTCTAGTACATAGTGTACATGTTGTAGGTCCTTAACAAATTTAATTGCTAAAATGTCTTAGCGACATAAATGAGTGTAGTCACTGTTAGGTATTTTAGCCTGTTAATTTTGAGCGATGCTGCTGCCACTACTACTACTACTACTACCAATATTAATAATATTAATAATAATACAGTAACATACACTTTGCATTCTTTCGCATAACACTAACATTAAATATAGATAAAAAGATTATGATTTTGTGGAACTCTTAATAAAGAATAATTAAATATTTTAGAACGTTATACAGCAGAAGCCAAGTAAAACTTACAGCAGAAGTGTCGCAGTGAGTTAGTGACGTTATTATTTTCTCTGGCGAGGTGGATGAGGAGAGCAGAGGGATGGCAATGGGGTGCGTGGTATTGTTGTGACTCTACTCGAACAGTTTACCATATACATAAGTTAAATTAATCTGCAATACAACGATACCTTCGCTTTTGTAGACTTGAGTAAGGCAAGAGAAAAGTGAGTAATTTTGAAGAGACATTCTAATATTATTCCAAAGGTAGGCAAAGCATGTGTATCTGTTACCATCGTAATGTTACTATTTGATGAGCTGCATTAGTGTCGTGAATAACCGTTACTAACAAATTATGTAATCGACTTGATCTAAAATAAGAACAATTGTTTTCGATACAGCGACCTGACAATAAAAAAATATTATTTCAGTCTATGATGTCTTCGTTCGTCACAAAGAAAACATATCAATCAAAAAGTAAAAGGTGTTTACTTTGGCATGACGCTTGATCTGAATTGTTATGAGCTACACATAAAGCATTATGCATATTATTTAAAACTATTTTGCATACAAACAGTTTATGTAGCTAGAAAATCTAGACCTAAATCGCACAATTATTTGTTAATATTGATACCTAATTTAAAATATTCATTGTCAGGTCGAATTGTTTTAGCTGCAATTGTTAATCGTACAGAAAATGTTAAACGTGTGACGCATATCAATTTCCATTATGCAGATCTGTGCTGGATCTTTTTCTAAACCGAATGTGTTCTATTTCAGCTTTATAAATCAATGCAAAAGACCTGCTAGAAAACCGAAGAATCGTTTCCGCTATAAGTACACTATCTTCACTTGTTCTGAATTATTTGCCTGTAGCCTATTCTATGTGAGACAGAGAACAAATACCTTGCCAAAATGATATATTTGACGTATATTTATATTTCGTTATCAGGAGAGTGCGGCATAAGTTACGGTACATCTAATCTACTGTTAGATAGTAATTTTAAATACAAGCACGTCCGCTGAAAAATGGGGATAATGTTGTTTTTATCAAAAGGTCACTGTTATATATATCTATGTTTCTGTAAGTCCTAGTACACGATGTTATTTAAGTTTTGTAAGTTTTATTCATGGCTGTAAATTGAATTAGATTTTGCCTACGTGACATGGTTTGTTAAGATACTAGAATTACGTAGAATCTACACATATGTTTTAACAATAGATACTAGAATTAGGTAGAATCTACACATATGTTTTAACAATTGATACTAAAATTACGTAGAATCTACACATATGTTTTAACAATTGATACTAAAATTACGTAGAATCTACACATATGTTTTAACAATAGATACTAAAATTACGTAGAATCTACACATATGTTTTAACAATTGATACTAGAATTACGTAGAATCTACACATATGTTTAAACAATTGATACTAGAATTACGTAGAATCTACACATATGTTTTAACAATTGTTACTAGAATTACGTAGAATCTACACATGTTTTAGCAACTGATACTAGAATAACGTAGAATCTACACATATGTTTTAGCAACTGATACTAGAATTACGTAGAAACTACACATATGTTTTAGCAACTGATACTAGAATTACGTAGAATCTACACATATGTTTTAACTATTGATACTAGAATTACGTAGAATCTACACATGTTTTAACAATTGATACTAGAATTACGTAGAATCTACACATATGTTTTAACAATTGATACTAGAATTACGTAGAATCTACACATATGTTTTAACAATTGATACTAGAATTACGTAGAATTTACACATAAGTTTTAACAATTGATACTAGGAGTGGTACTAATGATACTATTTAATGACAACGTTGGATTAACATCAATTGGCTGATTGGGTTTGGATGATTCACGAAGATATTAATATCTTCCCATTTGCTGTGCTAGGTCATGTGAATAGGCAAGTTCGAGATATTTGCGTAGTAAGAGTCATCATGTTTGGTACGTTTTGAAATAAAGTATTAATAGACGATGTATATTAAGAGAGAACTGAGGATTCAGATTAGTTTATGTTATGGAGTCATCCTCATTTATTGTGTTTCTGTTGTAAGTCTTTGGTCTTGTTGCATGTTGTACTTAGATATTATTTGAGAAGAAAACCTTTGTTGGTATTGTTTAGTCGAAAAATACAAAGTGCTCATTATATGGATTAAAACATTATTATTATTCTGGAACAGAAGAGAATTTGGCAAAGGAATTCTGAACAATATATCCCTTTGACAAAGTCACGAATATTGCCGAACCACTAGATTTCTTTTTTTGGAACTTGTACGGAATTTATCATTCATTTGGACTTTCATAGAACTTTGTCAGGATTATTTTGGACTCACTTCATAACACTTTAAGTTCCTCTCACATTTTCATTTATAACTTTGGTAATTAAGTTATTTTGTTAAGATGTGTAAACGTTGAAGGTCTTGCTTCTTGCATTTGTTTAGTTTGCGACTATATGGTCGTAATACTAATGGTAGCATTTAGGTTACCAGTTTCACACAAAGTGTTTTACGATACCATTTGGTTGCCAGTTTCACACAAAGTGTTTTACGATACCATTTTGGTTGCCAGTTTCACACAAAGTGTTTTACACCGCCTTTGTGTTGGATAAGTCATAACCTGAATGTATTATAATGTTATGCTTCAGTTTCTATGTTTTTTTTCCCCCAGCAATGAATACATATTTGTGTATTGTGCTTATTAACATAATGGCAAAACTGGTGATGAAATTATAAACAGTACATACATTGTTGTTTAAAGTTTGCTGTTTATAAATTGTCGCTAGCTGATAATTAAACAGATATGAAATATAGTCCAGTTATGCTTACAGTTATTGTAATATATGTATATTGAAGTCTGAGTATGCTTACAGTTATTGTAATATATGTATATTAAAGTCTGAGTATGCTTACAGTTATTGTAATATGTGTATATTGAAGTCTGAGTATGCTTACAGTTATTGTAATATATGTATATTGAAGTCTGAGTATGCTTACAGTTATTGTAATATATGTATATTAAAGTTTAAGTATGCTTACAGTTATTGTAATATATGTATATTGAAGTCTGAGTATGCTTACAGTTATTGTAATATATGTATATTGAAGTCTGAGTATGCTTACAGTTATTGTAATATGTGTATATTGAAGTCTGAGTATGCTTACAGTTATTGTAATATGTGTATATTGAAGTCTGAGTATGCTTACAGTTATTGTAATATGTGTATATTGAAGTCTGAGTATGCTTACAGTTATTGTAATATGTGTATATTGAAGTCTGAGTATGCTTACAGTTATTGTAATATGTGTATATTGAAGTCTGAGTATGCTTACAGTTATTGTAATATGTGTATATTGAAGTCTGAGTATGCTTACAGTTATTGTAATATGTGTATATTGAAGTCTGAGTATGCTTACAGTTATTGTAATATGTGTATATTGAAGTCTGAGTATGCTTACAGTTATTGTAATATGTGTATATTGAAGTCTGAGTATGCTTACGGCTATTGCAATAGATGAAAATATAATTATAGTTATGCTTACGGTTTTGCGGCTTTCCTTTTGGTTTATGTAATACATACAAAATGAAACCTTGTTTTGCTTTCGGTTATGTAATCGATGTAAACTAAAGTATAGGTTTGCTTGCGATTTGTAATGATGTAAACTGCTCTCGTTATGCTTTCTGTCATTGTAATATACTGAGCATGTAAATTCAAGTGTAGTACTGCTTTTGGTTATTGTAATATTTGCAAATTGAAGTCTAGTTTTGCTTTTGGTCATTGTAATATTTGCAAATATAGGTCTGGTTATGCTTACAGTTATTGTAATATATGCAAATTAATGTCTAGTTATGATTACAGTTATTGTAATATATAGAAATTGAAGTCTAGTTATGATTAAAATTATTGTAATATATCCAAATTGAAGTTTAGTTATGCTTTTCGTTATTGTAATATTTGCAAATCGAAGTCTAGTTATGCTTACAATTATTGTAATATATGCAAATTAAAGTCTAGTTATGTTTACGTTATTGTGATATATGTAAATTGACGTCTAGTTATGACTAAAGTTATTGTAATATTTGCAAATTGAAGTTTAGTTATGCTTTTGGTTATTATAATATTTGCAAATTGAAGTCTAGTTATGCTTTCGGTTATTGTAATGTTTGCAAATTGAAGTCATACAGAGGCACAGTTAAATATATCATTTGGAATGCAAATCCTAATAAATATGTGGGCAAATATTAAATTTGAGAGTTCAGTTCTGTTATGTTCTGTTCTGAAAACTCACAAGTAGTATTAAGCAATATCCTTTCTATTGATAGGGATAACACATATCTATATGTTCTATTGATAGGGATAACACATATCTCTATGTTCTATTGATAGGGATAACACATATCTCTATGTTCTTTTGATAGGGATAACACATATCTCTATGTTCTTTTGATAGGGAAAACACATATCTCTATGTTCTATTGATAGGGATAACACATATCTCTATGTTCTATTGAAAGGGATAACACATATCTCTATGTTCCATTGATAGGGATAACACATATCTCTATGTTCCATTGATGGGGATAACACATATCTCTATGTTCCATTGATAGGGATAACACATATCTCTATGTTCCATTGATATGGATAACACATATCTCTATGTTCCATTGATAGGGATAACACATATCTCTATGTTCTATTGATAGGGATAACACATATCTTTATGTTTATCTCGTCTTGTTGGAAGCGTACTTCTGATGACTGATTTTGTTGTAAACGCCTGGTCAGAAAAGTCATCTGTTATGGCTTTTCGATCTTCACATATTAAAATTTCATAGGATGATTCTGTTACGCGTGAGTACTGTGGTAACGTCAGAAAGAGGTGAGGTGGAGAGACATGAATAGTAAATGAAACAATATCATTATTCTACTGTCAATTTTGTACTCGAGAATTAAATTGTTATTCCAAAGACATGGTGTATGACTATTGAAAGAAAAGAATTGCAGAAAGATTGTCTTTTTGAAATGTGACATATATGGCTTTTCGATCTTCACATATTAAAATTTCATAGGATGATTCTGTTACGCATGAGTACTGTGGTAACGTCAGAAAGAGGTGAGGTGGAGAGAGATGAATAGTAAATGAAACAATATCATTATTCTACTGTCAATTTTGTACTCGAGAATTAAATTGTTATTCCAAAGACATGGTGTATGACTATTGAAAGAAAAGAATTGCAGAAAGATTGCCTTTTTGAAATGTGACATATATATTTATCTTGCTGTTAGCTATGAATAAATTAAATATAAAAGTGTCGTATTTATGAATTGTTAGAAACACAACTGGAGACGTATGGACATTGTATTCCGTTCTTTAATGGATTGACGTCAGGGCCAGTAACTCTGAACAGTTCTGTATCTTTGCCATCCTTTTAATATATTACTTGCTGGACCTAGTGGTTGCAGCAAAACTGCCCAATACATTTCTCTTTCATCATTAAATCGTAAAATAATATAACGAAACGAGAGCTATCTTTTCCTCCCCAGTACATTTCTCTTTCATCATTAAATCGTACAAAAATAACGAAATGACGGCTATCTTGTCTTGCCCAGTTCATTTCTCTTTTATCAATAAATAAATGTATCATATGCAATCGTTAAAAAGTCTACGCTCAAATTTATTCTTTTTCACTTATATGTACAATGGTACCCTGATTTTAAGACAAAATAAGATAATTTACATTTTATCAGCTAGGCACTTTGTTTTAAAAACAATTCTGTATTTTATCCTTCCTATATCAATGAAGAGATTTTTTTGTAGTATACCATATTCAATAAGGATCAAGTTTACCCCCAATACCTTATCGACTTCCTATTCATACCAACGCTACTACTACTACTACTACTATACTACTACTACTACTACTACTACAACTACTACTACTACTACTACTACTACTACTACTATACTATTACTACTACTATTACTACTACTACAACTACTACTACTACTACAACTACTACTACTACTACTACTACTACTACTATTACTACTACTATTACTACTACTACTACAACTACTACTACTACTACTACTACTACTACTACTACTACTACTACTACTACTACTACTACTACTACTACTAACACAGTTGGTGCCCCGAATGGCCGAGTGGTCTAAAGAGCTGTCTGTTACGGATCACTACGATCTCACTTATGTATGCGTGGGTTCGAGTCTCGGATTCGGCCAATGTGGGTATGTGAGAAAGCTTGTCAGTAGCTTGTCATGGATCGATGGTTCTTTCCGGTTTTTTTCGGGTTCTTCCTCCACCATTAATACTGGCCGCTATGTACAGCCTATCTTGTGCTGAAAAATGGCGTTAAACCCTAAAAAACAAACAAATCCTACTGATACCACCGCTACTACTACTACTGAAGTTACTACTACATTGATTACTACTGATTTTAACCGTTATGATCTTTTACATTACTCAATAAGGTATTAATTAACTCAGCAACATGTTAAACAAGAGACGAGATGCATTTGTCTGTAAAATTTCGTGTCTTTTAATGAAATCTGAACCCTTCTGAAAAATAAGAAATTTAGAGGCAACACAAAATAATATTTCGAATAATATGTTGAGGTGTAAGACAAATGCGAAAAAGAAGTCAATAAAACAGCCATGTTTTATATTCTTGTTACGGTTGTCCAAATCTGAGAAACAAATGTAATAAATGATAATTCTGCATTTTATCACCACAAATCTTTCAATTGTTCAACGGTAGATATTACACATTGGAAAATATAAACAAGACAGATATATAAAGATTATTATCTTTTCTGTGTTGTTTTGGTTTTCGTGGGTTTTAATAGTATTTAAAATTCTAATAACTACATATCTGATTTAAGAGCTTGTAGACTTGATTATATTTAAACTCAGTACAAAACAGCAGCGTCCAAATACGTGCTGCAAATGACTCTTATACCTTGAAGTTGACGGTCATCAATATACATTGCTGATAAGGTCCAGCAGTTCAGGTTAACTGGAGCGTAAGACCTGTTCAATGCAACCCTTGAAGAATGCATCCTTTGCTTATAAGATCATTACAGAATTTCCTAAATTGTCTGGCTTCCAGTGATGTTGAATAATAACAGTGATAACATACCATCATCTCACGTGCCAGACCCCATGGTGGCCGAGTATCGCAGCTGCCGTATCTGCGGTCTAGATTAGATGTTAGGACTCCCATGGAGAATAGCAATAAGAGTCAACTGAAGAGTAACATGCCTCTACGTCTCACAATATAATTAGCGACCGATGTTATCAAAGATGTTACAGCCTAACAAATCACCACGGTATTACTTAGATGAAGCCATTAATTAGCAATACCTTTAACTCTCAAAGTCTCAAGCAATATTACGATAATTGATATCACGTTCCCGTTGCAATTAAGAGAGAAGGTGAATGATCACCTTTTTAAACGTTTTTATTGTTAGGGCAAAGATTTAATATGTAGATAAAAGTTTATCTTACGCAACTGTTACGTATATCTGATTTAATATATATTTAATTGTCTGTTTGTCAGTTTAAAATTCCTTTTAATTTTTCATTACATGTTATTGTAATGCAGAATGTATTCCCAAGCGAGTGATGACGTTTTTTTCTTCAGAAAATCGGTTGGACTGAATTATCTATGGTAAGTAATGTTGACCTAGATCCTGAACTCGATTCAAGGTTAGTGGTCACCACGTAAACATATTTTATTCTAATTTTAAAATGATTGTTTGTTATCAAGGACAAGTTGGCACTAGTGAATTAAGAAGTAAACAACTGTTTATGTTAATTTTAAAATGATTGATTCTCGTCATGTTCATGTTAGGAGTGCCTGCAATAAACGATCACGTGACTCTTTCATCTCCCCCACCCACCCCGTTTTCTGGATTCCGCAATTAGGGGATTTTTCAAAAATACGTACGATTCGATATACTCTTTGTTTTAGTGAAATATATATATATATATATATATATATATATATATATAGTTATTGACTTTAAAAATTACGTTAAGTCATCTTCCTTTGCTGAAGCCAGTTTATGAATCCATGTTGATTGTTATTCAGTTCAGATTGTTATTCAGTTCACGTGTATTTTAAAGGATTAATTCATATCTCTGGTTTCTACAAGGAACTGTAGATAATCGCAAAACAGACTTCAGCATACGAACTAGTATTCTATCTTGGAGTTTTCAACAGGACTCGAACCTCAAAGAATTAGAACATTTCATTACTAGGACATTTGTATTTTAATTTGTGGACTATTCTTGGATTAGTTTTGGACTAGATTTTTACAATTGTAAGATCTTTTTCATTTTTACAATCTTTCTCTAGGGAAAAAATAATTTGTAAAGTTTTACAAAGCTTGTTGTTTTTACTGTTTCTGTGTTACTGTTTATTAGAGATTAAAACCGTAAGAATACATACGTTTTCATAGAGCCATAAGATAATTGAACTTACTTTGTTACGCGTTTCCATCAGCTTCACCGCTTAAAAGAGAATAACCAGGCACGAAATGAGAAAGCTCATTAAACACATTGCTTCATAATAAACTGAATCACAGTCTACAACGTTTAAGCTTTGTAATTATAGATCATACAGTATACAGAGGCTAGTGCTTTTTGAGACATTCACTTAAAAGGATTTAAAATTCCATTTCTTCTCCTCAAAGGTTTCAAGAATTTTGGCAAACTCAAAGATTTTCTTGTTAAAAAAAAGGCAGCTATAATACACAATCGTTAATGGTGCTGGCAATAACAAAATACATTACACGCACGAAGAAAACAAAACCCATAACCATATACAAATGAATACCAATGAGGAGCATATGCAATAAAGATGTTAACTTTATTTGCATAAATAGTTTCGTTCGAGTAAAGAGTCTGCAAGGTGAAAACACATCCCCCAAGGGTTAGTCAAATACGGGCCACCCGCACTACATTTCCGTCAGGCTGACTGAGTGATAAACCCGTGAAAAGTCCGTAGAAACTTTAAAAGCCAGGTTTATTTTGGCCATATTAATGTTTTATTGGTGATCAAAATATAAAGGTCATACCCACCGTTTCTCGTGCTCGAGTGCCGGTGAGATAACTAAGTTTCAGGTAATCGATGTTTGTTCTACAAACACTTGCTCTATCAGTACGATAACATGTTCGTGGATTGGCTAAATTAGTCGATATTTTAGTGGATCGGCTAAATTAGTCGTAAGAAATCCACAAAGTTGTTGTCTGTTGAGTAAAAAATAAACGACGTTTAAACTAATTTATATCCATGACTCTATAGCACCTTAAAAACTATCTATGTATAAGCGTGCGAGCATCAACGGTGGTATAGACATTAATATAGTACAATTATCATGAACTACTTCAGGCATTTCAGTGTAATTTCGATTAACAGATGATATAAAAATGTGGTGCCTACCTTGCAGAGAGATTCTTGCGTTGGTTTTGTATACATAACATCATCTTAAACCGCTAATTGTTTGCGATGTCCGTCACGACATGGGGCTTCATGGATATCTGTGATAAACTTCACTGGTTCGTTATCTTCGGTGTTATCACTGTGGTCATTAAAAAGGTTATTACAATCCGTGAGCAGCTCTGCGATATGTCCAACCGAAATGTATTCAACAGCATCAAAAGATATATCAATGGTTTCGTCCACTGTATCAATTGACAATAGCATATCATTGTCCGGTTCGATAATTAACTTGAAAATGACATATATAAATGGTGCATAATAGAAATGGACAACTCTCAGAAATGTAGTATTTATACAGTGTTTTGATATTATAAACTAATAAATTTATCAATCTATTAAATTGTCAAGTGGAAGCAGTTGCAAACATGCATTTTGACTTGTAACTTTAGTTTCAGAATTATTTAAATTCTTAGTTAAAATAACATCTTGAGTTATATAACTTATCAGACAAAGATTACAAAATCCAAAATGAAATAATTTTAGCAGAAACTTAAAGGTGAATCATTGAATGCCTGGCAGTTGCTATGTTTATTGTCGACGACGGTGGTGCGGTGGAGAAGCACTATGGATGGATGAGACAGGTAAGTTACCAGTCTAAGTAATTGTTGCATGAATGCTAAGTTCCTTCATCACAGGAACTACTTGAAAACACGTGATATATAATATTTTTTTTAGAATGTATTAAATTTTCAATAATATATTGCTAATCTTAAATTCCGAAGGATATGAACTCGGTTTAATCATATATATATATATATATCAAAAGACAGTGAATGAATTATTTAATTTTGTTTTGTACATACATCATTAGAAGCCAATTAGGAAATGCAATATTCATATAAATAAACTGAAAAATAATTCATCGTGGTATGAGTAAAGATGTATATAGGTAAGAGAGATCGGTATCTAATAGAAATACAACATTTTAGTTCTTCAAACCTGATACAGATCGCACACAATATGCATACAATTAAGCCATGGCAATGGGCCAAATTATAAGATCTATTTCCTCATTCCCGTCTTATGTAGGATAATTAAATCCTTCCAATCGCATTAAAAAGGTGCCGACTACTATTATTTCCACTCTAAAAATTATTTACGTGAAAACGCTATTTCAAAAATGCAGATCGATTTCTCCATAATTTCATGAAATACAAATTCACGTCCATCGGTGCATAGGGAGTGTTCCGGCAGCAGTTGTTTTATCGCCGCAACAAATAGCCAACATTTAGCTTCTGTAACACTGTATATGTCAGTCATAAACAGTGGCATTTATAATTATACGACAGCTAATAATACTAACGATTAAAAAGTGAGAATGTGTGTGCATATATATATATATATATATATATATATATATATATATATATATATATATATATATATATATATATATATATATATATATATATATATATATATATATATATATATATATATATATAGTCAGACCGTTGTAACTATATATTTTGTTTTCTAACGTCACGTTCTTCTGCTCATGATTCTAATTTCTTTGTCGGAATTTCTGGGAGCCGTAAATTCGTGTTATAGTTATTTTATATATGATACATAACACGATTTACAATTTTCATTGCATAAAGTATTATCCATGGATGAATGTATTTGTTTATACAATATATTCATAAACGAGACATTGATATTGAACTTTGTCATCGCGCATTGAATGACAGGTTGCTGTCGTGCGATCAAAAACATTCTTTGCATTCAAACATTTTTGAAACAAAATACTCCATTAATTTTTCTTTGTATCTGTTACGTTCAGTGTGTATTTAGAACATTCTAGGTCATTTTGTGAGCCTGTGCAGTGTTCAGTGTGACTCAATTTACCGTAGTTTTTACACTGAGTGTTTTGTGCAATGCCGTTAGCTAGCGAATGTGCATTAAAATAAAACCTGGTTAACAGAAGCATTTTTGCCATGTTTTACAGGACAGATAGTGCAGCGATTGCTTAAGACGGATTTTTTGTGTATTTCAGAGCCTTAAGTGCACTTGGGTTATGTTTTTATATTTTCTAATGGGGGCATTCGAAATGAATCCAAATAAAATTTATCAGCAAAGCAAACTAATTCGTGAGATTAAAGACGGCACGTTTTGTGATGAAATGTCAATGGTTTTGGAAAACAGGGTTGGTGCGTTGGTAAGTGTGAATGGGACTGAATTTGACACTAGATATGAAGGTGACACATATAATGCTTTTTTTTAATAAATATCTGCTTTAGATGTTCTAACTGCCACAATTAGACACTGTTAGTATGGATAACCTTTGCTAAGGTCGATGAGACACTAATTCACAAAGCAATTGTTAATGTTGCAAAGATTAAGCTATAAGGAGAATATATTCACATAGTTCACGTCAACGTTTTCACTGTAAGCATGGATTTTGAAGTATCCACAAATCGTACAATTTTCATTACACCGGCTTGCAAACTTTTTTATACAAATGCTTTCCTTTTACGTGAGACCCTGTTATTTGAATAGCTAGACGTTTTACGGCAAAACTACTGACTTGATAGTTAGACATATTATACAAGTCCAGCTGACAGCGAGATGCATAATCGTAGAACCTATTGCAAAGAAAAGGATGAATAATTCCAGCCTGATATATGACTCATTGTGAGCAAAGGACATGAAAATCAACAACAATATAACCCTTTATATATTCTCAAACAAAAATCATCTTCTGCATGACAGCAAGATGATATTCGCAAAACGTAGAAGCCATCATATCAATGCTTCGGTGTATTTTAAACATATTTGAATCACAAAATAAAATGCACATTCAATCTCGAAACACTAACATTGTGTCCCCGTGTTCCAAGGTTTTGTTTTGGGAGCATAATATATGAGACAGATCTATCTTATCTACATGTGTGATCATTGCTCCCAAGCTCGGTTTCCAACGCCTCATAAACTACTTGCGAACAGTTAAGAGCTTAAAGAATTAAACAACAGACAATGTTTAGTGGTAATTTGTTAACGAATTTCTACACTTTCCAATCTTCTTTATCGAGAGGCGCTATCATAGGCAGCTTGAATTTCTGGAAGTAACCTCTATGAAGATACATACACATATAAAATAGCATTTTGGGGCATGAAGCCGAATCATATATTTGTGACACTTTCTAGCTATTGAGATTAATGAATTTCCATTGGTGCAGTAAGGATTTTTTGAAAGAATTTCTTCGCTATTTTGAATTTGCTTGAAATTGTATATTTTGTTTACAGGGAGATATTTCCCATAAAAAGTAATTTAAAACAAAATTAAATCTGTTAAAGAAAGATGATTTTTTTGTAACATTATGTTGCTACAGATATAAGAAGCAAATAACAGATTTTCATCAGTTTTCCTGCATTTTGATTTTGGACACGTAACCATATACCATTACGAGAAATATAATTAATGAAGTTTCAGAATGGTTCATGCATTCATGTGGCTTCATTGTGGTCTTACAAGGATTCAGAATGGTTCATGTATTAATGTGGCATCATTGTGGTCATACAAGGATTCAGAATGGTTCATGTATTGATGTGGCTTCATTGTGGTCTTACAAGGATTCAGAATTGGTCATGTATTAATTTGGCTTCATTGTGGTCTTACAAGGATTCAGAATGGTTCATGCATTAATGTGGCTTCATTGTGGTCTTACAAGGATTCAGAATGGTTCATGTATTAATGTGGCTTCATTGTGGTCTTACAAGGATTCAGAATGGTTCATGTATTAATGTGGCTTCATTGTGGTCTTACAAGGATTCAGAATAGTTCATGTATTAATGTGGCTTCATTGTGGTCTTCCAAGGATTATGCCACGGAGATCATTTATTTCAACTGGTGCCAGTTAGAGATTTACGGACACATGAAACTTATTTAATTCCCCATGACGGTAAAGTTTATTAGTTACATGTTTGATATTCTGTCTTTAGAAAAACCCAGCACATCCCGTTTTCATGTTATGAGCAATCTGTCTAGGACACAATTTTAATACGATGAAAATAATATGATGCTCAGATCGTTTTTGCAACAAATATCCACTTTTTTATAGTTTATAGACCCCACTGTTTGATCTGGGCCCAAAACAATCATCGTCCAAAAAATATTGTGCTTAAAAATTAGAAGTCCATGTGATAAATTGTTATAATGAATTTGAGTTCGAGTACTGACAAAAATTGGAAGATGTAACCTGTATAGTACTGTTGTGTCTAGAGTTCCTTGCAGTGTTTGAACTCTGAATAATATTTCAATAAATGTCTTTTTCCAAGAATTATGTATGGATACAAAAATGAATTCTCAAGGGAAACGAATTGAACTCTTAGAATCCAAACAATCTGAAGAAAAATTAAAATAAATGTGAAAAACTCTAAACCGGTCACAAAAGAAGAAACCAACACGACATGCATTGTGTAAAAGTCCAAACAATAGAGTTATATACACTAATCTAATACGCAGTTTCAGAAATCCTAGAATTGCGGAATAAAGGGTCACGTGACCATGTTTACATCGTTAAGTCACGTACTCTAGTACAGCCTAGGTTTCATTCTGTAAGAAATCCTACACAAAGAACGCATGAAAAGAACATGAAAATTGTTTAATCAAATAAAGTATTAAGGCGAGTAACTAGGTCAACTTGGATACAACATTCCTACTTTTAGGTTTACGAAACACTGAACTGAATTTCTGGAAAATATCGAATCCAGCAAAAAAACATTACATTGCAATAGCATGTAATGGAATAAAATAAAAAATAAAATAGTAACAAAGAATAAAATTGCATCAAATATAAATTAAATCAGATATACATAACACTGGAGTATTATGATATAAATACCCTGCACTAGACTTGAATTATGGAACAAATGCCCTGAAGTAATTATAGTGTTTACTAAATTAGTCTTTTGGTATACTTGGGTTGATTCAAGCTGACAACTAAAGAAGTTAAGATGGAAAGGAAAGAAAAAGGATAATGTAAATATATTAGAGTTTATTATTAAATTTAATGACAACAGTCTGTCAGATAACTGGCGGGTTATGAGCGTTATTCGTATAACATTGCATAAGCCCAACCTGTCAAAGGGTAAGTGTTACGTCCCACTTTGTCAAGGGGTATTGTCCAACATATAATAATAATAATAATAATAATAATAATAATAATAATAATAATAATAACTATAATCCACTCCCTTTTGATACTCGTTATCTAAGAGATGACCGCCCTCGATATAATTGCCCGGTTCGAGTATGAGAATGTATATGGTAAACTGAGCAGGTATATCAAACAAACAACACCGAGCCCCGTGAAGATAAATAAACAATTTAATCAAATACATACACAATTATGAAACTTCCTTTCATTATGAATACACGCGGTTTAGAAATACAACGTTCACCGAATTAATATACGGTTTGAAATAGAATTAAACAAATTAACCGTTATATTACTGATAGTTTAAAATCATCATAGGATCGAGTGGTACAATCGAAGTCAATGCTTTGTTCGATTTTCATAACCTGTTATTTCTCGATCCACGTTCACTGTTCCATCCAATGTTGTTTCAAGAAGTCGCTGTCTCGTCCAATTTCTAGGCACTCTGTCCTCGTGGATGTTCCCGCTTGGTTCTGGAAATGTCCATTGTATCATGCGTACACTGCAATTTCCGTCTCTCCCGATTTCTTTTCCCAAAGTTTACGTCGCTATTCCCGTAACTTCACGATCTTCCCAATAAAGCTATTTTTTTCCTTTCAAAAGAAATTAAAAAAGCCTAAGTCTCTCGTTACAATGGTTACTGTTGAGACTTTCCATTATTACTGGTTCGAACAATCATATATTTCTATCAGTGATAACAATTTTACTAGTAAATAACTACATATGTCCTCAAATGAATGTAGGTAAACACATTGTTAATTCGTTTTGCCTTGACCTAATACATTAACGTACTACACAGCCAGGCGTTGACTCGTATACACTGTCGCTAAATTATGTATGAAATCAAAATTCGGTGAATTCACATGTATTCTTGTAAAACATTAACTAATGTAATACATTAAATTCTTAGAACATATACTGTTACGTCTATTGGATTTAAATTATTTATTTTTGAATGTTAAATCCAAATTTGTCATTTTGCCTTTAAAATAAATTAATTGGTAGATTATTCTAAAAAATTCTCTATGACCATCCTTTAACTGTAAACAAGTTTTTGACTTTGGCTTGTTGACGTAATTTCTGACCCCGCTTTAGACATTGTCAACAAGCTTCTAAAACTATTTGTTAATTTCAAGGACAACTTTTAATTTTTAGTTCTTGGGGGTAGGAAATATCTAGATCTTTCTTTGAGTACGTGACTTGGTGAAGGAAGCTTCTTTCTTTGACTTTCCAGAAAATCACGTGATCCCTTGTTTACATTAGAAAACGGGTATTTCAATCATTGTACTGGAAGAGAGATTCAGTAGAATCTGGACTATTTTATGTTTCAGTGTTAATTTTAATTACCTTGTTCTGGACATTGTGTCAATTCATTGAAGCAAGAGGAATTATTTGGAAAAGAACTTGTGCTCATAATTTCATTTGGATGATTATAAAACAAGAACTGCATCACGTGACATTGTCAGCCATTTTGGATTACATCGTCAAGATTCGAACCTGGAACTATTAGACCATTTATTTATCAGGATTCTTGCAATTCCATTAGTGGATTATTTTTGTGAATTCTATATTGGATTAATGTTGGATTTGATTCTTGAAAACAGTAAGTTTATTTATGTTCTCTTTTACAAGATTTGTACTTAATAAATTCATTGTTCAAGTTATACAAGCTTGTTAGTTTTCACTCTTTCTGTGTTGCTGCTTATTCGAGCCTAAGTACGTAACAATACATTATTCAAACAAGATGATATGTTCCAGAATTAACGTAACGCTTCCTATTCATATTCAGCATAGTGTTTTTACGACATAAATTAACACTACGTTATTTTTAACTAAGATGTTAAGGTAAGAATTCCAATTCACAATGCACTTTATATATACAAATGTCTCAAATGAATTCATGCAAGAACTTCCTATTCATAATACAAACACATTATCATACAAATGTATCAAATTAAATCAATTATACAAATGTATCAAACGAAATCATGCAGACCTGTAAACGAAGCAAACATCATATAAATTGCATCAACAATATACATGGAATTGTGACAGTACTTTGTGATTTTGGTGTGTCACTCAACCGTTGGTTTTGCGGTTTTCGACCACGCTTCCTTAACGAATATATTTCTCTCAAATAACATCCGGAGTCTTACCGAATTCAATCTTTTGTCTTCTCACAGGAAAACTTCAGACTAACTTTTAATATCACTAGTGCGATATTATGTTCTAAAGATCTTCGTGTGAAAACACACCCCTTATTTAACCGTGACCAATCATTATCAAACGTATTTTCTCCCGCTTTCCTCCAAAAGTCGCTTACGTCATGGTCAATATGACATGCTTGGTTTTTAAGTAGCATAATCTCTGCATTTTTTCAATTCTGACACTTATCGTGACAAATGAAACTTTAAAAGGTCGCCAGCAGTCTACTATTATAGGGCTAAATCTAGTTAGTTCACTGCTAGATAAAACATCACTTGGGGTCAGTGTTAGGCATTAGTTGTTATTCTAAGGCTATGTGTCAAATTACAAGTGCTGAGAAATTGAAACAAATAGAGCTGTATCAGTGTTAGATTATGTGTTTGTAAAGCTAATTAAAATCAATTATGGCAAGTTTGCCTTAATACTTAAACATTGTAACTAGTAACAAATTAAAAGGATATTGGTAGCTCTTTTAGAAGATGTAAAGTGCTTAATATATAACTGAGTAGCAATAGTTTAATTTTGAATTAATTGGCTCATATAGGTGAAGTTTCCAAGTAATTTCTTATTCTAAATAATATTTTTGGATTTTCTTGCATACAGTATCAGTGAGAAAAGAGTGTGTATGGAGAGTACATTTATGGCTTTATTGTGGATTACATAATTTAGATTATATGCATTTTAATATGTAGATTATAGTTAGATAAAGTGTCTGCAATTAACACAAGCAGATCAGAATTTAGTACTAGGGAAAGGTATTTAGGGAATGCTCTCTCTGAAGTCCGTTAGGTTGGTATATATAGCCAGTTCCTACAAGAAGAAACCCTCTTGCATTTGAGACTAATTCCCCATACGCATAAAGAGGGCGCTACAATACTACCCAGCTACTGAACAAACAACGATTAATTCGTACAACGGTCACATCCTACTATACAGATCCCTCTCTTTGGCACGACGTGTCTCATAAATCTAACTAATGGCTATCTGGTCCCACCTAATGTTTTACTAATAGATCGACTGAAATTTGGCACTTCACACAGTTTAATCAAGCGTTTCATTATAGCGTTTAAATATAACCTTTCCGTTTGAATATATAGGACTTTTGTTTCATTTATTAAAACGTTTATTTTATTTTCTAAATATATGATACCTGTAATGCAGACTTTATTAAAGCTCATTGGAAATACAAACAAATGTTTAATTTCGTTACATTTGTACCCACTCCAATTTAGTTCTTCTTCGCTTCTGTACCCTTTTTTCCCCAATAGGTCTCCTTATCTACTTTTCCATCCCTTTCCATTATATTAAAATCATATTGTATGTATTACATTCTCACTTGTTTGTACTTAATTCTTATTTCATAATTTTATTGTTTGGAAGTAGCAGATATGTCAGAGAGTTGAGATTATGAAAGTATAGCTAAACACCTGTATTGGGATGCATCATGCCGTGCATTATTACATCCAGGATACTTCACCGACAAATACCTTGATTCGCTCCCTTTGTACACACAGGATTTTACATAATATTAGTGCAATGATGCTGATGTTCAGGAGGGTTTACTACTGTTTTAATCCGTTGGAATTTTAGTTCACTGCATCGGTATGAAAGATTATTAATTAAGCAATGGTATACTTGTTTGTAATCAATTTCTTGCAGCTTTTATTCAATATACTGCGCTGGCGTTTGCGTTACCGTTATTTGCTTCCCCGTCTGAAAACCGAAGAGACTCTTTTTGTGCCTATATCATATGTATGCAGATTACTTGAATAAATGTCATAATGTCCGCCCAAAAGCAAAGATACCTAATTAAATGGAAAAGTAGATTGCTTTTGCTTGGTAAAACTTCCGAATTTCAGCAATATTATTATCAGACATTTATTTGGCCTGTAAAAACATTCCTATGTAACTTGACTTTAGATTACGTATCTGAAGAACATCAGTAAATTGTCTAGGCTTAAGTCATCAACTAAACATTAGAGATCCGCCCAATTGTATCAAGGCATCAATGCATTGAATGTATGCATTGTACAAAACTAATTTCAAAGAAAAATATGGAAGAAAATCAGTTGTGCCAAAAAGGAATCCGAATCTTTCTTCAGTTTTCTTACTGGGCAGCCAAGCAGGGTTGAAAAACATTTATCTCTTGATGGGGATGTATGTACCTTGAAATTAATATCGAATCCCAATGAAAACCCAAATAGAAGACGATGACGTATGATGTAGTCAGTGTAGTACTGATGTGCCAACAGATCTTTATTTAACCATAGAAAATAATATTTAAGTCTTTGAATCCTGTAAAGTTCGATAATTGCCCTTGTCCAAAGAATAATGAAGACAAGCATTTCCAGGTGGAAAAAAAAAAGCTAAAAAAATTAATTCTAATGCCGGTTAAACCAGAGTTTCAAAATAATTGCTACATCTTATTTCTCACGTACGTCAAGTACGGCATCAATTTCAGTTTATGAAACTACTCTAAGAGAAAGTTTAAACTATATAAAAGTCTTCAACTCATGAACAAAGTCATAATTAGATACAAAGTTTATAATATTAGATTTACGAAAATATGAACTGCATTTCTGGAAAATGGTAAATCCAGTAAATAAAATTAAATAGCATGTAATGGTATACCAAAAGTTACAACTGGCATACAAACAATTAAAATAAATAAAATGTAAATAAGTGTGTGTGTGTGTGTGTGTGTGTGTGTGTGTGTGTGTGTGTGTGTGTACTGAAAGTAATTTAATAAACCAAAAAGGTAAATCTTCTACTACGAGTGTGTACATGATTTTTTTACAAAGTAGTTCCTAAAAACACTATTGGGCGCACGTGAATTCAATATGAAGCTGCACCTGATTTCAATCTCGTACAGCATTGCACAATTCTGATAATGTAATATTAACGATCAAGAAAATGAGCATTTAAAAAATAGCAGTATTGCACAGATGCACCGTATTTCATGCATTAAAGACAAAACCATTTTCTGCACGCCAGGTTATAAATGATTTCCTTTTCTAGAGCTTCCTGCGATGTCTGCGGAACATGGTCGTCAGTCAGATGAAGATTAGCTCATTGACGTCAAATAAGACTGAATTGTTTTCATCGAGTTACAGAATGCAGGCACCACTCCTGTCAATGTGTAAAATAACATTGAAGGTGAATATTCCATGGCAAAGGCAATATCTTCTTCTGCTATATTTCATCCCTCAATTATTGTAGCATAATCGGCATTCCTTCAAGTCAAGGAGCTCATTTATTAATATGTCAAAGGCAGATGTTGACAATATTCCATCCATTTGGGAACTTATCCGATTTCTGCACGTCATATGCCTATGAAAGCAGTCAGCATATAACTTTACTTGCTTCAAATTTAGCAAAGGGTTAAAACGCTGTAACAAATGCATCATATCTCAGCCGTTTAGCAACAGATGTACAATGTTATTTGTAGGTAAAAATATGTCAACATATGATTTTATGACTAATGTAATGTTGAAAAGAAATTAAACAAGATTATAATATAATTTGCCTTTATTTTTCTTAGAACATATACATGGCTGTATATGGGATCAGTATAACTGGTGGAGGAAAAACCCAGGGAAACCTCGGTATGAACCACTACACATAACCACATTCGTCGAGATCAAGATTCGACCCCACACGGACAGAGAGGAAATGGCAGTGATCGGTAAAGGCGAACACTTTCGACCTCTCGGCCACTCGGGGCACCTCTACTTGGAAACGATTGAAGTGTAAACCATACTCATTTGAGACAGGGACTTAAGAGTTTCAAATATGGTGCGCAATTGTAGGTGCTATCAGAATAGATTCATGATCTATTCAGCGAAAACCTCAAGAAAACATTTTCTTTTCAGTCTTTCCAAATTGCACTGGATCCTAAAGATCACCTTGGTCAGAAAAATGAAAACCTAACAAAATACAAATGCACAGACGACAAGCATGACTAGTGATAAACATGTCAGATCCTTTTTTTGAAGGTACGGATTCCGTTTAAAAGAGTAAAACGATATACAAGTACACGAACAAGACTTGTACAAAATACAGAAACGTAATTAATGTATAGAAGCATCATTATGTCACAGTGTCATTAAGACGAAAAACAGTATTTTATTTTTTTTTAAAATAAATAAATAAATAAATAAATAAATAAAAAAATAAATAAATAAATAAATAAATAAATAAATAAATAAATAAATAAATAAGAAAATAAATAAATAAATAAATAAATAAATAAATAAAAGGAACAGTATGCGTAGTGTTGCCTATTGCCGTGTGTCTTAAGTGAGCCTTCTCAAGTATTTGCGTCAATAACTGATATCATTCATCTATTCAAAAGAGGGTTGCCATGACAATTGAAGATACTACCTTTATCCAGCGGATGTCATTAGACAAATTAATGCTACCATAAACAAGCCATTAACAACCAGCCTGAGTCTTCCAGCATTTGCATTATACTTAGTGTTTGAAACGCAAATAAACATTCTTATTTACTTGCCATATATATATATATATATATATATATATATATATATATATATATATATATATATATATATATATATATACATACATACATACATACATATATATATATAAATGTCATACAATTCGTGTACTGCGGACGAAGATATTAAAATACTGCAAAAACCGAAGTTTGTTTCGACTAATAGCTAGTGTTTATTAAGAATAGATTTCAACAAAATCTGTGTTATATGTCAGAATAAACGGTTACTGTTTGGTTATTATCATGGGATGATCTTAGTTTTAATTTTAGGGATCATATTAATGATAATCTTTAGGATAATCTTAGTGGTGAAAAAGACAGTTTCTACACTGTTAAATTGGCTATTTTATTCAGTATTTGCTATCTTTCATCCATCAGATATTTCTTGCACTTAACTCTCTACTTATCGGTGAGAATTTATGACTCACGTTCAGACCTTTCCGGTAGCTCACCATCTCTAAATCGTAATTGAAACGTCTTTAATTTGAAACTTCTGATCTAATTTACTTGAAAGAGATTTAAAGATGTTCCTTTGCAAAGACGAATTGTTAATATAATTAGCGTTTTAATCTCTAACACTGAACAAATAATACCAAATATAGACACTTGATTGTATTTCCTTTCCATTGTAAAGTTATGATTATTTTAATTTTATTTCACCCAGAAATTACAACAACAAAAATTGATTACTTCGTCAATAACGTTACACGCTCTGTTTGCTGGAGTAAGTATCAAAACAGCATGCCTCCAATTTAATAAATAGCAGATAGCGTTAAAAGCATTTTTAAAAAAATGGTTTATCTTTAAACAGCAAGGTATTTGGGGGAATAAACCCATTGCCCTTATATTATATAAAATGCTTGGTTAGCATTTTTTCCACAGAGATAAGGTATCTTGACATATTGATATAAATATTCAGAACAGGTTTCAAAATGTGATGTTATAGTATCAGCAGAACCATTCGTGAACCAACAGAACGAGGAAGTCGCCCAATTGCTTGTAAAGCAGGATAGATTATTGCCAAGTTATTAAACTGCTGATCTGAGTAAAAGATTCTTTGGAAGTAAAATAACATTGAACCTACAAAAAAAATTTGAGTATGTTTTAATTAGCGTCTCTTCATTTTGTTACTACTTCAGGGATACGTTTCGGTGTATGATAGTTTTAGTAATCGCATGCCCGTCTATTGTTTTTTTTAATTGCCCCGAGAATCGGTGTTCTTATATAGTATTTGATTGCCCTGGAGATCACTTCCTGGTATATAGCTATGTGATTAAAACCTCATCAATCAATTTTAACATCAGTTCAAATTACATGCTATCAAGTTAATATAGGATGATTATGTGCAGTTCTGGCATTTGATTGAAGCAATTACATCGTAACACATTTCGTCAAAGTTCATTGTCTTGGTCGTTGCAAAACTTGTGGAACACAGTACCTCCATTAGCAGCATTGGCGGGAATGACGTGAAACATTGTGTCGTTCATAAGCTGTAGACGTCAAATGGCGCTTCTCTTGCAGGTATGTCGTACCCTTTGCAGGTATAACATCGTTTTTGTTGTATTCGAAATAATTAGTTGCTTGCGACCGCCATGAACAAAGAGCGTTCTTGAATTTAGTTTCGGAAGATACTAATTTGAAACATATTGATTCTTCTCGTCTTTTTTAATGAACACGTGTCACCGCCACGAAAAAATATATATGGATCATGAACTCAATATTTAATCCAGGAAAAGTAGTGGCTATTTTTTGTTTCAAGAACAAGAGAGTATTACATATTTCTGAACTTGTTTTTGAACATACATACTGATTTTAAGCATATGGATTCATTTCATTATCGTGAATTAACACTTTCAGTGTAACGTGTAATTGATGTTTCGTGATGTATTCATAAAAGACACGAGAAAATATAAAGCTTAAAGCAGCAAACTTAGTTGCAGGGCTTCAAAACACAGTATTAGGAAATCTATTTAGAAACTTGATGGGAAAGTCTGCAATCTAGACGAAAGAAAAAAAAACTGAATTTCACAGTAAGATATTAAAACGATATAAACCTAAGCCAATACCATTGAAGTAATCCCACCCACTGTGACCGAACTAACATTGTGTCCCTTGCACATTCGGGCTCATTACTACTAAATCGTTTTTATACCCTCAACCAGGGCTTTTTGGAATAATCCTGCACATGACACCCAATGTCTAATCGGGCTTGGAAAATTAGTTTATGTTCAAAATATCGAATCCAATAAAATGCCTAGTTTAAAATATTGTTCATATAGTTTGCAACATAATGCACATGGTTACACCCTTCCTGTGTTGGGATGGAACACTCCATGCATTCCTTTGTTCTTAGAGTTCTGTCCTAAGATTAGTCGACAATGGAGTGGATCAGTAAATTACTCTTAGTGCTATATCTAGCTGTTGTTGTTTTTTCTTTGGGGGGGAGGGGGTAAGGGTGATACAAAATAAGAAAACATTTTTTTGCACCATGTATGCAAAATGTATCCGAGGTACTAGACGATTTCAATAACTGATTCAAATCGCAAATGATATCATGTTGCCCACTCCCCACCCACTACAATCAATTATTTAATTATTAGCTTTTTTGCTACACTGACGTCACTGTGAGATTTGTTGCGATACTTTTATCATGCTGAGAAAGGTTCTAGGTTTAGTTGCTAGAACTTATGCTGACTCGATTATATTATATTGCTACAATACCATATTTAAACTGAAACCGGAAGTGAGTACCTGACCATAATAGTTGATATGTGTGTTATGCTGGAGTCAATGCTGCCAAAACATGAATCATTCCTTCAATCTACTATTTACCTATGCGAAGGAGTAGGGTTTTCGTGATTAACATTCTTCAAAAAGCATATATATATATATATATATATATATATATATATATATATATATATATATATATATATATATATATATTTTTTTTTTTTTAAAGCAATAATAACAAGCAAAATGAATAATAATTGAACGAACAAAAAAAACCAACAACAACAAGTAAACCAAAAGTAACTTCATTTTAATATTTCAATCCTTGTTGACTCTGTGTTGTGTTCACTACTTCAAACCACACCCACACTTGCAGCGGCCGGGTATATCTTATGTTCGCAATATATTTTAATATTAGACGTATTATGTCCAATATATACTTCGTAAATTTATTTACGTATTTGTTGAACAGCATCTGTATTTTACATTTTACAAACATTATAGGAATGTTCCATCAAAGAGCCTGTACAGGTGCCGAACCTATTCACTGGGTTGGATTTGAGTGGCTTAACGTCATTTTTCAGCACATGATATGCTATACATGGCAGCTAGTATATCTGCTGGAGGAAGAACAAAGTAAGACCCCGAGAAGAACCACGGACCCACGAAAACCTACATACCAATGTTCTTACATACCCAGATTGGTATTGCCGGGACTCGTGCAGACAGACGTTAGATCAAGCGAGTGCTCTGTAAAGGCAAGATACTTCTTGGCTACGTCGGCCGCGTCGGCCACCTACTGTTAGATAGTCTCAGTAAATGTGTATTTTATATTATTTTGAATTGACAAGCGCTGGAATGTGGTGATTTCATGATTAACGTGGAAAAAAAAATGTTCTGTATCGGAGCACACATACAGGGCTAGCTCTTTCCTTACGTTACTTAGCTTACGAAGATTCCGTTACAAGAAGACATCGTAGTCATGAAAGCAAAATGCTCACATACTTGTTGAATTGTCTATCGATTTTGATTCTCCACGTAGCATTAACAAAGAAATTATGGTTTCGACTACCCATTGGATGAAACTTAGATGATGAGATAACAAAAATTGATCGTCTGCTTCATTAATGCCTTGTGGAATTGTAACTGTTCACATGGTTTCACAGGCAATCAACCGGTTCAACGGATTCCATAGTATGCAAAATTACTGTATCACATACTGTTCCTAGTTTAGTGAGTATTATGTTATTCAAATTTAATAAATTCGAGACATCTCTAACATTTTGAAATAAATGTTTACGCAGATATGATAGATAAAAATATTTAACTATATTTAAATATGAATATCTGAAAATGTTTTGTATGCGCAATAGTCAGACATGGGAATTTTTTTTTTTTTAGCAGTCTCCACTACCAAGATTTTCAAATTTGGGTGGAGGCCGTAGTATTGTGCATGGGTACATCGTCGGATAAATACGGCATAAGCTTTCTGCAAAGCTTGCCTGGCCGTTAACATAATTGCAATTTATATCTCTTAATATCAGTTACACAGTTAGAATGCCGAACAGGCACATAATCAACAATTTTTCAATACGTTCATTTTGGCTAAGATTTATTGGAGTGGGGTATTAGCTGAAACGTTTTACGAGACTATACAATACAGAATAGGAGATATTTGTTGTAAACGCTACCCTCTACATATCGTCTGTACTTACTTCGTAGATGTTAACTTATTTGTGTCTAAGCGTACGACATTTGCAACTATAATTAATATATTTTGTCTTCTTTTATGAGCAATATGATATTTGGAGAAAAAGACAAAGAAAATAATAACGGGCATTCGTTAATATTTTCTGTCATGTCTCCTTACGTTCCAAATTTTTTAAAGCATTAACTGAAAGTTATTGTAATAAAATGGCACAGGATGAGATGCTTTGATCATGAAAGGAAACACCATTTTTCTGTCCCAATTTTGCGTTCCACGGCTTCATCTTGGTACGTGTATCTGCAGGACTGGTTGTTTCTAATTCATGTTTGTGAATTTGACAGAGATTTACTATGAGAATATATTCAAATATGCCAGCAAGTGTTTGGCACATCGTGCACCCTAAGCAAACCCTGGTTAATCTCATTTGGCAATCATTGTTCAATACGTTGCATTATTTTGAACACTTTATAAATATTAGCTGTAAATCTGTACAGTAACATTGACGTGTCCATTGTGTGGACCGAGCAGTAGACATGTTAAATAAAGTTCATGCAGCATATGAGAGAGTCATGTTTTAATAGAGGCATGCTTCCTTAAGGTATCACATAGGAATAGTATAAGGAAAAACACACACGGAACATTTTACATCCACATTAAGAGAGATTAAATAGCTCCGGTTAAATAGAAAACATTTTGTCAACGATAACATACAAAATAAGATAATTTTTCAACATATGTTTGACTATATAACTATTTCTACGACATGCAGCTGGAAGAAAGATAATGTATTATTGTTCTTGCTATATCTTGTTTTCGGTAGAAAATTACAAAAGCCGTCTACGTTTTGTACCGATTAGACAGTTCAACTTCACTCGCATATATCGCAATATGTAAAATGCCGATTAGACAGTTTAACTTCACTCGCATATATCGCAATATGTAAAATGCCGATTAGCATGATATTGCCACTGCGCAACTAATGCAATATACATGTTTCAAACATGTTATAAAGCGTTCACGCTGAGGTCAAATGGAATTGTATTAATATTAGATTTGGTGCTGATTTTATGGCAAAATTGTAGTAGCTGTTTACAAGCTAAAAACTCAGTCCTTGTGTAATAGCGATGACAAATGTATGATTCCTTTACATTACATTGGCCTATACATCGGTTTTCACAATGAAAACAATTTTGTGTCTGCCAGTATGAATATGACCTTTAAGATGGCAAGACTGTCTATACGCTCTGAAGTGCACCAATACCATGAAACTTCATATCAAGGCGTCAGCTGATAGCTGTCTCTCACGTACATAACATGACAACGCTATAAAATACGAAACTAACCAGTATTATAAACAATACAATGGGTAACATTTATACATATCATAATAACAATAATACATTATCTGAACTTTGCAGGTTATGGTGTTATTAGACATCATTTTCAAAGTTTTTATCAGACGGTTATTTGCACCTTATCCAATGTCTTTACTGTATTTATTCAAAAACCATCAGACGCTAATTTATGCCTATACTGTGTTGAAAAACCTAACCGACGATAATCTGAACCGTATACCGTTTCCTGATTGCAGGTGTTAAAACTAAACATGCGACGGTAACACCTACCCTCTACATGGTCCTCATTTTACATTAAAAGTTATCGACAGTAGATAATATGCGTTTTCCTAATGAAAAAAACCAAACAACCACCATCACCACGCAAAAATAGAATATTATTTTCCTCGTCGTTTGTTTAATTGTATTAACAAAACAAATTTTTGAATTTGGATAAATTACTAGACTAGTGGACATAAATTCTAAACCTTCAATGAGGTCAATATTTATTTTCTACTAGAACAACATTTATATTGACTGACTCCATTATGTATGCGGCCTTATTATTCAAAAAAGAAAGATCAATTGTTTTATTTCCATTAAAGTGTATAAGTGATGGAATTCTATTTGCCTTAAAATAGTAAGAATACCCTGACAGATGTAATACGCCAAAATTGTGACGTTATGGGCATATTTGCATGTTACTGACCACTAGAAATTACGATAATTTGATTTATCGCTGGGCGTCAAGATATCGAATACCATACGCTCACATGACAGGAATGAGGTAACAATACCATTAATGGTTACGGAATAAATCTTCATGCTCGTTCGTATTACAGTTACTAAAGCGAATACATTAAATGTTGAGTCACTATAGGAAATAATAAGAAAATATAAAAAAATGCCTGTAATTAAGTTACTGTTTTGCGGTCATAGTGAGCTGTATTGATGAATATTCTGGGATTTCAAGTAACTTTCAGCAGCCGAGGTAAAACATGCCTATTTTATTAAGCTTGCTGTTCTACAGACCAACAAGTGATCATTAGGGCACATCAAACTCATGCAACGCATAATCACGTATCAAAGTCCAATAAGTCAGGAAGCCGTTGTACCGCGATTCTAATCAAACATCAAGCGAATGCATCATTATCATTTTCGTTAAATCTTTCATACTTTATTCCTTAAATCAAGCGTTATACATCGTCGTTTCCCATAATTATAAAACAGATTTTAGCATAATTCGTATTCGTACCAAATACGCATAACAAAATAAAGAGAACTGAACCAATTTCACTTTTAGCTCCATAAAGGCATTTTTGCTTTTATAGATTACCACTGACAAACACATTACATGTATTTCAGATATTATCTCAATTTAAGTGAGACAAAAATAGGTACTTAAACTGAAATCCCTACAAATTACGTTTAACAAGAGAGCAGATCTGTTTTAATAAGCAAACGAATCTAAATGCCAAAGATTGCGGTTTCTACTTTATTGAATTCCATGAAGTTGGGCACTACTGTTGATAGTAAATAATTTCAGACTTACAGCCAGTTATGAATAATAATATCAACATTATCTTTATATTCTCATGTCAAATCTTTCGAAATAAATTTTAAAAAAAAATAGATTTTAATTTTCAAAATCATCAGCTGCTGTTAAAAGCATGATGCAGAGGTAGTCATCGGTGTTATGAATATCCCTTATTACATGCTTAGTTAAGCATATTGCCAGGATCAATCATTTTTTATTAGGAATCAATCATTTTGTATTAGGAATCAATCATTTTGTATTAAGAATCAATCATTTTGTATTAGGAATCAATAATTTTTGTATTAGGAATCAATCATTTTGTATTAAGAATCAATCATTTTGTATTAAGAATCAATCATTTTGTATTATGAATCAATAAAATCATTTTGTATTATGAATCAATCAAATCATTTTGTATTATGAATCAATCAAATCATTTTGTATTAGGAATCAATCAAATCATTTTGTATTATGAATCGATCAATCATTTTGTATTATGAATCGATCAATCATTTTGTATTATGAATCAATCAAATCATTTCGTATTATGACTCAATCAAATCATTTCGTATTATGAATCGATCAATCATTTTGTATTATGAATCAATCAAATCATTTTATATTATGAATAAATCAAATCATTTTGTATTATGAATCGATCAATCATTGTGTATTATGAATCAATCAAATCATTTTGTATTATGAATCAATCAAATCATTTTGTATTATGAATCGATCAATCATTTTGTATTATGAATCGATCAATCATTTTGTATTATGAATCAATCAAATCATTTTGTATTATGAATCGATCAATCATTGTGTATTATGAATCAATCATTGTGTATTATGAATCAATCATTTTGCATTATGAATGAATCAGTAATATTATATTATGAATCAATTTTACATTATGAAAACCAATCATTTTGTATTATGAATCAATCACTTTGTGTTAATAATCAATCATTTTGTATTATGAATCAATCATTTTTTATTATGAATTATTTATTTTGAATTAATCATTATGTATTTAAATGAATCATTTTGTATTCAAATGAATCAGTTTGTATTAAGAATGAATCATTCTGTATACGAATCAATCATTTTGTATTATTAATCAATCATTTTGTATTATGAATCAATCATTTTGCATTATTAATCAATCATTTTGTATTATGAATCAATTATTTTGTTTATGAATCAATCAATTTGTATTTTGTTTATATTGTTACACCGGCTCTATTGAATAAGTTGCCTTAACAAGAAATTTCAAGGCTTTACTTTGAAGGATTGGAAAAAGTGTCATTAATTAACCTATTTGCTAAACAAACAAAAAAACTAAAATAGAAATTAATTTGTGACATCTAGCTCGAAACGTAGGTAAAGGACAATATTAGGTTTTGATACATTCAACAAACACCTAAAATCACATACCCCAGTAGCGGTTTCTCTTCAAATGTCTAGGTTTTTATCAGCATACGTTAGGATCACAAAGTGCCAAAAGTAAAATATTTGTTTGTAAGGCTTCAAACATTTTCACAGATAAAATATTTGTGTATAAGGCTAATAAAAATGAGACAGGTAGTATGTTTATGTGTTAGGTTTCCAAAAACGCAAGAAGCAAAATTTAATTGTATTTGACTAACAAGACAATTAGTTGTGTTGTGAATATGTACTTCATTTTACTATTCTTGTATTCCACGAAAATAATTAAATTATATCCTTGGTATTTTTCCTGGCTTTACATCAAATCACGGCATACATGCACAAACTGATTGGGAAATACATTTGGTAGCGAAGATTGTAAAGGTATCATTTATGATTAGAAACTTTGCTTGCAAATATTTTGTTTTCAAGGACACACTGAGTATCAAATACTCCTTTATTAGGACAGCATACAAATACAAAGTTTCTAATTGCATATAGCTTTGTGAGAAATGATATTACGAACCTTTCACATGATTTACATTGTAATTAATAAACAAATATTTTAATAGGAATATAACGTTTTAGTGATAAAAGAACTAAACCTATTACAGCTATGTAAACTGATATGAAGCACAGATTACTTGTCAATCTTACAACCAATCATTCGTTTTTCATTCTATTTGGAATGGTGTTTAACATTACAGTTTAAGTCTGTGATCGGGATCGAGAAGTAACTGCATTTGGATTGGAAACAGAGCTCTGATTTTCATGTTTGCATCACATTCACTGAAGCCCTTGCCACACTGCCAGTGCTAACAACTATCATCCTCTATGAGTAAAAAGTAATGATTTTTTTTACAAATAGTGTTTACCTATTATATACACCACGCCAATGTGAAGATACCAAATATTTCACTGCAAATTGATTCGGGAGTTTTCAAACAAGCCGTGCTGAGATTGACGTCAGTAGTACCAAAATGGCATTACTGACTAACGAAGTGAAGGATAGAGACTTAACTACATAACGGCATATCACACTGACGTGCCTATTTAGGCATCTGATTGCCAAACAATCCCGGTATTTTCACGTAAACTATTGGCTTCCAAGCGTTTGTATTAATATATTCCAAGTACTTCTGATTCTATAACTGCTTGAGATTATTCTTATAGCCAAAACCATTACAATCACATTCAATGGTTACCGGTGAAACTATCGTAGAATTTTAACTTTTTTTTTTTTTTTCCTTTGATATACATCTAAAGGTAAAGTAATTAAAAAATCTGATGAAAATAACATAGTCTTAATTAAGTTGACAATAGTGTTACCTGAGGCAGATGATGACTTTTTATGTAGTTATACAATTAATCACATATTGAAACTATTCATACTCGATTATATGGAATGGTAACACAATTATTAACATATGCCATCACGAACAATGGAACCTAGCACGCTTGCCAGGCACATGCTAACGAGACGTTTTTATATTACAAATGTTTTGTCGCTCAGTTTTTCGTAGAGCTTTGCTTTATAAGTTATGTAAGTACAGGTTAATATAATGTATCGTTCACAGCAGTAGTTTTTTTTTTAAAATTGTCATTACAGACACGTATCAAACTAATGAAGTAATTGCATAAGACTGGAAAAAATATGCCCTAATTGCACTTGACATAGTTGTCTTATTCCATGGTTTTACATATGGTATAATGTTTACCTAACAGTTTTATGTAATAAGGGAGTAAATAATGTTTCTTTCCGAGCAGTCTTGTTAGTTTGTGGAAATGTTTGGATTCTAATATATATATATATATATATATATATATATATATATATATATATATATATATATATATATATATATATATATATATATATATATATATATATATATATATATATATATCAGGAGTTTTAAACATGATACGTATTTGTCAATACTTTCCATTCAAATTTGTATAAAGCAATACCAAGGACAATTCTACCTATTCAAATTTAAAGCAAACTAAACTTGCAACCATAATTTCAGTTTATGAAGTTGTTCATTCATAAGATGTGCAAATGTATTGCATAAGCAATGCCAATTCATTTTAGCCATGTTTTTCACAAAGACCAAATTATAGTCTTGCGAGAGTTTTCAAATTGGTAGGAATAGATGTCATTTTTAAACAAAGGATTCATTTTTCCCGTATGTAAATTATGTGTAAATAATAAGTATTTTCATGGCAACACTAATATCCAATGAAACAAAACAGCTTGAGAAACGTTCGGAAACATCGAAAATGTTTTAACTTTGTTTTAGTATCAAATTAGAAGAAATTTGATTGATGTAAGACAATATAAATACTGTTACATTGAATTTATACAATCAATTTGACTATTTCTTCCTGCAAATTTAATTAAATTAAAAAACAAAAACCCATAATTTGATAACGGTAAATGCATGAGACGCCGGTATTGTTATTACGCTGTGTATAAGCTGTTTCACACTCGTTTAGTATTTACTCAAGCAAGGTTGAATCAGTAACAGAAGGAAAAGATATATGCATGTTCAAGAGCAAAGAAGGATCTTAACAATTCCTACCAATATGATTGCAATTCGACCCGCAAGAGTTTCGTTTGCAATCAGCGCCGGTGCAAGGCATTTTGGTACCCTAGGCGAGATCAAATATCTGGCGCGATTGCCTAGTTCGCCTAGCGGAAGCGCCGGCCCTGTTTGCAATTGGAAATAGTGAGAATGACCAACTAACAACTAACAAAACGTTGTCCTTATTCTTTCTGATTTAGCTTTGGCTTAAATTTGATTAAATCTTGTTAGACATAATACCAATCTTTTCTAAGTATACATTAGTATGACTCTATATACAAATCGTAGTTAAAAATGTTCTATATAAATGTAGTATTCCTGTCAATGTTCATACTAATGCTGGCCCATAATTCACTTTTGTTAAGGGAACTTTAATTAAAAAAACAATGCTGTTTGAAACTGTTGTATGAAAATTCACATCAAATGTTTAGTTAAACATTTCGCATAATACATGTTGCACAAATCCATTTGAATATGTTTACCTAAAGTTGAAGAGATGATATGAATAAATAGTAGTATCAACCTAGAAACCACGGTCAACACGTACCAGACCAAAGGTGACTATTTAATATTGAGTCTGTATTGTAAAGTATGGAATGTATCAGGAGGTACGTCTACTGCCGGACGCTTTTTGTAAAGGTTCTGGACACGTTTCGCATCTGCTTAAAGTGTGGTCAAAGACAATCATGGTCAAGAATTACACTCCAAAGAGCAATAGGTTTAGTTTGGCAATTGAAACGACGACTTCAAAATACCAAAATGCCATGCAAAAAATGTAAATTTCAAATTACGTTTAATGGTTATAGAATTGAAATTAGAAAAATAAATCCCGATAGAATGATAGTTGTACATAGAAGTATTTCATGTGGATAAATACCCCAATTTGTATTTAGCCAATAACACAGAACCATTTAAATATCCTGCACATTTTACATAAGCAGTTTATGGTACATAAAGCAAATAACAAACACATGAATGACAAACATATTCAAGAATAAAAACGTTTGTCCAATGCTCTAAGGAAAACAGTTTGGCACTCAATAATTCCAGTCAATACGGATGCGACATTTTGTACGAACACGAGGACTTTCTCCACCTCCTTTGCAGCTTCGAAAATCCCCAAGCTGCGAAACCGGATGGGTCACCTGATCATGTTTTCATGTTAAAGTCACGTACTCATAATATGACCTTGACAAAACCAATAATTTTACTCTAAGAATAAAAAATGTTGTTCATATCAAAATCAAGAATTAAGGTGAGGAACTAGTTCAACTTGGAGTCAACGTTACTAATTTTATGTTTTCATAAACTTTAAAATTATCTTTTGGAAAATATCATCTCTCTCTCTCTCTCTCTCTCTCTCTCTCTCTCTCTCTCTCTCTCTCTCTCTCTCTATATATATATATATATATATATATATATATATATATATATATATATATATATATATATATATATATATATATATTTATATATATATATATATATATATATATATATATATATATATATATATATATATGTATACTTTTTATACTACTTTGGTATGTCATTGATATTTACAAATGTCTCCATAAAATATGTATTAATCTACTTGTTTTTTTAAAGGCATCTCGAAGTCTTTGTGTTATTCTACTTATCACATCTTTAGTGTTTATTCGTTAAAGTTTTGTTATTGTTAAGAGATATATTAAGGAAGCCAGTACATGGCAATTATTAAATAAATACCGAAGTTTTTGTCATAGATTCATTTAAATAAATATCAATACCTAAAATAGTTATTTCACTACTAAACCTGCAATGATAATGTGTGACACAATGTGTGCTTCCGTTAACATAGTCGCCCCATGAGGCAAATTTTGTTGATGGGGGTGTTATTGTCATGGTTTCTTATAATAAATGGGCATGGATGTCACTCTAGTTTTGTAATGTTCATATTGCTATATTTATAAAGTAAAGGAGTTTGCCCGGGTTTCCTCAAAGGTTATATTAGCAATTGAAGATGAGCATGAATACCGTATGTGTTGTAAAAAGAAGAAGAAAAAACCCAGAACCTTTAATTCCCCTTTTCTGGCGTATCGTGGATGGACATAATGTGGGTTATAGAGTATACAGTGTGACCTCACCGTGCAGCTATAACCCACCCATTCACCACCACAACCACCACCACCCACTCAAAGAAACATAAATCCTGCAACTCCGATATGTCCGTTTAACGTCCTGAACTTGAGAGGTAAATAGCAAAATTAAACGTAACAGTTTGTTCCATCTGATAACTAATTCAATGCACTTTCAGAAGCAGGTATCGTCGAGTCTGAAAATATTCGTCTACCGTATTTTAATAACTGCTATAGATTGTCTATCTTTGACTAACTAAGGCCATATAGATGCATTCCTCCTGGCTAGCTGTGTGCTTAGATCATGTACAATTTCCCCAAGTATAATGTGTCAGGCATTTAAACCACAGTTCATGACAGTAACATATTGGTATCTAGACATTTTTACCACATTGCATGTTGTAGATGCAAATGCAAAGAACGTATATATGTCACTCTCTCAGAAGTTCATATTATCTGTAGAGTACACTTGAATTTCACAGTAACGGTAAGCCATTTGGAAGCTATAGGTCTAAGCTAAAGAACAGAGCTTCAGAGATTATTACCCTTATCGGTGTTGTGAAGTGCCAAATTTTCGGTCGAATCTATTAAATAACTATTAATTCTAGCCAGCACCCGTTTGTTAGATTAATGAGACCCATTCTGCAAGGAGAGGTACTGGTATAACATAATGTGACCTTTTCACCAATTAACTGTGCTTGTTTAGAGCGGTACTGACCGCCGTGACAAGAACGTGTCATGTTTGATTTGAAACAGACAGGAGGTGTTACTTAAAACCAAAGCGTGTCATCTTGACACGCTAATGTAAGCGACTTTTAAAGAAAGGCGCGAGAAAATATATTTGTTCTGATTGGTCACTGTTGAATAAGGGGGGTGTTTTACACGAGAAATTTTTAGAATATAATATCTTACTAGTTAAAATTACTTCAGTCTTCTGAGGTGCTTTGCAAGACAGCCAGAGTAGTATTATTTTATAAAAGACTCCGGATGTGATTTGAGTGCAATCCATTCGTTAAGGAAGCGTGATCGAAAAACCGCCAAACACCAACAGTTGTGTGACGCACAAAAACACGAGGTATTTGTTTCAAATCCACGCTTATTATGATGTATTTAATATTATGTTTCTTCGTTACAGATTTGCATGATTTGTTGATACATTTGTATGATTAGTTTCATTTGTTACATTAATTTAGTAATGTGCTTTTGAATTATGAATTAGAATTCTGGCATTAATTCGTAGTTAAGAATGACGTAGTGTTAATTGATGTAGTAAAAACACTATGTGGAGTTATGATAAGAAAGTGTTACATTAATTCTTGAATTTATCATATTGTTTGAATATTGATTGTGTTCTAAGATTTAATGTCTTACTTTAATTAATGAATTACAGGAATACATGTGAATTCACCGAATTTTGATGTCATAGATAATTTTGCGACAGTGTATAATGTATTAGGTCAAGTCAAACCGAATTAACAGGTAGTTTAGCTGTATTGATCTGGAGACGTGTAGTTCTCTGATGAACTTAACTATCAGTAATAGAACGGCTAAATTTGTTTAATTCTATTTTCAATCTATTTTCAATGCGGTGAAAGTTTAATTCTGAAACCACGTGTATTCCGAATGAAAGGAAATTTCACTGTGTATGTCTTTGATTAAATTGTTTATTTATCTTTACGGGGGCTCGTAGTTTCTTTGTTCAATATATTAGCTAAGTTTACCACCATACATTCTATACTCGAACTGGGCAATTATACCGTGGGCGGTCATCTCCTAGATAGCGAGCATCAGAGGGGAGTGGGTTAGAGTGTTGTTTTTATATGTTGTGTAATACCTTTTGACAAGTGGGCTTGTACAATATTATACGAATAACGCGAGACTCTGACAAGTGTAATATAAAGCAGTTTCAACCAATACCCTTGTCCATGATTCGATGTCATGCTCTCTCAGCTTTGTACCAAGCAATGCTATTAATTTAATTTTGAATTGGTATGTTGTATTATGGCCAAGTAACCCAAGTAGAATATCACTGCCGAGAAGTCATACCTTTATAAAGATTTGAAACAGCTCAAGGAATATGAATAACCTCACGGCAGATGTCCAAATCGGTCATACTAAAACCAGTACCAGCAAGGGAAGTAACGTCTTAAAGCATAATAAAAAAGCTGAGATTTATCTCTCTTTATAGTTATTTATAACGTTATTGCTTTCACATAATGCACAATCAAGAGATTAGAATAGGGTACAGGACTGGTGTATATTTGAAAAGTTCTGAAAAAAGTATTTATGGTCAAGCTCTATTCTTGTTAATGTGGTCAAGTTCTGAGATATTAGTGTGGTCAAGCTCTGAGATATTAGTGTGGTCAAGCTCCTCTATGCCATTGTAAGTAGTTTACACAATAAGAGTGATAATTTAAATTACTTTAACATTTCGAATTTATTATACATTTACATTTTGGCGGTAATAATTATTGATATATAATATATTCTTTCTAAATAATCAGAATCGTTAGTATTTCAACGAACACAGTTGACATCAAAGGAAGTTCATTACCATCATAGCTGCAAATAAAGCCAACCGTCAATAAATATTAAAAGTTTTATTTTTGTTTCTTTTCCGAAAATTAGGATTAAATGATTAATTTGATATATAACACATCAAGCTCAAAACAAAACACTTCTTCAAATAGAATGTATTGCATCATAACATTTGACCTGCTTATTGCACAAGTTATGCATCCAGACTAAGGTTGAAAAAGAAAACAGTTACAAAACTCGATCACTGAGGTCTTACTTGACGCTGCTTAGAAAGTACTATATTTAATGAGACTGGCCATGATTATCTACGGGTAAGTTTGATCTTGTCGATGTCAACCTATATGCGTGTTAACCACATTGCACAACTCATAAGTAAAGTTATTCTGGATAAGTTGTATATATAGTTGTAATATGAGATCCATATTGAAGAATAGTTGCAGAAGACCTTTGAAGTTCGAATAAGGATCTACCCAATAATAACAGCGAGGTGCAGAGTTTCTGTAATAGTCCCAATAAAAACCGCCATTTCAAAGAATGTTGTATATGAAGATTCAGCATCTATCGCGGTATCTGTTAGATAAATGATCAAAGGCTGCCTGAATGCAACAGTCTTCCGTACACCACACAAAACATGTTTTAGACTTGTTTATTCTATGATAAACCATCCATAATTCTGCAGTTAAGTAACTGTCACTGAGAAACACTGGCAAATATTTACCAGTCAATATCAGGTAGGTATTCCATACTGTCTTCGTATTTCCTATTTTGTTTTGCTTATGTACGTTACTTCTAGCCATATAAAGCATTTTTATTACAATAATTATTTCATATCTGAATCATATTTTACAGCGTAAACAGTTATAATGTTATACACTTCCTGTGTTAAATATTGACGAATGAATCCAGAATTAGTCTTTTCAAAAATGTTACCCCATTCCCACACTAAACCTTAAACTGATGATGTGTTCTATGCAGAAACAAATGCTAACTTATCTAATTTTGTGCAGAAATTTATATATTGTAACAGAAAACACAATATAAAAAACCCACACACCATATTGTTAACATAAAGGTTGATATAAATCAGGTTTTGTTGCATTAGGACTGGTCGGCCTCGTGTGAGGAAAATTTAACTGAGTGCGATATCGTGCTACATGTGGCATGATGTCCCAATGCCATACTTCAGACACAGTAGTGCTATGACTGAAAATGTCATTTAAAGCTACGTTAAAAATCCAAATCACACACACACACACACACACACACACACACACATAGGCACACGCACTAATATCTGGGTCAATCGCATGCTTTGGAAGTTAGTTACGAAGTGGAATTTAAAATATTTAGATGGCATGGACGACGTTTAGCTGTCATTTCGGACATTTCTCGCATAATTAGTTTTTTTCTGAACTACGTGATTCTGTAGGAGATGCCAAAATAGTATCGAATCAATTTAAATAAAAACATAAAGAAACATTGAATGTGGAGCTATTTACTTCGAGCAAGTATGACATGAACCATAACGAAAGAAGTGAAAGTGTGGTCGTCAACGGTACCATTGCCGACTTCAATTTGACTTTGTTCGCTATCAATACAATCTACACTTAGAATTTTTCTTTAATGATCTAAAGTGCTTGTCTCTTATGCTACCCGCCTCTCCCGCCAATATCGTGGAATCGGGGACTTGCACTAAATCAGATAACACAACTGCATGTCGTAAGAGACGATTAATGGATGCAGGGGTGCTGTGGTTAGTGGATAGCATTCCAGAAGAACATAAAATGACAGGACAAATCTTGTTATCGGATCGGCTAGCATGGCGGCTACCGTGTTGTGTCCATGGGCAATGCCCTTTTAGCCAAATTATCTCGGGACTGAAAATGCCACTTGTGTTGCTTTGCAATAAAATCAAAGCAAACAAAGACAAACCAAAACAATCGTTGCATTGGAGGTTTATCAAACACAAGTACGAAAGGTAATTAGATATATTTAGATAACGTGGACACTGTTTGTTTATATAATACACATTAATTCACTTTGCTTGATTTTGCGCTGCACTGCCGAAATTCATTAATGTTTTATGTGTTTATGGGTGGATATGTGAAAACACGTGTAGACGCCGCGGCGCCATGTTCATCTGAAGAGAGGAAACTATATAAAATAAACCCCAATTAAGATGCTCTATCACTATAAATTCCACTCAAAAAAGAGAAGGGAATTTAATATAGTTTTCTGGAGTGGAAAGATTTAGCCTTACGCAGATTCGTGATTTAATCATAGTCGTTAACAAAATATGGAGAAGCAGCGGATTGAACAAAACTTGTCAATATTAGGTCTACGTTAGATTGTATGAATTAATATGCACATGTATATTTGTGTATATGTTCTGAACATAAGCGTTAGTTATTTAAGTAAGAGCAAAGTTAAATGACACCGTTTTATCACGAGAACTTAATCAGGTAGTAATATATTTGGCTTTGTCACGCTCGGCTCTTTCAGTGCTTCGAATGAATGCAACCATCACGTTAATACTTTGAATAAATTCAACAAGTCAAAAATACAATTCAATATTGACAACCAGTACACATGCACATTTGACATTAAAAATAATCGAAGAAACATAACAGAATAGCTCGTGATTTAAATGTGGAAATCAATATTCGAAATCAAAGACCAAACTTAATTTATTCTATAAATTAATATACAACCAGCAAATTGTAGAGTTAGATGACTTAGGAAAGTAATGTTGTTAACTTGTATTAAATAAGGTTAATTAACATAAATATTAGTAGTTTGAAAATGTAACTTTTCACTATTCATTTAAACCAAGAGCCATATTTAACCTGACAATTATTTCCATCTTCATATTCACGATATCAAGCAGCTTTTGATGCGCATATTGGGCAACAATTCTATACCAAAAATGCATTCACTTCGCAGCAGAATATTACTGCGCAATGTTAGGATTGTACACGTTTTAAGGGTGTAAACATGCATACCTTAATACCAAAAAGCACCTAATTCGGAAAAGCTTTGGACAAGTTCCTTTATATCTTTGGCTGTTCTAAATGAAACGGCAATAACATATTGTATAATTGTGTCAAGTTGATGGCGGCATTACATGAATTTGTTATAATTTAAATTGAATTTTCAATCGGACATTCGGAGAATTAGCAAGAAACATTTCATTATACCTCACATAATGACCATACCAATCAAAAAACAAGCACTTTGTACAAGCGCTGTTTCTAGAAGACAAATAAAACAGCATTTACTGTAGAATGACGTGCAATATTATGAATCCAGTGATTTGCATACATGTGTTTGTTAATAACCACCGGTTTAATGATTCTTCGAACAATGGTCATTCTATATAACTAATAAGATCCCTTCTCCCGATCCCGTATGAAGAGCATCAATAATACGTTCTGTAAAACAAAGAAGATTAATACCATATTTTAAAAAAAATCGCCTTATTTTCATGAAAACGACAAATATAACATGTTCAGACAATTATTGGAAGCACCTGCAAAGATGTTTACAGCATCAAACATGTTACTTACAAGCCTGTTACGATACTGACGGTATCACAAAATCAAATTATGTTTCTTGCAAACCTGTTGCTCATTATACTCAATACATGTTCATAGCTAAAATGAAAGTATGAAGTTATATTTCTAACAAGGTGTACAAGCACTGAGTTCAAAGGTATTAAGGTGACGTGTCCATCCTTTTCTCGGTTGTTGGCCACGGTTTGCTGACTGCATCACCAAGAATAGTTCCTTTTCACTAGAAATACATATTAATTAAAAGGTACATTTTCAACAGGACTGCTAACATGACGGCATGCAGAACAGTGTGAAGGACTAGGCCATGTCAGAGTGCCGTGATTTGGATACTCCTGGTATAGAGGACTCGAGATTAAACATTGCATGTGCGGATTCGATTACACACTATGGTGATGGATTTCGCTATTGTTGTGGAGAAGGACGAGGAGAAAGAGAACATGGACAATGATGTTTTCCTGAACTTTGTGGAAAAATCCCATTTATTAACAACGAAAAGCGCAAAAGATTTTTCTTTTCCTGCTTCACTATCAGTATTTAAGCGAATCAACCCCAGTTGAGGTGTTTGTCGATGATGAATGAAAATAAGGCTTCAAGATAGTTTTCATAAAAACATGTAATGATTTTATTCCAAACAGTAAGTTCAGGAATGCTTATTATTGAATTAATGTGATACGTTGTTTGGACAACGTTTCAAGTAAAACGTTCCTTAACATTTTAAAGTCTGAATGCTAAAATGTTGGCTTGAGTATAATCTGAATATCGGTATTATATCTCACATTACCAAACGTATTAACGTATTAAATTTACAAAACGAATTCGGTAAAATAAAGAAACTTAACATAATAATGCAATCAGTACAGCCCTGGGAGGTCAAAAGATAGGTCAAACAGATAAAACCGGACGATTGAAAACTGTGTCCTCAAAAAAAACTTATCAATTAAGTGGTAGAGAAAGGAATCAAAGAAAATAATAGTTATGTTTGAAAGAAATGCGAGGTAGAATATATAGAATGGAAACTTTTTCAGATGTTGAGACAGGAATAAATGTGTAGTATTGTTTTAAGGGTGAATCGTAGCTGATGTTACTTAAAACTTATACTATTATAGAAAGATCACGAGCTTTCAGAATATACTCTATACATTAGTTAGTCGTTATGAAAGTAACTATTAATACAAATTAGTCATGATATATACAGAGCAATATGTCATTCAAATAAAACAAAAGACACAGTTATACACAATGCTTACAACATAGGAATATACGATCCTTTTAAAGATATTACATTCGAAATAAGCAGCCCCGTTTTACTTATTCATTCGCATTTAAAAACAAGATGTTGCTTACTCATTGGCCATTAAAATATATATGCACCGTTACATGCAAAAGGTAGTATATGTCAGTTCATCTAAATAATACTGAATCTTGAAAGACATTTGCCCTTGAATCTTGAAAGACATTTGCCCTAACATCGTTGGGTTCCATTAAAACCAAATAATATTGAACCATGTAAACACTACCATTGTTCACATGGGTATGATTTAATCTGCTGTTGACCGGCGACATCCGTTAGTCAATGGACAAGGTTTGATGACAAGGGAACATTACCATTCTATGTCGGATTTTCTTCAGTCTAATTTCGCCCTCCTTATATTCTAGCGCACCAGCTGATCACCAAAATTAATGAGAGTCTTGTGTTTATCTAATACACAATTTTTCACCTCATGTCCGCTTTAAAAGCGGGCGTGCCTTTATTCATTCCAATTTTGAATCAATCTGCGCGCCATGTTGGAATGTTGTTATTATTAGATTAGTCACTAACGGAATTAGTCCAATGTATTATATCTCCTCTTTCGATCACGAAAAAGAACGGAATTACCAGCGATTTCGTTGTCTGAATTAAGAGGCATCACCTCTTAATTCTAAACAGAATAATTGTTTGTCGTTTAAACCTAACATATCGGTTATTTCAAAGATCGGTTTATATCCTTTATACAAATCATGTCATTCCTTCCAAACTTTAGTTTGATTGGAAAAATGGTGAAATGTATGATATTTGGGGCCTTAAAGCGTAAAAGTTATTAGATCTGTACTATACAGAATATAATATAAATAACTGAATTAAAATTAAAACAAGAAACATGAAAATATTACTTTAGCCAGGACGTTAAGCGAACATTTGACTGGAGTTTCAAAATATATTACTCTTAAAAAAACATGTATTTTATACAAGGCCGCAACTTCAGAGATTTGTGAATGAGCAAACGTTTAATAAGCTAGCAATTTAGAAAGAAACCATAAGTCATACGTATCGAATCCAGGTGTCCCAGAATAAGAAGGAAAGGTCATGCTAATTCCCAGGTATAAATTCAGAGAAAACATGGAATTTAGACTATATGAATAAAAGATAGAGAGAGCAATGTGATGTGATACCGATAATTTGAAACATGTACTTTACTATTAAAGAGTTATTATCTAATTATACTACAGAAGGCACCAATTTTTATTTTCTCCCAAATTATAAATTAAAAAAAAGAAAACATTAGAGAACCTATTTTCTTTTTTATGCCAAACTTCTACGGATCTCGCAATGAACGCGTACATGTTATTTTGTACTTGTAATGTGTGTTAGTTGTAACAAGTTCTTCCAATACTACCTTGGCGGTTTCCAACTGCCAGACCTTGCTACTGTCTCACGAACTTCATAACAATGAAGTTGTTTAATTTGGAAAAAAACAAAGTAACGACATGATACATTATAAGAGGCGTTATCTTTTCCAAGTTCGTTGATTTTAATATGTTTGCGATATTCAATAGTTGTGGTTGAATGTTTGAGTTAGAATAAATAGGATGAACAAATCTTTATCACTTATGAAGTGAGAAAGCAATGATCAGTATTCAATCAAGACACTTAATCTACACCTGTTGCGACGTACTAAAAGGGTGTAATGTACAGCTTGACATTCAGATGTTAGTAGATGTCCAATGCATCCACGTGAATTCAGAAATAATATGACACTAACGCCTCTTACCAAATCAAGGTAAAAACATATACCACTTAGAGGAGAAACAAACTGTTTACAGTACGATCCAATAGCTTTGTAATAAATGGCATAAGCATTTAGTGACATAAATAATGAAAATTAACTTACTTTATTTTGTGCCAGTATTACCAGATAAAGAATTATGAACATATTAGTAGAATACAACTGCAAAACAATATCACCCGATTCTCCCATAATTTGCTTGTGTTTCGATAGGATTTACAAATTGAAGAAGGTAATCCTTAAATATGCAGCAGGTCAGAAATATAAACAAAACCTGTGCATACGGTTTCTTCCCAAACTTTAAAATGATGGAACAGTTTGAAAACGCCATTAAGGATATATTTGCTGAACATCTAAGTTACACTATTATTCATTGTATTTTGGTTTCAGTTTGGAAGACATATGTTACATAATGCATCGGCGTGGTGTTACAATTTTCAATGTGTTTATTATGGAGGCAACAGGCAAAACGTAGATGCTCATAAATTGTACATTTAAAACAATAAACTAAGATCACTTTTGCTTAATAATAAGTCTATTTCTAGGATTATAATCTTTGGAGTGACAAAGTGCTGAAAAATCTTGTTGACACTAATCCTGACTGAGACTGTATACACAATGTATCTTGATTCATCTTTTATTTTCATTACATCACTATCATCGGCTCAACTATTTTGTTCAACAAGCTTTTCAATATAAATAAATACTCAAAAGTGAAATGCTGATGGTGATAGATTCAAAAGGTAGACTAGATAAGCGCTTACAATTACATTTTAATGTTTACCAATAAACAAATTCTTTGTTTATTAGTGCTAACTATAGTAATACTGTTAACGTTGAAGCATAGCAATAAAAAAACAATTAATTTTTGGTAGTAGCTATTTTGAAATATTTAATTGGGTTATCGTACAAAACTGCTCAAAGATTTCAGAGAGAATTCACACGTAAAGTAGAATTTCAGAAAAATGAAAATAAGCAATAAAAGCATGACGAGAAACCATGCATACTGATGTATGCTTAAAGTTTACGCTTGGCTCTGTAACTGAGATATTCAGCGAGTACAGTGTGTACCATGTGTATGCTGAAAGTATTCTGTCTCTCGTCGTCGCGTTGCACATTACATTGTTTCAATTAGAGTGGGGGTAATTTAATATGTTGTCATCAATCACAGATAATGATTTTTTAAATCTTTTTGATAGCCTTCGTCTCTTTAAGTGCATCATAAATAAATTATAAATCAGTATTAGTCTGACACCGTACATGTTTCAACTTCTTTTAGTAACATTAGTCCAACTACAATACAACAAAGTATCAGTAATTGGTGTCATAACTTTAGCGTTTTCAGTAGTTATTCTTCTTGCAAATGACAGATCTCTGCTATTTCACAAACGTTTCTTTCATATCTATATATTAAAACTGCGGCAATACTATTCGTCCGTTTGAAAATGTCTTTAGCGAATTCACTTTTAACGTTTTGTCTGAATTTTGTATTGTGTTCTATATTCGGTTTTAGACATTGCTATTGATAGAACAAGATGATTCTCTGTATCTCTCTCAGATGTAATCCCAGTTAAATGTACACTTTGCAAGTTCTCAGCAAAAAATAATATATTAATTTTTATTATATGCTCAATGTCATCTCCGTTGACATTACGTTTTCAGACTCCTGCAGTAGTTTACGATATTGAACACCTTCATGTTGCACACACGTGTAAAACACGTGTATCCAAAAGTAGACGATAGTTTATTTGGACTACTTTGTAAAAAAAATAATGTACACTCCTTTAGTATCAGCTTTACGGTTTAGTAATAGTTGATCAAATTTGTTTCTGAATGAATTAAAACAGTTGTCTCGTGGACTGCCACAAACGAGCTCCATGGCAATATTCCGCGTTAAATCTGTTTGATACTATGTTTCGGATATAGGCTAGCGAAAGACGCCATACAGGTCATAATACTGCAGGGGTCCCTACCAAGAGCATGCAATTGAGAAGGCATAAACTTGTCTTTTTTAGCTGGTAATAAGACTTTCAAAAAAAATATATTTATACAGTTTTACATCATGAATTTCCTAAAATGTACTTTCTTAGTTCTGAAAATCCGCATTACATTATCTATGGCGTAGGTTCTAAAACTTAATTACACATTTCGAAATTGTACTGTAATGTCAACTCCGTTCCATGTGAAATAACATCCTTCTCACTGCACTCAAAACGAAATGAGCATTATAATCCATATCGTCTTTTACATACTTACAACTGAAAGAGATCATATTTTACCCTCATAATGATTCCAAACATGCAATGACAGAACCAACACACGCATACGGCTGAGTCATGATGTCTACCTGCTGCTCAAATCAGATGTAGAATTGACACGGATAAATGCAGTCCATAATCACCAAGTGTAGTATAATCCACAAAATCAACTCGTTCCAGAACAAACTGAAAGGCAATTGCAACGCGTATTCATTCCCAATATGACTCTAAATTTCAATTTTATGTAGACCAAACAACAATTTCTTTAGAAAGTACTGTTGAGCGCTCCACTAAATTCAAATTTCGCTAGAAGTTATGTACGCATTAGTGTTGTTGTGTTCTGATGAATCTGCGCTTGTGTATTTAGTTTGAAATGCCTTTCTTTCATGTAGTGCAATTTTTTTTATATAATAAGGCCTTTGGTAGAAGAAGAAAATGAGTATATAATAAAAAGGTTCCTGCGTTTGTATGCGAAAACATGAACTGGTTTTGTCTGATGGATATAGGGCACGCCAAGACCGTGCTGAATCCATCCGAAACAAATTCATTCACAGTTTCCAATACAAATGCAGTAACCTATAAATATTTCAATATACATACTAGTTTTGCCAGGGATGCTTTATAACCTTATTTCCCAACTTATTCTATAACTCATATGACATATTCTCGCCCTCAGTGGCGTTATATTGGTAAATAGTGCCTTGGGCGACTATGATCACCCATTATTGTTTTGACGCCCCAAGACTGTGGCATCCTGGGCCCGTTAGCTTGATAGTCATGAAGCCCTCCAAGTGTTTAAATTTTAAATTGTTCCATGGCAGATTGATCGTATTTAGCTTTTTTACTGTTGTTTCTTTATACATAATATCAATGGTTAATATTATTCATTTCACCCTCCTTAAGACACACACACACACACACACACACACACACACACACGCATATATATATATATATATGCATGTGTGTGTGTGTGTGTGTCGTAAGGAGGGTGCAATGAAGAATATTAACCATTGATATTATGTATTATGTTTAGAAGTTTCTTTTGGATCTGTTATGTCAATGCTATTCGTCAATCATGGTCGACGATGAGCATGATATTACCATGTGGTTTGGTTTCTTTTCATAGATAAGTGATTGATCAATCTCTGCTATGAACTGTTTGTTGCACACTAGACATGAGATGCCGCTTGTGTTTGCTTTATCAATATATGATTGATGCATTGATGAGATCGTTGATACATGGCCTCTGTAATTCTCCTCCGTTTAAGTATGTAGCTCTACTATCAACGAGATTTCGTCAAGTGAAGCTATCTTGTCTGAGATCTTCCCAAGACTAACGGTCAATGTTGAAGTATATCCGCTAGGATCTACTGTATGACAAATGATTGGCTACTTAAAGTTCGCTACATAAAGTAATATAAATGGTTGTGAGAGAGAGAGAGAGAGAGAGAGAGAGAGAGAGAGAGAGAGAGAGAGAGAGAGAGAGAGAGAGATCTTTTAGGAAAGAGGAAACATAAAACCCAGTAAACCCACCTTGAATATGTGACTATTTACAAATGCGCATGCCCTAAACTGCACTAACATCAGTCTGTTTGTTGAATACCACTACATTTTGCTGACCGCTTCACTTAGGGTGTAAGTAACCATTTATCTAGAAAGGTGTGCTTAAAATATCACCTCATGAAGGAATGGTATGCTGAATATTGACAAAAGTAGCAAGATTTAAAAATGTTTATTATTATTATTATTATTAGTAGTAGTAGTAGTAGTAGTAGTATCATTATTATTATTATTAAATTGTTAGTTTTATTATAATAATATTATATTGTTTTTTATTATTATTCATATATTATATATTATTATATTATTGTCATTTTTATTATAATATTATTATATTATTATTCATTGTATTATTATTATCATTATTATTATTATTATTATTATGATGTTGTTGTTGTTGTTAGTTATATTATAATATTATTATATAATTATTATTTTTATTATAGTACTATTTATATTATTATTATTATATTATTATTATTCATTATATTATTATATTATATTATTGTTATTTTTATTATATTAGTATATTATTATTATTCATTAAATTGTTATTATTATTATTATTATTATTATATTGTTAGTTTTATTATAATATTATTATATAATTATTTTTTATTTTTCATTTTTTTATTATATTATTATTATTTTTTATGGTTATTTTTATATTATTATAATTTTTTATTGTTATTTTTATTATATTATTATATTATTATTATTCATTATAATCATTATTATCATTATTATTATTATTATTATTATTATTATTATTATTATTATTATTGCTACTACTGTGTATATCGCTACTACTGTTACTACAACAAATAATAATGATTATACAATTAAGGGTAGTAGTAGTATAAAATCTAAATAGAATATTGCTATATAAAAAAATAACAAAATTGCTTACCCTACCCACATTTACAATATCAGAATCACCCTACCAGGTTTTTATATTGTTCCAAGTTTATTAATGTTTTAGTTTTCCTTAAGATATAAATAAGCATGACTGGTTTTATAAATGAAGCTGATGAACACAGTGCAAACACATTTTATCTTCATCCCATTTCCGTCTGTTAGTAAAGGAACCGAAAACAAAACGATTTATTTGCATTTATATATTCGGTAAAGTTGCTGTCTCTGTTTCAATCAGAATACTTTAAAAGGTCATGCTATAAATTTCAATTTGTTTTGAAATATATAGTGTTTATAACAATTAAGCCTAACCCTTAATGAGTTTTGTCAGAGCATCTATTTAAGACATTTCCATCTTAACAAACCTATAATAAAACGTATTAAAATCAGAACCTGACTTCACCAGCCAATGAGCAATCGCTCCAAATTTGTCAGCAGGTTTAATTATTAGTGACAACGTAACATATATTAATGATATGCAATTTACAAACACTGTAATATCTTGAAATAGAATCTATACTCGTGTACAAAACTAATTATGTCATATTTTCTTTGTACATAAACTTGCAATTTGCAGTCATGAACAAAATTTCCACATCATATCGATATACAAATAGTATTCTTAATCTGACAACAGATCTCCAGGATAACATATTGACGATTCGTTAAGAAACTCATCTATGATACAGAATAAATTAATTAGATCAATCAGCGAAATGATGCCTTTCAATTTAGAAGACTTCTACTCGATAGATTCTGAATTATTAATTTTCCTAGACGCTCTACACAAACAAAATGTCTTTACAACTAACGTTGTCACTATGTCATATGTCTTGTGACTAATATATATATATATATATATATATATATATATATATATATATATATATATATATATATATATATATATATATATATATATATATATATATATATATAATTAAAATATTATATTAAAACATGTTACAATAATAACACATGTTTCAGTATGCTTTGAAACACACACATACACACACACACACACACACACACACACACACACACATACATATATACAGCTTGTATAACTTGAACAATGAATTTATTAAGTAAAATTATTTTCATAAAATAAATAAACTTACGGTTTTAGAGAATCAAATTCAACATTAATCCAATATAGAATTCACAAAAATAATCCACTAATGGAATTGCAAGAGTCCTGATAAATAAATGTTCTAATAGTTCCAGGTTCGAATCTTGACGATGTAATCCAAAATGGTTGACATTGTTTTTAAAATAATCCAAATGAAAATCATAAACACATGTCCTTTTCCAGTTAAATGGAATAATTCCTCTTGCTACAACGAAAAGACACAATGTCCAGTACAACGTAAATAAAATTATAACTCAAACAGAAAAACACAACTATTAACTTTAAAAGCCCAGATTCTACTGAATCTCTCTCCCAGTACAATAATTTAAATACCCGTTTCTTAATGTAAACAAGGGATCACGTGACTTTTTCTGGACATTCATAGAAGGTCAGAGGAAGAGGCTACCTTCACCAAGTCACGTAATAATAAAATGATCTAGAAGAAAATCAGCCACTAATTACTAAAAATAGAAAGATTTTTTTGGATCTAGCCAATCATTTCCAAGGCTTCTTTACACTCTCTAAAGAAGGGTCAGAAATGAGGTCAACAAGCCAAGGTCAACCTGTGTTTACAACTAGAGTCTAGGTCAGCCTGAATTTTCCAGAATAATCTCCCAATTAATGAATTTTAAACCCTAAATGACAAATTTTTGGATTTGACAATTAAAAAGAAATAAATTAAATCAAATATACGTAACACCTTCCCCCATAAAATAAAAAGAAAGGTTTATATGATAAAACTTCCTTTTTATCACAAACCAATTTACATCTGAGGTTAAAAGAACTAATACAAATTACACAGTATAATAAATTATTATAAACGGGAAAGAGTGCCTGCAAATTATATTATCTTGAAATAGCTTCAACCTTTTAACTTGTCCATGTCCCACAAAATGTCCTAAGAAAGGCTCACTAGCACGGCAGAACTCACTTTCAAACATGCATCTGCGAGTCTGTCAAAGAATTATCGAATTGTTCTAGATGTTCTCTCCAAGTGTCGTTGTAGATGATGACGTCACAATTTTCTAGACCAGAGATGATCATTTTCATGAGACGTTGAAATGGACTTTCTTTATATTGGTAGAGTCCTTCTGGAGTAGCAGTGTTGAGTTTTCCTTTGCTCTTTCCGTAGTGGAATCTGCCAAAATCCTTTCAGAAGGTCAAAATTTGGTGACATACTTGGCATTCCCAATTTTATCAATACAATTGTCAATTCTTGGTAATGGGAATGAATCTGTTTTTGTCACTCTGTTCACCTTCCTATAATCAGTGCACATACGGAAAGTTTTATCTGGTTTTGGAACAAGTATGCATGGTGAACTCTAATCACTTTTACTGGGCTTGATTAAATCATTCTCCAGCAAATATTGAATTTCCTTTTTCAAGTATTTCTGTTTATGTGGACTCATTCTGCATGGATGCTGTTTGTAATTTTCAATTCCAATGTCATGAAAATTTTGTTTGTCCTTGTAAGAATATCTGGACATAAATGCTCATATAATAATAACTTTCAGTTCATTTCTTTCTTGCACTTGCAAATGTGAAAGTTTCTGGTCTAGATTTTTCATAACTTCTGAATTCCAACAATTTGTCGCTCCAATGTCAGTAGAATCCGATGATATTCCTTCACCGAGTGGGATAGGTATCACTAAATTAATTACATATTTAACATGGCCATCTCTTTCAATATACTGGTACTCCTATAATTTATTTAGATCCCAGGAGCACTAATACTATAATTTAACTAATTCATTTTCTTCTTAACTTTGTAAGGGCCGTAATATCTAATTTGAAGAAAAGTAAGAAGAATGAACAAGAGTAACACAACTCCATTATCAGACTCAAAAGTTCTCTCCCTTGTAGTTATTTCAAACCATATTTTCATTTTTATCTTGAATTGCTGAATTGGGAATTCATTCATAACTTGCTGGAAAATTCCAGACATGAAGTCTGAAGCTTCATTAAACTGAATAGATTTGGGAAGGCCATACTGAGTAAAAAAAAACACTTTATCAGACCTTTTGCTATTGTTTTAGATTTAATATTCCTCAACGGAATAGCCTCTGGAAACCTTGTTGACGCACACATAATGGTCAACAGGTATTGGTTACCTGACTTGGTCTTAGGTAAAGGACCTACACAATCTACCATAATTCTACTAAATGGTTCGTCAAAGGCAGGAATAGGTTGCAGATGAGCCTTAGGTTTCTTCTGATTGGGTTTTCCTACCATTTGAAAAGAATGACAAGACCCACAGTATTTGACAACATCACTTTTGATTTTTGGCCAATAGAAGTGAGTCAAGATCTTGTGATACGTTTTATTAATCCCTGAATGACCAGCCAAAGGAGTTTCATGGGCCAGATTAAGTATTTCCTGTCTGTAAGGTTATGGAACTACTATTTGATAGTTCACTGACCACTCATCACCAGCAGGTACCTCGGGGGGTCTCCATTTTCTCATACGAATTCCATTTTTAATAAAATAGCCGACAGGAACTTCAGTGGCTTCAGTCTCATTTATAGCCCTTTGAAACAAACAGGAGATCTCAGGATCATTTTCCTGTTCGACGACAAGTGACTGTCGTTTATCACTCTGATTAAGAGAATGAGTTGTTAAAAGAGGGTCACTATGATCAATACCTTCTGATTGATCTAAACAAAGAGTAAAAGTGACCTCATCAGAAACCTGACCTATACAAGTGTCAGTTGAAGGAATGCTGTCTTCTATAACATCATTCCATTCTCAAGATCATCACCCTGATTAGAATAAAGAGAATGAGTTGTTAAAAGAGGATCACTATGATCAATACTTTCTGATTGATCCAAACAAGAAGTAAATGTGACCTCATCAAAAGCCTGACCTATACATGTGTCAGCCAAGGGAATGCTGCCCTTTTCAACTTCATTCTCAAGAGCTTTCTTTGCCATAGCTCTGGTAACCGTACAAGCTTGAGATATATCAGGGATTTGCTTTTTCAATTGGATCAACTTTCTGGTCCAAATTAGGCTTGTCAGTCACAAGTGGATTAACCACAACCTTGTCCCCAGCTAAGTCTTTGCCTAGCAATAAATCGATGCCCTCAACGGGTAAAACCGAGACTGTTCCGATTGTCACAGGTCCTGACACTAAGTCTGATGACAAATTTACACAATGAAAAGGAACATTAACAAAGTCGCACTTTACTCCCTGAATAAGAACACTTTCATTAGAAGAAGACTTCTCAGAAAAAGGGAAAATACCTGACAATAAAAGACTCTGAGAAGCTCCTGTGTCCCTTAAAATTTTTAATAGGGGTGTGATTGGCTGAATCACCCTAGAGTGATATAGAACCCTTCGATATGAATGGTTCATAATTCTCCATAATAAAATCAGACTGGAATTTATTAGACCCAACAAATGCATTGCTTTCAATACATGACTGTGATCTTGACCTCTTGGAAATAAGAGCATTTGGAACAGGTCTGTCTTGCTTCTGATGCCTATTTTTTAACTTGCAGCAATCAGAAATAATGTGTCCTTTTCTTCTTGCAAAGGTTACACGTCGGAAGAGACAAGGATTAAGAATCAAACTTCTCTGAAATTTGATTTTTGAAAATTGTGTTAGTTTGAGTTTTAGAGGGGCTTGAATTAGGCGGAAATACTTTTCTGCCAGAAAATTGTTGAGTAGAAGTCTTGTTAACAAAAGGAACTTTATGTGTCAAAGAATATTCGTCAGCAACTCAAGCAGCATTTTCCAAGGTTTCAATCTGATGCTCATCAAGATAAGTTTTAACATCACTATGGACACAGTTTTTGAACTCTTCAATTAATATAATTTGCTTGAGATTTTGATAATCTTGTTCGACTTTCTTAGCTAAGCACCATCTATCAAACAACTGCTCTTTTTCTCTAGCTAATTCGACATGAGTTTGTCCAGCTTCTTTTCTGTAATTTCTGAATTTTTGCCTATAAGTTTCAGGGACTAACTCATAACCCTTTAAAATGCATTCTTTAACCACATCATAATCACCACTTTGCTGAACGGACACTGAACAGTAAATATCACTAGCCCTACCAGTGAGTACACATTGTAATAACATGGTCCAATATTCTCTTGGCCACTTTATATTTTCAGCAACTTTCTAAAAACGAAGGAAGTATTTGTCTACTTCTTCTTCTCTGAAAGGGGGCACTAATCTAATATTCCTTGTTATATCAAAATTTAAATTTGGATTTGAAGTATGGCGGAGTTTTTCACTTGCCAGCTCTAATTTTTTCATTTTAATTTGAAAGTCTCTCTCTCTCTCTCTCTCTCTCTCTCTCTCTCTCTCTCTCTCTCTCCCTTGATCAATTTGTTTTTCTTGCAACTGAATGCGCATCTGCTCTTCTTGTAATTCAATTTGCCTTTCTCTCTCTCTCTTTCCTGAAATTCCAGCTTCTTCAACTCTAATTCCATCTTGAATTTTAATTCTAATTCCTTTAATTTTATGTCAGATTCTGATGCAGACTTACTGACCGAAATCAGAGCACTTTGACCCAAAACATCCATTTCCACGAAATACTGGACCAAAATCTTTTTGATATCGTGTTTCGCTAAAGAAGCCTTGACTTCAAAAAGATCATATTTTCTGGCAAAATTGAATCAACTCATCTTTTCTGAAAAGATCTAATCGCTCCTGGGTAGGATTAGAAAGAAATATTTCTACCTTGTGTTACGGCTATTGGATTTAATTTTATTTATTTTTAATTATTAAATCCAAAATTGTCATTTAGGATTTATTATTCATTAAATGGGAATTTTTTCTAGAAAATTCAGTTGACCTGGACTTTACTGTAAACAAGTTTTGACCTTGGCTTACAGTGGTCTAGTTCCTGACCTTGCTTTGGACATTGTCAACAGGTCTTCAATTCTATTGGCTAATTTCAAGGATAACTTTTATTTTTAGATATTGGGGATGGTTTTTCTTCTGGATCATTCTGTTATTACGTGACTAGGTGAAGGTAAACACTTCCTCTGACCTTCTATCAATTTCTAGAAAAGTGCGTGATCACTTGTTGATTTCAGAAGAACAAATATATAAAGCTGTGTTTTAGAAGCTAACTTTAGTAGATGTTTGGGCTTATGTTGTGTAATTTCATGTTTGAGTGTTCTGGACTTTATGTCAATTCGTTGGAAAAGAAGAATTATTCTAATTATCTGGAAAAGGACATATGTTTCATAATTTCATTTGGATGATTTAAAACAAGAACTGTACCACGTGACATTGTCAGCCATTTTGGATTATTACATCGTCAAGATTTGAACCTGGAACTATTAGATTATTTATTGATCAGGACTTGAAATTCCATTAGTGGATTATTTTGTGAATTCTATATTTGTTGGATTTGATTCTCTAAAACCGTAAGTTTATTTATTTTATGAAAATAATTGTACTTAATAAATTCATTGTTAAAGTTTTACAAGCTTGTTAGTTTTCACTCTTTCTGTGTTGCTGCTTATTCGAGTCTAAGCACGTAACATAGAATTGGTGGCTATCGTCCGGGATTGAGATTGAGATTAAGATTGAGATTTGAGATAAATTTGAATTTAAATTTGAATTTCCCCTAGTTTTTGAAATTTTTTAAAATCTTTAGTGAGACTAACACGCTTGTATCAAAATGACATCTAAGGTAGAAATATTTCTTTCTAATCCTACCCAGGAGCAATTAGATCTTTTCAAAAAAAGACGAGTTGGTTCAACTTGCCAGGAAATACGATCTTTCCGAAGTGAAGGCTTCTTTAACGAAACAAGATATCAAAAAGATTTAGCTCTAGTAACTGTACAAGCTTGAAATATATCAGGGATTTCTTTTTCAATTGGATCAACTTTCTGATCCAAATTAGGCTTGTCAGTCACAAGTGGATTAACCACAACCTTGTCTCCAGCTAAGTCGTTGCCTAGCAATAAATCTATTCCCTCAACGGGTAAAACCGAGACTGTTCCGATTGTCACAGGTCCTGACACTAAGTCTGATGACAAATTTACACAGTGGAGAGGAACATTCTCAGATAAAGGCAAAGTACCTGATAATAAAAGACTCTGAGAAGCTCCTGTGTCCCTTAAAATTTTAATAGGGGTGGGATTGGCCGAATCACCCAAGAGTGATATAGAACCCTTCGATATGAATGGTTCATAATTCTCCATATGAAAATCAGACTGGGATTTATTAGACCCAACAAATGTATTGTTTTGAATACATGACTGTGACCTTGACCTCTTGTAAATAAGAGCATTTGGAACAGGTCTATCTTGATTCTGTTGCCTATTTTTCAATTTGTAGCACTTGGATGTCATTTTAATACAAGCGTGCCAGTCTCACTAATGATTTAAAATATTCAAAAGCTAGGGAAAATTTAAATTTAAATTCCAATTTATTTAAATCTCAATCTCAATCCAGACGATAGCCACCAATTTCTATGTTACGTGCTTAGGATCAAATAAGCAGCAACACAGAAAGAGTGAAAACTAACAAGCTTGTATAACTTGAACAATGAATTTATTAAGTAAAATTATTTTCATAAAATAAATAAACTTACGGTTTTAGAGAATCAAATTCAACATTGATCCAATATAGAATTCACAAAAATAATCCACTAATGGAATTGCAAGAGTCCTGATAAATAAATGTTCTCTTTTCGAATCTTGACGATGTAATCCAAAATGGCTGACAATGTCACGTGATGGAGTTCTGTTTTTAAAATAATCCAAATGAAAATCATAAACACGTCCTTTTCCAGTTAAATGGAATAATTCCTCTTGCTACAACGAAAAGTTACAATGTCCAGTACAAGGTAATTAAAATTATAACTCAAACAGAAAAACACAACTATTAACTTTAAAAGCCCAGATTCTACTGACTCTCTATCCCAGTACAATAATTTAAATACCCGTTTCTTAATGTAAACAAGGGATCACGTGACATTTTCTGGACATTTATAGAAGGTCAGAGGAAGAGGCTACCTTCACCAAGTCACGTAATAATAATAAAATGATCCAGAAGAAAATCAGCCACTAATTACTAAAAATAGAAAGATTTTTTTGGATCTAGCCAATCATTTCCAAGGCTTGTTTACACTCTCTAAAGAAGGGTCAGAAATGAGGTCAACAAGCTAAGGTCAACCTGAGTTTACAGCTAGAGTCTAGGTCAGCCTGAATTTTCCAGAATAGTCTCTAATGTTAATGATTTTTAAACCCTAAATGACAAATTTGGATTTGACAATTAAAAATAAATAAATTAAATCAAATATACGTAACTATATATATATATATATATATATATATATATATATATATATATATAATAATAATAATAATAATGAGGACTTTGTAGAGCGCCTAATCTTTAGAAGCACTAAGCGCTTTACAGCATCTATAATGATATGGATGCACTTCAGAAAAGCCGAAAACAAAAACCATTAAATTAGCATATAGAACATCATGCTGAAAACATATAAGGTACAAAACATTATTAGGTCTCTAAGTTTCGTCGTGCCCTGGTATGCAAAAGAACGTTGTCCATAAAACTTCGTTTTGATAGTGGAAACAATGAGTATAGGATTATCAGAAGAGGAGTGTGAGTATTTTGCTGGTGTATACACATCGGTGGGACCGGATAGGTAGGTTGGACTGGACTTTGTCATTGAAACGTAGCACAGAGAACAGATTTTGTGTTTAATTCAGTATGGAATGGATAGCCAGTCTAGGGTACAGAGCAGTGGTGAGGCGTGTTTTGATCGAGTTACTCTAAAGATGATCCGAGAAGCTGTGTTTTGAACTTTTTGAAGTTTCTGAAGTAGATGTTGTGATGAAACAGACAGAATTGAGTTACAATAGTCCAGTCTTGAAAGTACTAATAAACACACAATTGTTTTAGTGGCATCAACTGAAAGATATTTGCAAATGGAACTGATGCGTCTCATCTCAAGATATGCAGCCTTGCATATGTTCATGACATGTTGATACAATGTGAGAGTACTGTCAAGAGTAATGCCAAGGTTTTGTACTGACTGTGAGAGATTCATGTCGGTGTTGCTGATATTTTGTTGTCTGAGAAAAAGAATGTGAATGAGAAAGTCTTTGTGTTGTGATATGAATGGCCTCAGTTTTATCATCATTCATCTGCAGCTTGTTACATGTCATCCATGATTTCACATCAGATGGTAGCATCAACTTCAGTTGGGTGGCTATACTTGTATATTTGGGTGTCATCAGCGTACAAATGGTGAGATACGGGGTGATGATCTATGACATTTCAGAGCGGCTGAGTAATATAATGAAAGTACCAGGTCCACGAACAGACCCCTGTAGAACACCACAACATAGATCAACTGGGCAGAGGTGTATTCTGTTTGCAGATACAATTTGTGTCCTGTTGACTACGTAGGATTTGAACCACTGCAAGTCTATATTTTGAATGCTAAATACATACTGGAGACGGTGAAGTAATATATCATGGTATATTATGTCACTTGCTGCAGACAAATCAAGGAGGGTGAGGACTAATATCTTTCCACTATCCAAAGCAAAGAGAATTGTGTTAAATACTTTCAGTAGAGTGCAAGTTCGATATGCAGAATGTACATTGCTGAAAAGACTGTTTGAATTCAATGAGATACAAGCTGAGTTAGAGCAACTTTTTCTAAGAACGGGAGATTAGAAACTGGGCGGTAGTTCTTTAAATCGTTACGGTCAAGTGTTGGTTTCTTCAGCAGAGGCTTTACGATGGCAGTTTTGAAAAATTATGGGAATTCCCCGTTGAGAGAGAGATATTAATGCCATCAGTTAGTCAAGGCAATATTGTTCTAAGCGCTCAAGCAGCAGTGATGGAATTGGTTCAAATTCACAAGACTTTGATGCACTCTTCATCACGATTGTCCGTACTAAATCCATAGAGACGGGTTCAAATGCTCCTAATGGTTGTCGCTGAAATTCTGTATCAGAATTGTATGGTGACGAGTCAATTCAATATGTGTTGCTCAGCGAATCTCTAATGGTTTGTTCTTTGTCACGGAAGAAATTTGAAAATTGGTCCAGAAAGTCTACTGGGTAGAAGGTAGTTGGAAGTGGTGTACATTTGTTTCTTTACATTAGTTTGTTAGTTATCTCGAAGAGCTCTTTGCAGCTGGAACTCTCGGTGATCTTAGTACTGTAGTGGGATAATTTGGCTAAATGGAGTATGTTTGTGACATTCTTGTTAGCGGCTTCACAGATTTGTTTATGAATAGTGAGTCTGGTGGAAAGCCAAAGCATATCTGCTTTGCAGCGATGTCTTTCAGCAGTCCCTAACAATGCTATACCATGGAGAACACTTTGTTTATTGCATAAATACACACACACATGTGTGTGTGTGTGTGTGTGTGTGTGTGTGTGTGTGTGTGTGTGTGTGTAATTAAAGCTAATTATTTAAAGTCATTACGGAAGGACGACGTAGGTAAATTGCATACGCTTTATGTAGCAAATACAGTAACCGAGAAATATAGCTAAATTGCGGGAAGAATTCAATAAAATAGAAATGAATTATTCAATTAAGAACCGTTGATGAATTGACAGGATTTTAACCTTTATTATCAATTCTGCACCTCTCGAAGATCTTGAATTTTTTTTCTGCAAATTTGAATTGAATAGGAAGTTTAAGAGACACTATTTATAACTAGTTACTCAAATGCTTTCTGGTTTATTCGGCCCAAATGAAATTGAACCTAAATTCCGAAGCATTCAAACAGATACAGGCGGGATATGTTGTGGTTTAAAAAGCGAAATTGGTTTAGGTACATTTTACAGTCAGCATAGAATTCTTCGATTTACCGCTAAAAATGTACGTTTTTAGCATCCTGCAGGAAGTTCTTATATATCAAATAATATGCCATTTATTAGATGACTAAAACGTATTGGCAACATCAGTTTGCTACCGAGTGTTATTGTCGATGCCAAGAATCAAAAGTACATTCTTGAGGACGATATGAAAGAGATCTTGTCCAATAGATTCAAGTGGATAGTAGGATTCAGATAAATTTTTAAACAAAACTCTATAACCCTATAATATTAACTCAAAGATGAAAATCCAGAAAATAGTATTGTGTATTAATTTGGAGATAATAATATATATGGCCTACGACGCAACAAATTTCCAACGGAGAAACTCACAAACTCGTGAAAAAGCTCATGAATTGAACTCAAATGAAAGTAAATATCTTATTTACTACTCCCAATTATGTCTAAGGTGAGTTAGGCATTACTTCGACAGTACTCAATCATAAAATTAAACACACATTATTGATTTAGATTATAATATAGATTTACTAATAAAGTATTTCCACGGTAGATTCTGGTTGAGACATAATAAATTCAAAGTTATTATTTTCAAGTTAAAACAAGAAAATGTGAAATCTACGCGTTTTCTTGTGTTACCTTTTATACATATTTACATGAAAGGTTCTCCTTAGACAATACTGGACATTGTTCAAATTTGCAGGGCTTTTGAAGTATTGTAAAGTTGAAACTTTAAAAGTCATTATAATTCGAACACACACACACACACACACACACACACACACACACACACACACACACATATATATATATATATATATATATATATATATATATATATATATATATATATATATATATATATATATATATATATATATATATATATGTCTGTTTGTGTGTATGTGTGTGCTTCAAAACATACTGAAACATATGTTATTATTGTAACATGTTTTAATATTGCCTTACTATTATTTGTAATTGTGACGATTTTACCCCAACCCCTTGTATGTAGGTATAAGTTATTATAACTTGTGATTCTGACTGGCCTTGTACATGTATAAATTGTATGTCTGCCTGACCCAGCTGTGATGTTCAAATTGTTCTAAGTTAGCTAATCCCCTTACGTAAGATGGTCTTTGTTAGCTCTCGAGGGGAGAGGAGACTGTGTCCATCGCGGACGGGTGACGTAACCACATCAAAGGACAGGACAACGCTAAATAAGAAGACTGTAACAATTGATAGGCACACAGACAGACATTCGGATTATTGACAGTCAAACAACTGACCAGAGTCGATCGCCATCCAATCAGAATTCGCTGAGGGTGGGCCCTTGATTGGAATCTGCGATAATAACTCATGTTTAGTAAGAATTCGTCAGTTCGCTACAAGAATTGAGAAGAGAGTAGAACTCCGTACGGCTAGACGAAAATTGGTGGCAGACTAAGATTTTGGAAATCAAGGAAATCTTAAGATAGCTTCAAAGGTCAGTGTGATTTTTGTTTGATTTCTGCTTGATACGTCTGCGGAATGGAAGGATTCTCGTATGTATATTCATTTTACTTGTATTGTAGCATGAATAGTTAATTATGATATTAATATTTTGCATCTTTCCTAATGTTCGTTAGTACCTTTGCTTGCAATTGATTATGATGTAAATTCGTTGCATCTTCTTCATGATATTATATTAACCCCTTATTTTGTGAGGTAAAATGTTGCTCTAGGTAAAATGTTGCTCTTCTTTTGTTAGTAATTGGTGTGCATATTATTTCGTGAATTATTACGTTTACACCCTTTTGAAAGGACGATTTGTATTCGTGAAGAATTGTATTGTTTGCTAGCCGCTATAAGAATTAATATTATAATTCTTTGTGTAGGTATATTATGGTAGACTAGCACTTTGTTTACGTAATGATATATTTTGCCTTTGAGTTAACGGATTTCCGTTATTGCAATTTGAATGTGAATATTGTGGATTCGGTACGCTTGTGTAGGACATATATATCAATATATAGATAGTCATATTACTAATAGTAGTAATATTATAATACAATGATATTTGAAATATTTGTATGTATATACTGATAGGGCTCAGTATGTAGATGTTTTAATTCTTTGTGAGATTGTGTTGTGGCGCCATTTTGTAAGCGGCGGAAGCGTATGGGAATTTCGATGTGTGCGCATGCGTGATCAAAAATGTCCCGCCTTAAACTGATGGTTCAATTCAGTGACTTAGTGTGAGGTAATATTCATCACCATATGCTAATGCATTATACCTTTCAACAGGAAGCTTTCGGGTGACGTTGAGAGAATTTCGGGTGACGTTGAGAGAATTCCGGGGGACGTGGAAAGAATTCCGAGTGAATTTGAGAGATACCGAGTGAATTTCGGGTGACCTCAAGAGATACCGTCGAAGAGGAAACGGAAGTAGAGATAGAAGATGAAACGGAAGTAGAGGAATCGGAAGGAGAGAAAGACGAAAGGAGACTTATTTAGATGAGTAACACTCAAGAAGGGAAAATATTCCTCACACTGAAATCAAATGATGATCTAGGGATCATTGGGTCAAGAGTGACATTGACTGATTAATATCTTTAAAATTTTCATTTATTAAATTGTTGTTAAATTTCATCTTTGTATTTCTTTTAATTTAACTGTCGGCATTGCTGACTGGGGGCTCGTAGCCATATATAATATATTGTCCAGAAGTAAACATTCTGAATGCGGACCAGGGGAACTTCCTCATAATTCTTTCAAGTCTATAGGAAGAACCCCACCCCTACTAAACGACACTTCAAAGTAATTGTATAATTTGGTACAGATTTTATGTAACACTTTCGTTTCGCTCGAATATTTATGTTCCATGGCCTATTGGCGTACTGGCAACATTAAATTATTTCCATGGCCTATTGGCGTACTGGTAACATTAAATTATTTCCATGGCCTATTGGAGTACTGGTAACATTAAATTATTTCCATGGCCTATTGGCGTACTGGTAACATTAAATTATTTCCATGGCCTATTGGAGTACTGGTAACATTAAATTATTTCCATGGTCTATTGGCGTACTGGTAACATTAAATTATTTCCATGGCCTATTGGCTTACTGGTAACATTAAATTATTTTCATGGCCTATTGGCGTACTGGTAACATTAAATTATTTCCATGGTCTATTGGAGTACTGGTAACATTAAATTATTTCCATGGCCTATTGGCGTACTGGTAACATTAAATTATTTCCATGGCCTACTGGCGTACTGGTAACATTAAATTATTTCCATGGCCTATTGGAGTACTGGTAACATTAAATTATTTCCATAGCCTATTGGCGTACTGGTAACATTAAATTATTTCCATGGCCTACTGGCGTACTGGTAGCATTAAATTATTTCCATGGCCTATTATAGTACTGGTAACATTAAATTATTTCCATGTCCTTTTGGCGTATTGGTAACATTAAATTATTTCCATGGCCTATTGGCGTACTGGTAACATTAAATTATTTCCATGGCCTATTGGAGTACTGGTAACATTAAATTATTTCCATGGTCTATTGGCGTACTGGTAACATTAAATTATTTCCATGGTCTATTGGCGTACTGGTAACATTAAATTATTTCCATGTCCTTTTGGCGTATTGGTAACATTAAATTATTTCCATGGCCTATTGGCGTACTGGTAACATTAAATTATTTCCATGGCCTATTGGCGTACTGGTAACATTAAATTATTCGTTTTCCTGCTGTCGGCTTGCTCGTTGTAATAATGATGCATGAAAATGATCGTGACTTTCATCATTCCAATTACACTTTCTGGTAATCAATGTACTAGGGAAAAGGATTAGCCTTTTGATAAAGAAACATATAAAAGTCAATAGAAATAACTTGATATAAGAAAGACTGATTTACACGCCGTCTTTGAAAGCTTAATCAGTGTTGCATATTGCTTGCTGATCCTGAGTCCTAAGGTACATTATAAATATATTGCAAGAACGCACGTATTATAATCTGAAGAATATTCTGAATGGTTCCAGAAGGCCGTCTAACAACTCAACTTTTTATTTAATTATTTATTTTCTTATTAGATTTTCAAACTGAACTATAACTCTAGCTTGAGTGTATAATTATTTTATTTATATAACTTTATAACAGTACAATTTCTCAAGTTTGAATTCAACTATTTATTTATTTATTTAGCTGTCCAACCTTTCGATAACTCTTGATTGAATTTATTTTATTTATTGACTATCTTACCTGTCTAATTGTTAAATAGGTCAAGTTTGAATGCAATTATTTATCTATTTATTTATTTCGCTAGCTTTGCATAGTCTGTTCGCTGAGTTGACCATTCCTATTTTCTCGAATTGTTCCATTTACATTTTTCTTTCTTATTTTTTCTTTCGTCCTGCAATCAGTGGTTAAATTGTCATCAGGTTTGTTTACTTTTTTAAGTTTAATTGAAATAACTCAAAACATTGTTGTTAAAGTGGTTATATACTTGCTACAGGAAAAAAAAGAATTGGTTTTAAAATTTCTACTCTTATTAAATATTGCGATAAACTTAACTGCCTCTTGGTGCGTCGGTACTAAATTGACCTTAATTGGGTTGAAACAAATTGCACTTCTGCTCTAACGCAATAAGGAATTCATTGCAGATGCACATGATGGCATATCTACATGGCATTCTTCCTTGGTTTAATTTATCTTTTATTGGTTCCAGCCATCCCAATGCAAGGCTATAGTGTGCTTGACATAACTTAGAAAGTAATGTTTGAACTGTAGCAAAGCCAAATAACCGTTTTGCGTGCTTTGATGATTTTCCTGTGGGAAATTGCTTCTTATCTGTTTCGTCAGTTCTGTCTGAAGAAAGTTTATCTTTAGTGTGCAAGTTACAAATCCCGTTACTAAGAAATAGTTTGCTTGATAGTTATTATCGGGCGTTTTATCTCGAGTTCACAGTAGATATGGTAATACCACTTTGATACCGTATAGATCATGTATGTGTTACCCTCATCCCTCACACACCCCCCCCCCCCCTAATAATGTGCTGTTTTGTAAAATGTTTTCCATGGATAAAAATAGAATATACTTCAAATTATTAGTCATTAACATGTTTTTAGCTTTATAATCTCCACGTTTAATATTAAGATTATAAAAGTGTTCTAATTGAACAATTTTAAAACTTTCTGTTGGTTTAACTGTTTAAACTTATTTTTTTAATTGATCAACCGATCGATCCCTTTTCTGCTCGGAAATGTAGAATAGACCAATACTATTTTACATGTTGTACGAGGCGACTAATAGAGGTAGGTTCCACGTTAGCTTATTGGTTAACGTGCCCGGTTCATGACCGAAAGGGTGCGAGGTCGAAACCTACCATCGGATAAGCAAGGTAACAGTGACAATACACATTACTCCAATTACCTCTGCACTAAATAACCCGTGTGTGTGTGTATTCATAAAATACCAAAACACACATAAACCCCACCACTCTGCTTTCAATGAATCCCATAATCCAAACACCAGTCCCTTTAACTATTTTGACGCATTCGCAATATTCATTTCATAATTAATTTGCAACGAACATTACATGTGATAAACTCCCCATGTGTGCATCTGAACATTCGCTGAAAGCTCAAGGAATGATTTTGTAATTAGTACATGTTCTAAATTAGTTACTCTAGTACAAAAAGGTCGATAAAATAAGAATTTCCCAGCACACGTACCTCTTAAAAATCCAACCTTAAAACACCACAAAACGGATCTGTCTTCACATTATTCACACATAGATATGGGTATATGTTATATGTTTTACTTATTACGTCATGCATGCGGTGTGCACGCTTACCTGCCAGCACATTATAGACAAGCAGTTATAACTCTATGTACATGGATGCGGCCTATAAATGGAAAATATGTTCTTGTAAAACAAAACTTTCTGTGTAGTGTGGTTCGATGCGGATATATTTGGTACAAATAAACACTCCTAGCATATTGTGGATGATTCAGAAGTAAATAACTTTGTTGTTTTTATATTCATCAATAAAAGTAGGTTAACTAATGCCGATGCAACTGGATATAACTTGCCATAGGACAGACTGCACTCTCTCGCATTGCAGACACATATGTTATTCCTTGATGGATTGTTGCTGATTAATTGATTTATCAGCACATCAGTGCTTGAAAATTTATCCCTTTCCCATGTACACACCACGAAATCTGTCATGGGGTGGAAAACAAGATTCGAACCCAAAACTCACGAATGAGTTCGGCAAGGTAACCACTAGGTCACTTAAACTTCTACTTACTTTAACTTCCGATGATCCAACCACTTGTCAATTCTAACGTAAATTTGTTTATATTTTAATTCGACTAGGGGAACAATGTTGTAACTCCATCCCAAACAACTACCTTAACATCACATAGCGATTTGGTGCATATCTAGCGTGATTCTAATGAATTAGAAGGTAGTGTGGCTACTAGAGCTGGGTTTTTTTTTTTCGTTGCTACTGACAGGAGAGAAACCGTATCCTTGTCCAAAGGCGTAGCGATGATATTTTGCGCCCGGGGACGAACTATAAAATTGGCGCCCCAGCGATCTTGTGACCGATTTATTACCCTTGTTTACTTATTATAATGTAACGTTGCAAGCCTCATTTTGGCGCCCCTGTACCTTGGCGCCCGGGGACATATGTACCCCCCTGCCCCACCCCACCCCCTTAGCTACGCCTCTGCCCTTGTCCTTGCTAAAGCCAGTCAAAAGGTGATTTGCATCAGTCGAATCATCAAACATATATCTCATACTGATTGATGACGAAGTTTGCTTGCGGCATGAAAGTCAGTCGCTGACACACCTATGTTCCGACTTAAAGCTATTGTGACTGGTTTGGTCGCTTGCAAAACAGTTTGCCATATTTAGCCTTATAATAAAACGAGCTAAGGAAATACAAAACAAACTTCCTTTTGAAAAATGTTCACTAAAGCAGCGCACACATTTTCTTCTACTATTTGTAAATGAATTGAAAGATACCCCTCTGAACCTACAACGACCGTTTGGATTAGGCCTGAATGGATGATATTCAGTGCTGTCTGAGCGGAGTTTTCATGTCGCTGGTGAACATTCGTCGTTCACGCGCAAGAATATATTATTTGTATACAAGACGTACATATATTAAATTAATAAAGGGGTAATTCGGTATTGAATCAATCTTTACTATTGTTAATATTACTACTTCGGTGTGGGGCGATCAACAGTATGCATTGAAAAACTGATTATGCTTTTAATTTGCAGCACATCTTCCATCTGAAATTATTCAGGTATTTGCTTCCAAGTTAATTCTTCAAAGATGTATTTGGTTATACAATGAAATAGACAAGAACTATCCCAAGCAAAAATACCTGATTAGTATCGTTTTGCATTTTTTTAAAATTAGCGTCTGTTTAATATGAACTGAATATATTTTATAATCTCAAGTTTCATCACATCAAAGCAATCTGACTAATATTGCTTGACGTCAATTCTGGCTATAGTTGCCAGAGCTCAACCGGCTGTCTACTTTTAAAAGTCATGAATTCTGACACATTCATTAGAGTAATTGGACGGAACATGCCTTTTACATTCGAAAGATCATTGATTTCTTTTTCTAGTTACATTAAAGCAAAAATGGATTCAGTCTTGTTGATCAAGTTCCAATGCACGATACTAAGCTAATTGCAACCCGATTCTATCTTAAAGAAAATTAAACCTGACTAATTAATTTAGATAGTTGTACATATCTCACATTATAGTAATTACCAATAGGTAAAAGATCTAACAGCTGTCACTTGAACAATATATCTGCACGGCCAAGACACTGACATTCAGTTTTGATCTACCCAGCTGTAACATTATCGATCAATATGGTATGATGCTGCTTCTGAATCTATTCACAGGTAAACTTATACCATATGCACTCGCTTATACTTCCAAGGGCAATCTTCACAAAACTAGATCTGCCATCGCATAATGCGTTGGTTGATCTGGGTCTATGTAGATTGCATGAAGTAATCAGTCGAACAAACAGTGTAGACCCTGATCAGCAGGAGCATTATGCTAGGGCAGAACAATATTTTTGTTGTATGCAGTTTTACTCGGCTTATAAGTGGTATATTATGGTAAAATGCTATTCGAAATTTATTAGACTTTTTAAACTTTTGCTATATCATTTGACCACAAATGTATGATTATGATCAAAATGGGTACGTAAACCTTAAATATATTATCGGCTGGAAATTGATATTTCTAAATTTAAGACCATTTTTTCAAACCGTCTTGAAGCAACATTTTGCTGTCTCAGATGTCAGACTGCTATATACAAGTCCGACAATAAGAACAAATATTGGATAAGTACAATATTTTGCTATAATAATAAAAACGTCTGGCACTCTTGGACTACTCTCTGACTAGCAATGACTCCACTTACTGGACGACTGATTTCTCCTTGTCAACCCACCTAACATTCGCTTACTCTTGTATAAGTCCCCTTGTTTCTAACTATAATGCCAATTATGATGCTAGTTTTGCCAATTACTTTTCTCACGTGCGAATTATGTTACCATGCTGCCAGCTAAAAATAACCAAACTGGCTAGTGAACATTTTGAATAACCGTCAATCTTAGATTAATAAACTGATAACCAAATAGATACATACGATCAATAATACTTATATAGGTTATCAGTTTCATATATATATATATATATATATATATATATATATATATATATATATATATATATATATATATATATATATATATATATATATATATATATATATATGTGTGTGTGTGTGTGTGTGTGTGTGTGTGTGTGTGTGTGTGTGTGTGTGATTCCGGAACGATGGCCGCCATCGCTGAACTGCTCGAGATAGGCTCTTCCGATTTTGTATATATTTATGATATTTGTGCTTTTTCTCTATCATCGTCTACATTATTGTGTTACATCATGCATTGGCTGTTCCGTTCGTATGTGTTAATTCATCTCCTTGTTTTGGAAACGAGAACAATTAGAATTTTTCTCAGCTGTTTTGTCCCAGTGTTAAGACGTCATTTGTTTTTCAATAAACCGCCGTCACGTGACCGCTTACAATACGACGGACCCTCATTAATTGGATTAAATGACCACACCTTGGTTCTAGATGCTACAAAGCTGGCCGGCGTAGAACAGGAAGAAGAATTCCAGTTATCTCCCTTTCGCCCGTAACGGATAAACAACTTAAAAATTCTGCCGTTAATTTTAATAACCTGGTTCAAATTCCTCTTAAATCGTCAACCATTGTGTCAACTGTTCCAGGGATACCACTACGTCTTGCATTATTCAACGCTCAGTCAGTAGGATCACCGGAAAAGCGCACATAAATTGTTAATTTTATCAATGACCAGAATATTGACGTCTTCTTCTTGACAGAAACTTGGTTACATTCCGCAGGTGATGAATCTAAGTGTGCGGATTTAACACCCAGTGATTACTCCATCAAGTCGTTTCCCCGCAACTCTCGCGGAGGTGGAATTGCTGTAACTACAAAAAAATTCCATGATCAAATGCCTTAAGTACAACACAACTTTCAATTTCTCTTACACATCGTTTGAACTAGTCCAAACAACACTCACACTGGAACAAAGGTCAGTCCATTTTTTTTCTGTCTCTACCGTCCTCCTCCTAGTTAAAAAAACAAGCTGACTGAATCTCTCTTTTTGGAGCAGTTTCCAAATCTTCTAGAGTAAGGAAATTCGATAGGTTGCAACCTAATTAGTCTTGGAGATTTAAACTTTCACTATGACTGTCCTGGTAAACCATACGTGTCAAAACTCCTAGATTCCATTCATGTTTTTAATCTTAAACAGTCAGTTAACCAACCTACCCATAAACTTGGTCACATTTTAGACTGGTTTCTTTATAGACCTGTTGATAATATTCTGCAATCCACCCTTGTATCCAACGAACTTGCATCGGGTCACCTCTGCATTGTATGCCATCTCGACGTATCAGTCCCTAACCTTCCACCTCTATTTGCTACTAAGAGAAACCTCCGTATGATAAATAGAACCAAATTCATGCATGACATCCAAGAAAACCTAACAACTTTCTTACATCCAACAGCGGAATAACTTGATAACTGCCTGCGTTCATTGCTTGAAAAACATGCCCCAGCCACCAAATGCAGAGTATCAATAAACAAAAAAGTGTTCTCCATGGTATAGCAGTGTTAGGGACCAGATTCGCACTGCTAAAAGACATCGCCAAAAAGCAGAGAGGCTTTGGCTTTCCACCAGACTCACTATTCATAAACAAATCTACGAAGCCGCTAAGAAGGACGTCCCAAACATAGTCCATTTAGCCAGATTATCCCACTACAGTACTAAGATCACGGAGAGCTCCAGCTGCAAAGAGCTCTTCGAGATTACTAACAAACTATTGTCAAGGAACAAAGGTACACCACTTCCAACAACCTTCTCTCCACTAGACCTACCAAACTAATTTGCAAATTTTTTCGATGACAAAGTACAAACCATTCACGATTCGCTTGACAGCACAATTTCAATTGATTCGTCACCATAGAGTTCTGATGCAGAATTTCAGCGACAATAGTTAAGAGCATTTGAACCTGTTTCTATTGATTTAGTATGGACAATCGTGATGAAAAGTGCATCCAAGTCTTGTGAACTTGATCCAATTCCGACATCACTGCTGCTTGAGTGCTTAGACCCAATATTGCCGTCACTAAGTGATGTTATTAATATCTCTCTCTCTCTCATCAGGGGAATTCCCATAATTTTTCAAAACTGCCATCGTAAAGCCGCTGCTGAAGAAACCAACACTAGACCATAATGATTTAAAGAACTACCGCCCAGTTTCTAATCTCCCAATCATATAAAAAAATCTTAGAAAAGGTTGTTCTAATTCAACTTGTATCTCATTTGAATTCAAACAGTCTTTTTAGCAATGTACCATCTGCATATCGCCCTTGCCACAGTACGGAAACTACTCTTCTGAAAGTATTTAGCGACATTCTCTCTGCTTTGGATAGTGGAAAGATTACAGTCCTCACTCTCCTGGATTTGTCTGCAGCATTTGAAACAATAGACCATTATATACTACTTCACCGTCTCCAGTATGTATTTGGCATTCAGAATATAACCTTACAGTGGTTCAAGTCCTACTTAGTCAACAGGACACAAATTATATCTACAAATGGAATACACTACAGCCCATTTGACGTATGTTGTGGTGTTCGACAGGGATCTATTCTTGGACTTGTTCTCTTCATTCTGTATACTCAGCCGGTCTCAAGTGTCATAGATTATCACCCAGTGTCGCACCAATTGTATGCTGATTACACCCAAATATACAAGTCTAGCCACCCAACTTAAGCTGATACTACCATCCATGGAGTAGAGAAGTGCATTTCTGATGTGAAATCATGGATTACAAGTAACAAGCTGCAGATGAATGATGCTAAAACTGAGGCTATTCTGATCACAACACAAAGACTTTCTCATTCACATCCTTTACCTCAGACAATAAATATCAGCAACACCAACATTAAATTCTCACAGTCAGTACGGAACCTAGGCGTTACTCTTGACAGTACTCTCAGATTGCACCAACATGTCATGAACATATGCAAGGCTGCATATCCTGAATTGAGACGCATGAGTTCCATTCATAAATATATTTCAGTTGATGCCACTTAAACACTTGTGTGTTCATTAGTACTTTCAAGACTGGATTATTATAACTCATTTCTGTCTGGTTCGTCACAATATTTACTCCAGAAACTTCAAAATGTTCAAAACACAGCTGTACGGATCATCTTTAGAGAACCTCGATCAGAGCACACCTCACCACTGCTCTGTACCCTACATTGGCTATCAATGCGATACAGAATCAAACACAAAATTTGTTCTCTGTGCTATGTTTCAATGACAGACTCCAGTCCAACATACCTATCCAGCCTCACCCATGTGTATACACCAACTAGATCCTTACGCTCTTCTTCTGATAATCGTATACTCATTGTTCCCATGGTGAAAACAAAGTCATATGGACAACGTTCGTTTGTACACTAGGGCCCGGCGACGTGGAACGAATTGCCCATTGAAATTAGACACAAAGACACAGTGGTCCCTTTTAAGAGTGCTCTTAAGACTACAGGGACAAACTTAGCGACCTAATAATGTTTTGTATCTTATATGTTTTCAGCATGTTTTTATGTTTTCCAATTTCATTGTTTTTGTCATTTGTTGTTCTGTAGTGTAGTCATATCATTATTGATGGTGTAAAGCGCTTAGAGATTCGAAAGATTAGGCGCTATACAAAGTCCTCATTATTATAATTATTATTATTATTATTATTATTATTATTATTATTATTATTATTATTATTATTATTATCGTTGTTATATATATATATATATATATATATATATATATATATATAGAGAGAGAGAGAGAGAGAGAGAGAGAGAGAGAGAGAGAGAGAGAGAGAGAGAGAGAGAGAGAGAGAGAGAGAGAGAGAGAGAGAGAGAGAAAGAGAGAGAGAGATAGATAGATAGATAGATAGATAGATAGATAGATAGATAATAACCAATGATAAATTACCCTCGTTCTAACAGTACCAATTGTACAACCCCATGTGGGCGGAGCTTAAGGTGTAGGAAATGTTACATTTAGAAATAAACAATAACATTACCTGTGACTGTTGCATTCAATAAAAGTTATACATTCAGTTAGGCCTGAAAACAAACGTTAAGCCTCTTCGCAATATGTGAGATCATTTTAATTCAGTCCTAGATCATTTTTGTTTTTAATGATTTTTTTTAATGTGATAGACATAGCTGAAAATGTGTCTGTTGTGAATAGATAACTCTTAGCCATTGTCTAGTTCCAGCAGAGTTATCTCTCTTAAATGCAATGAAGTCTTTGTTAAATTGAGTCTAACATTGTTCTCTGTGACAGTGACTTGCATGCATGCTGCGGTAGGATAGAAAGTATATTTATTTCACAAAACATTAGCATTGAGGTATATGGAAAAAACAATTGGTATAGTGATGTCTTCATGAAATTTGAGTATGTTACTGTGGACGATCTACTAGATATAACGATTGATAGATGCTTTATTTACTCACGGTCAAAAAAAACCCAATTACACTAGGAAACACTGCACGTGTCCCGAAATCTACTTCATGTAATCTTTATAATGCAACATCAAGTTGTTCTTGCAGTTCTTCGTGACACCTATGACATCAAATGAGTTCAACATACTCTAAACAGTGTAACGAATGTTATCGGCTTGTTCTACTTGTATTAATGTATCGCCGTCGATAATATGAAAATATATGAAAACTTTAATATTTAAATTTATGAAAAATTTAATATAGTACAGTAATATAGAGAACAATATTTACTTCATTAAAAGTCCCAAGCAATTCACAGCTACTTTGAAAGTAATCCCTAGAACGTGCATATGAATATGCACAGATGTCTTCGCACCATTTATGTGTGGTCAATCCACAGTGGCCACCAATGTTACAGGTAAAAAAAAAATATATAGCGCTACACGTATACATGTCAACATACAAATGAGCGTTTTGAATTTTTCATATATTGTTAAGTATTGGAGACTAAAACAGAAACGTTTCAGGTCTTGTGGTAGTTGATTAAGTATTGTACTTAAATTTAATTACAATTATGTAACCAATACACTTCTATAAAGTAGATTACATACCAACACCAGGTGGCTAAGTGATCTAAAACGCGCGCCTTTACCGATACCTGCCATCTGACCTATGTCTACATTAGTTGAAGTCATGGGTTCTCCAATGTGGAAAATATGCGAGAGAGCTTGTCCACAGCGTCCAGTGGGTTAATATTTCTTACGTTGCTTTTCCTGGATTCTTCCTTGACCAGTTATACTGGCCACAATATAAAGACTCTCTTGCGTTGAGAAATGGCGTTAAACCCCAAACATCTACAACCTATAAATTAGTATTACTTACAATATATGGTTTCTAATGTGGTCTTTATAAATTATACGATCAAAATTAATGGTATCATGACAAAGGCTGGCATATAAACCTGAATAATAATACAATAATATTTTAATATTCTATCGACGCGAGGATTGGAAATGAAACTTCATATTTCAAAAACTGCTCAGTAGTTTTGAATATAAATTGATTTATTTATAAATTCTCTCAGTATATTCTTTCAAGACGTATTTAAACAGGAGTACGTTTTCTTATAATACTTGTTTTGGCTTTCAAATTTGTTTTGAGTACCCTTTATCAAAATAACAGACATACACGGAGCGAATTAAAACAGCCCAAAGATTTAAGACTAGCAGCATAAAAATCGTTTGAAAATCTGGGAAAATGTTCCAAAGTTTACAACATGCTCTCACAACAAGGAAGAACATCACGGAAGGAGTTGAAGTGGCGCATTATTTATTGACAGTTTGTGACAGAAAGGATGCGGTTTTGTATATTGCCTTCGGATAGGCTTGGTTTTGATACTGTAATGCGTCCTAGATCAATGCACGTTTGGCTATTGAGAATCTACCAGTATTTCCGTGTCGTAGAGAAAGAAACCAAACCAAGTAATGAGGCTAGGGCCTGTATTTCTAACGCACGATCATTAGATTGCTGTTGTTGTTGTTGTTGTTGTTGTAGTAGGGTTTAACGCTATTTTTCAGCAGATGATAGGCTATACATGGCGGCCAGTATTATTGGTGGAAGAAGAACCCGGGAAAAAACCCGGATAGAACCACCGACCCACGAGAAGCTACTGGCAAGCTTTATCACATAACTACATTAGCCGAATCTTAGACTCAAACCAGAGGCGTAGCTAGAGTCTTAGGCGCCCGGGGACAATATTCATTCCCCCCCCCCCCCCCACCTCAACTCTGAAACCATTATTTTCATCAATAAAATCACCATTACCCGTTACAACCTATTTCAAAGCCTATTTTGGCGCCCCCACTAGTATGTCGCCCGTGGACATATGTACCCCCTGCCCCCCTCCCCCTCAGCTACGCATCTGACTCGAACCCACGCAGTTATATTGCTGTAAATCGAACAATATTGACTCCAAAATCATATAGATGAGTTAGCCAGCAACAAATATGAATTCTGCTAGTTTGAAAAGGATGCCTGCATAATATACATAAAATCCATCATGTATCTTAGGAAAATCAATCACATTTTTAAGGAAATATAAGAAATACATACAATCCATTAAACCTTTCGGGAATTTAACAAATGAAAACGAAGTTAAAATAAGGCATCAGTGAAACTTTACTATGAATGTTACCCTGACCAAAGTGTGAATGGGGCAAATATCTATATCCCATAAAGAATTGTCCTTTGTTATAATGATTCATTTGGAGCGTCAAGAAAACCATCACGTGCTTTGGGAAATAAAACTAAATTAAAAAGAGACGAAACGAAATAAATATAGCCAAGACCTTTGGGCAACTTTTATATCATGGTCATGTGAAGAGCGAGCATGCCGTAGAATAAATTGTTTTAGTTTTGTGCTGATTAATAAAGGCATGATGAATATCTATAAAGAGGTTTGGAACCTATATGCCAATAGATATCTTTATCCAATAAGAGTTAAACAATTGTTAGCAACAACGCCCCTGGAAAAGTTACGGTATTATTTCAGTTTCCTCTATAATGAATCCGACAAAAAATATCATATGCCGACAATTTGCCAAGCTAACTTATTTTTTAAAATATATTTCACACACACCACCCCAACCCACCCCCACGGTAATGATTAAGCTAAAGATTATCAAAACAATCGAGATTCTGGGATTAAATTGCGATAGAATTATGATCATTTCCATCGACACTCTGCATTTAAAAGTGTCTCTTTATTTGTCTTAAGGTAGGAATACATGTCTGGTGAGGAGGGCTATCCTAAAATGTGCAGACGTTGCAGGGTAGACATTCAACATTTATTTGAATTTCAGTGATTAAAATTCAATCTTGTGAAAATATACCTGAATTACAAACTGGAAAAGGAGTATTAGTTGACTTACAGGATAATGTTAAGATACCATACCAAGAAATGTCCTTGAGATGGGAATAAGCTGAAATATTAGGACTGCATTATGAAGTTTACTTATGCAATTGTAAAACATGACTAATCGATTGATTTTTAAACTATTTGCATATAACAGCACATAATCATTACATTATGTTGAGAGGTCTTTATTTAAAGATGCAGAGACCTAAAGAACTAGATCATTTACAGTCGTCTTGAACAACGGGTAACATCCTTGTCAAAAACCGGGTAGAATCCATGTAGAAAACGGGTAGAATCCATGTAGAAAACGGGTAGAATCCATGTGTAAAACGGGTAGAATCAGTGTCTAATACAAAGGAAATTGAGAACTGATAATTGTACCATCTAGGTTCCTTTCATTTGTGCCGGCCCCACCCCCATCGCAACCCGCAAAATCAAACAAGCAAACGGTTTACGCGTGCATTAGTTTTCGACTATGACAGAAAACAGGCGCTGATGACAGATTAAAGCGATAAATAATCCTCTACATATTTTGTGTATCTGCTGACAGGTTTACTGAATGAAAAGATTGATGGAAATCTAGCAAAATGCGGCTGTGAAATTGATTAATTTCGAAATGTTTAAGATTACAATATTCTCGAAAGAACAAGTTAGTGTTTCTCTCATGATATGTTTCAATTTAATTAATATAACTGAGAATATAGAATGCAAGATTATTTATGAGCAGTATGATGCTTTGTCGCACACACAAACATATGTAAGGGACCCACCCATCAACAGATGTTTTCGTCAATCGTAAGGAATGCACCCACCAACAGATGTTTTCGTCAATCGTAAGGGACGCAACAACCAACAGATGTTTTCGTCAATCGTGAGGGATGCACCCGTAAACAGATGTTCACGTCAATCGTAAGGGGCGCACCCACAAAGATGATTCAGCAGTAGTAAGGAGCGCATCCAACCACCCTCACCCCTCATGAATTGTGTACTAAGTCTAACTGCGCAAAGCACTACAAGACTAGTCCTTAAAACTGAAAAAAAAATACTATTGACTAAAGTAGTCTTTATATGCTACAAGACCATATATATATATATATTGGCCTCGATATAATATACAAGCCTCAAGAAGCTATAACAGCGGTACTTCGAATTTAAATATGAATGCTACAAGAAATGAAGTTTTGCCAGAATTGTTTGATTTATTTTTGGTAGCATCGTGGCAAAACTTTGACATCCTGGTTAGTGGAAGGAGAAATCAAATGGCATGCTACTATCATAATTTGGATTAAAATATTTTTATCTGGTTCAGCGTATATAAAATGAAAGTTCTTTGCTTGTTTTCCCTCTATTCTTAATGGTCTAGACATATCTATATTGTACTGTCATTTATTATTAAAAAAAATTAAATGTTTGTTTCAGTTTCAAAAATGTGGACCTGTAGTCCATCTTCTCTATTAGCCGTGGATCACAGCCAGCTTCTTCCAAACTAAAGCAGCCACACTAGTGTCACACCTACTCAGACAATTATTTAAGTATATCGGTCGTTGTCTCATTCATAATGAATCAATATTGACTGTACAATTTAATGTTCATCATAAAAATGTTTTATAAAAACCTGAATGCACTATTTATGTTTGTGAAATACAATTATCTAAATATCAATGACAGGCATGCAAATCGATGTTGATTGCATTACATAATGTTAGCTCTGAATTGATTGGCTTTTCAAAGAATATCCTGCGATTATCAGCATATATTGTGCATGTTTGTTTCACAGTTTGAAATCCAAGCAATCGTGCCAGATGAGAGTGACAAGCTGTTATCAGTGAATGGTTTAGGTTTGTAGCGGGTGATTATTTGCAATTATGTTATTTCAATGTTTGAATTAAATGATCAAAATATCTGATGATTTAAAATGAACCAGAATGCGAGGTTTCTTGTGTTCTTGTTATGCATTCACATCAAACTCTGTCATACCAGAAGATTAGAAAGGTGGAGTTTACAGTTTTAAGTTCATACACACTGAATATGTTAAACATCATTTTTGGCTTTATAAAATCAAGTGTGTTAAACACGCTTTTTTATGGTTATAAATATCGAATATCCTAACAATGCTCACCTCTGTCTGCGTGGGTTAGAGTTTCTGATTCAAACAATGTGGCTATGGGAGAAAGCTTGCCGGTAGCCCGGATTCTTCCTCCACCATTAATACTGGCCACCATGTATAGCCTATCCTGTGCTGAAAAATTGCGTTAAACCCTACAACAACAACAACGTCCAGTGGAAACAACTGGTCTATCTTGATGATGACTATTATGTAACTGTACATATGAGATATAGTGTTACAGTCTAGTCTGTCTAGAGAGAACTTTATAAACCTTTAGTGACTCTTATCTAAGGATTCACCTTGTATCCGAATATGTTTTCACACTCTTATGATTGCTTGACAACTTGTCGAAAATTCGGGTGTCGATCAATTAATAGACCCCTGCCGGATGTTTGTACACTAAACTTGATATCACGGAAATTATGAATTCTCTATCACAAAACGAGGCCGTGTATTTGTGAGAATTTGATACGACTATGTCTCTCTCATGTTTGTTCTTGAAAATAGAGTATTGATTCCCCTCCCCCATGGTATATGAGTCATTATTATCTGTCTGGCTGTTGCACATTGAAACAAGATATATTTATTAAACTTTTTTCAGATGAATCACTTCTGCAAAGCAACCGCGTTGGTTAACTTCAGATGCATTTTAAAAGAACGACGTTGACGTCATTCATATATATATATATATATATATATATATATATATATATATATATATATATATATATATATATATATATATGAAAAATGATGAAGAAACACAAGGGCTGGAGCGATTGGTTGTAATAGTAGATATACAGTTTGAAATACGTATTAGCTAATATCATTTCGTGTAGGATTCGGTACCTGTGTACTGCAGTCTAGAGGCTTTTGAAGAAAAAAATCGTTCGGATGAATCTTTTGGTATAGCAAATGAAAGACACAACACTAAATAAATTCAATTTATAAAAATGCAAATTTCATTTCTATGGTCTACATTTTGCTCTAATTCAGTTTTTGCTTTTAGGAATTTGAAACAGGTAGTCTATTAGATAAGAATGTTTAAAAGTCCGATTATGAAACTTGTTAAAGGGTGCGTTAAGTACGAGCTGACTTCGATATCTGTCATGACGTGTGTTTTATAATACAACTTATGTTGTTGAGTTAAAAACGTACCTAAAATGAACATTTGAAACTGGTGTGTTGTCAATTAGGCGACGCATTGTTGTTGGGTTAAAAAACGGACCTAAAATGAACTTTTAAACTGGAGTGTTGTCAATTAGGCTACGCGTTATTGTTGGGTTAAAAAACGGACCTAAAATTAACTTTTGATGCTGGATTGGTGTCAATTAGGCGATGAGAAAAATGATTATGGTCAATAGTCTTTCATTAGACTAGGCTCATGGTGGTTTGAAATGCATTTAAATTATTTTTTCAATGATTATCGTGAACACGGTTATGTTCCATTGTACCAGATTAGAGCAGACTTTTGTGCTTCCAGCTTTGAGCAGTACTATAACACGTAGCGGAGCGGGCAGGTGGAAAAACGTATTGGATAAAATCAATGATTACAATGAGCACAACGAGTCTGATTGGAGGCAAACGGCAGGTGCTTCCTTATAGCAGTCCGCTGAAGTTACGATACAAAAGTGATTTGCGTTGCTATAATCCTTCAAACTTTCTGTACAAGATAAATTAACAGAGAACAATTCGGACAAATAATGACTGGGAGAGTCCAAAGAGCGCGTTTCATAATCGGATCTATGTAAACGATAAGGGCGGAGCTTTTGAAAACTGTCAGATGAATTATCAGTCTTTAACCAGCACAGATGGACCGTCCGGGTCAGGAACTATTAGAGTTTACGTTCCAAATGCGATTTTTAATTTTACACAAGGAACCGTGTGTATAGGATCAAATCTAACTTTAAAGGAAGCCGATGGATTGAGCTGCAACAGAAGCGAATACACATTGCATTTGAATACGACGATTGGAACTTTATCTGGAAATACAACGCTTGACAACACCATGAAAAGTGAATCATTCCAATGGGAAGTTTTGTTTTTGGTCCCCCTTGTTCTCTTTGGAGCTACAGGAAATATTCTTGTCTGTATGGCTGTTTCAATGGAAAAGAGGCTGCAGACAGTGACAAACTTCTTTCTCTTCTCTCTGGCCATCACTGACTTATTGGTGTGTCTCGTTGTCATGCCTCTTAGCATTATTCATCACTTTCTGGGTAAGTTTCATAGACACACACACACACACACACACACACACACACACACACATATATATATATATATATATATATATATATATATATATATATATATATATATATATATATATATATATATATATATATATGATATACGTATTACCTCGAATATGCATGTAAAATCAACCATAGAACTATAAATGTATAAATTTTAAGTTTCGCTCTAATAAATACCAGTATTGATGTATTGCAATTACTCTATAGACAAAATGGAGTAAATACAAAATATATGTTACTTGCTATGACCAAATGGCTTCATGCAGTAAACGTTATCGTTCTTTAACAACTCCGATCCACCATCAACAACGTCAAAAACAAATTAACGACAAATATAAAAACTACAATCTTTTTTTTTTCACTTTCGTGAATGAAGGTGAATACAATTTTTATCAGAAACAAATGCATTAGGCATCAAAAACGTTATCAAATATTAACAGGCCACTGTACGGTATTGTAATAATATAAGTAAAATGCCGAGTATGTAGATAGGTGTGATTAAATACTTATGGATAGTTATTAGGTGAATAATAATTAATAGCGAATGGTATATACATTAACAGTAGGTAGACTACAGAGGCTTGCGACTACCATTAATTGAATCAAATCACTAATAGTATGCTATGTTTCGTTGCATTGGCTGCGTGCAAATGTTTTGAACTAAACTTCATCACAATAATGCAGCTAAATGAGGAAATAGTGGCGTAGTTTCCACTTTGATGACTCCAGTACAGTACATTTCGTCTCGTTTTGTCTACCTTTTTCATTATATTTGATTAATTTTTGTGTAGGGGACTCCAGTACATTTTTTTTCTCGTTTTGTCTACCTTATCCAGAATAGTTTGACTCATTTTGTTATGTGAGGACTTTGTTTTGCTGTCTCCATTCATTAGTTTGACGGTTGGCAAGTGTTTTTTATTATTCATGTATGCAGGTTTATATTAGTCCAACAGTTATTAGTTTAAACCACATTTAATTGAGAAACCTTGTCAAATACAATTACAAACATTTGCTTTGGGGGATTCAGCTTAACAGCAGGGTCTCTCCAACAGTAACAAGAAAGACAATATAACATCAAAAATCTCGATGCCGGTACTGATGTTTTAGAGAAAATAGGCCTACACTGACATACAAAGCATGACAATGAATAAGTACTAATTAGTACCGTACTTACTAATTAATTGTTATTAAACTGGCTGCAAGTTAAGACAAAAAATTGAATCTCTAAGTCATCTTAATATAATTTTGGACAGTTAAAAATATGTTTGTGTTGTTTTCTACAATTAACATTGGGTTGCCAAAATAAAAAATGTCACAATCGTAAGATAAAAAAAATGAATTGTGTATAGGATCTGAGTCAATGAGAAAGTGTTTCCATTTTCAATTTCACCGCAGGAGCTATACTCGTTAGTAGATATATGATTCGTATATAAAACTGAAGTTAAGTTACTATAATTTATTTTAGCCCAGCATGCATGATCTAAAACATTCTATTAATGGATTAGTCGTAAAATGGGATGGTTTCTTTATCGCGATGCAAGTAGGCTCTAAAATTATCTAATGAAAGGTTTGTTTTTCCACAAATTAACAAGTTCCGTATTCTAACAAAAGAAATTAATTGTAGAACAAGATCGTTCTTTACAATGGGAGTCGAATATCGTCTGAAGATCGAATGGAGTGGGTGTCATGTTTTGTAAATAATTTTCGAATCAAGTCTGGAAGATATGCGAGATTTATATTGATGCAGTTTACGCTTATAATGGCGAAAGTTTAGGTTTTCACAGCTAGGGTAAAATTGTGAACGAGATACACTATCGATTGCAGCCGTTATTATTTATAAAATTTTATGTTTTGTTATTACTCGTGTCTCCAGTCCATACATTAATCTGACAGTTGTCATGTTTGCTATTATTCATTTATATTGTTCATCTATTAGTCCCACAGTGTTTCCTGCTATTGATATATACGTACTAGCTATTGTGAAAAAGAACCGATAACTTTTTAATTTTATAGATGTAGTAATTTATCCATGTAGTCATTTCAGAAGCTGTATTGTCTAGTTGGGCAAAATTAATTTTCCCTTTTTTAATGTTGTTGGGTCTGTTTTGTGTGTGCGCAGGTGCCTGATGAGGCCAAGCCTTGCACGGAATGTTAGTTTACATAAGGTACAGGAGATGAGTGGGACATCTCCAGGAGGGTTGATGGCCCGCGCTTTTCTGGCTTGCCTCTTCAGCTCTGCAGCTACTTTCCTGCCAGATTCGAACAACTTGGATCCTTTGTGGACAGAATAACGCCATTTGATTCGATCGCTTGTTGTTTGCTCCCAGGAATCATGGTTTATAGTCACTGCTTTCAATGCATCTTTCAGATTATCTTTGAAGCATTTCTTCTGACCTCCGTGGGATCGCGATCCTTGCTGTAGCTCGCCATAGAAGAGTCTCTTATGCAGCTGGTTGTCTGGCATGCGTACCATATGTCCCGCCCAGCGTAGCTGACACTGGATCATGATGGTATGGATACTGGTGAGACCTGCTTGAGCGAGTACTTCAATGTCTGGAACCTTGTTCTGCCACTTAATCTTGATGATGTCCTAATATTGTGGTGTCAAAGTGGTTCAGCTTCCTGGCGTGGCGGGCAATGTAAACCTTTAGTTTGGTCTACGTGCTGATGCCTCTTCTATTCCAGATGTTGGCATACAATCTGCCTAAAGTTGCGCTGGCTTGGCAATGCGAGTGTTCACCTCGTCGTCAATAGTTACGATTTGTGACAGTGTGCTGCAAAGGTAGGTGAAGCGATTCACTATGTTGAGTATTTGCCGTTTACGGTGATGTTGGGTTCAACACAAGGCTTTCCAGGGGCTGGCTGATGCAGGAATTAGGATTAGGATTTTTTTATCGTAGCTTTTAACAATTTTTCAGTCATATCGCTACGATGTCTGCATTGAGGCAGTTTATAGTGATGTCTAGCACCGAGACATCATGCCGCAGACATGTAGCATGATGTCTCACCCAGTCACATTATCCTGACACCAGGCCGACCAGTCCTAACACTTACCTCTTAATGCTGAGCGTCAAGCGAGGCAGCTGTTAGTACCATTTTTGTAAGTCTTTGGTATGACTCGGCCGGGGATCGAACCGACGACCTCCCGCTTCCGGGGCGGACGCTCTAACCACTAGGCCACCGGAGCGGTTATGCAGGAATTAAGTTGTAGTTGTACTGATGGTGAGACCAAAGCTTCTTCAGCAGCTGGAGAACTGACCAAAGCTGCATTGTGGGTTGGGTTCAGAGTCATCATTGAGGGCGCAGTCATCGGCAAATAAGAAATTCCTGATGGTGTCTGTCAGGACCGTGGTTTTTACTTAAAGCCTCCTGGAGGTGAAATGTTTTCCATATGTGCGGTACCTGATGCCGACTCCAACCTCTCTGTCTCTGAAAGCACTAATCAGCATGGCGGAGAACACTAGACTGAACAGCGACGGTGCCAGAATACAACCTTGCTTGACGCCATCGGTGTCTGGGAATGACTCAGACGTCTCTCAATTATCCTGGATTCGTGCCTGCATGCCATCTTGGAAATGATTGACCATGAATACAAATTTTCTTGGGCATCCGTACTTGGCCATTACCTTCAACACGCCTTCTATGCTGACAGAGAAAAGCTCTGTGTTTTGCTCTTGTATTTCTCTTGTAGCTTCCTCGCAGCAAACACCATGTCGATGGTCCCACATTCGTTTTGGAATTGACACTGGCTTTCTGGCAGTAGTTCCTTGTCGAATCGTGTAGTGAGGCGGTTCACTAGGATTCGGGCGAGTAACTTTCCTGCAATTGAGAGCAATGATATACCCCGGTAGTTGTCGTTGACTCCCTTTGAGCTTATACAGGTGGATTATGGAAGCGTCGTTGAATTCCTTGGGGTTCGACTCTTGCTGACACATCAGTAAAAACAGTTGCTTCAGCCTTTCTATCAGGAGTGTGTCATCGTCCTTGTAGACTTCGTCTGGGATGGAGTCTAAACCATGTGCGTTGCCACTGAAGAGCAGACGTGTCGCTTCATGTGTCTCCAGCAAGGTTGGAGGGTCATCCAGTGCTTCGTTGATGGGTTATTGGGAGAGACGACGCATGGCTTCATTAGTGATAGATGAAGGGCGATTCAGAACGCTGTCAAAGTGTTCGGCCCATCGGTAAAGAATCCTTTCTTTGTCAGTAATTAGCGTGTTCACGTCTGGGCTGAGAAGTGGGGATGATCCAAAGGATGTAGGTCATGTTGGTCTGCGTAGAACTGAATCTCATCAGCTTTGTTGTTCAGCCATGTGCCTCGCATCTGGCGGAGCTTCTGTTGTACCTTTGATTATATTGTTGTACGCATCTTTCCTAGAAGTAGACTTGGGACTGTTTGAGGTAGGTTTGAAGAAGGCGGTGTTTCTTGTCTTGATTAACTTGATCTTGTCGCATTTATCATCTCATCAAACCAATCTTGGTGATTTTTGGTTGAGAGTCCTAGGATTTCCTACGTTATGATGTAGACCAACTCTCTGAATTCTACACAGTTGGTCTCCAAATTCTGATTGACGAGAGGGGTGGATTTAAGACATTCTTCCAGGGCATGCACGTGAGAATGTTTGGTACTGGTGCATTTCAGCTTGGTGATGTTCAGTCGCTTAGGATCTTTCTTTTTCGGTGGAGGTCTTTTCGGCTGAATGCGGATGATGAGCTTGGTGATGATGAAACTGTGGTCGCTCGGTCAAGGACTTGGTCCTGCCTGTCCCTCTTCCTGCTAATGATGTAGTCGATGAGGTGACAGTGCTTAGAGCGTGGGTGCATCCATGACGTGCGGTTACGGGTATGGAGGGGGAAGACTGCATTGGTGATCAGCAGTTCATGCTCGACGCAAGACTGGAGCCAAAGGAAAACGTTGATGTTATAGTAACCCACTCTGTGTCTTCCTAGCACTCCATCCCAGTCAACGTGATCACAGCCTACTCTTTCATTGACATCGCAAAGAATGACAAGGTTAACTGCCGTTGGAACGTCAGCAATGATGGAGTGACGATTCTCATAGAACTTGACTTTTACTTCATTTGAGTTGGTCATCATTCGCTTTCTTCCAGATAAGAAGGGGAGTTTCATGGTGATGAGTCTGTCGTTTACTCCTTTGGGAAGTTCAGCGAATCAGCCAGTCAGTGTTTTCTTCACTGCAAAGCCGACATCAGTCTCACGCCGCTCTTCACTTCCTCGGCCACTCCAAAAGAACGTGTATCCGGAGCCCCTTTCACAAAGTTTGCCTTTATCTGCAAGCCGGGTCTCGCTCAAGGCAGCAATGTCCACGTTGTTTCTGGCGTGTTCCTTTTGTTCCTTTCCTATTAGGGAGGTTATTCTCTGGGGTCTTTCCACAACGTCTCTGTCCATATCCTCATTTTCTTTTTGTATTTTGACCGCGGGAGTAGGGTCCACCAGCCACGATATGCTGGCTAGGGAAGATTAGAGTATGCAATGTTTAGGGCACCTTTTCTAGCCCCTTCCTCGTGCCAGGGAGGTGAGCAGTTCATTCCTGAAGAGGGATTGCTCAGTCGCTTAGGGGGCTGCCGGACTCCACTGCTGCTCCATGGGTGTGGTGAACTACCCTAATGGCCTGATCCACCTGTGTGCAGGACTCCACTACTGCTCCATGTCAATTATGAACGACCCTAATGGCCTGAACCTCCTGTGCGCAGGTTTGCGGCTAGGGCTGCCAGTGTACCCACACCTGCCGCTTTGTCGCTTGCCTGTCGCCACATGACTTTAGTGGGTGATGAAATGGGACGGGTGGCTGACAAAAATGGCTTGCGCTGTGACTTTGTTTAAAGTGAGGAAAAGTTACGCAGTCCGTCGACATCGCTCTGTCGCCCAGAACCATCTGGGTCAAGCAGCGCGACAATGCCGAGACGACCAGAGACAGAGTTGGGTGCAGCGGATGACCAGGACGTTCTACTTGTCTCGTCGTGCTCTTAGCGCTCCACGGTGCTTTGCTGGGAAATGCCTTTCTGCCCGTTGACACGCTATTTTAATAGGCGCTATAGATAGTGTACTAATGACTAATTCAGGCTGATTTTTTTTTAGCATAAAGGAGTATTCATTTTAGTTAGCAGTGTGCT